>NHNV01000082.1:0-109388 GCA_002785995.1 Mycosphaerelloides madeirae | reverse complement strand
CTTCACTCAGAGCAACATCAAAGCAGGCTT
This sequence comes from Mycosphaerelloides madeirae, assembly GCA_002785995.1. Classification (NCBI taxonomy): domain Eukaryota; kingdom Fungi; phylum Ascomycota; class Dothideomycetes; order Mycosphaerellales; family Mycosphaerellaceae; genus Mycosphaerelloides; species Mycosphaerelloides madeirae. The sequence continues at coordinate 109,358 of NHNV01000082.1, read as the reverse complement.
TAGAGGCTCTGGCTTGAACCCACTTGATGCAGAGGTTGTCTTGTCTCAATTGGATCCGGTACCCAGATCTCCAAGTCTGCCTTCATCTTAAGAGTCTTGGTATACAAAGACACCAAGCAATACTCAGGAAGTGGATAAACAGGCTACCCTGATTAAGAAGAGGCTTGAAAGGTACTAGAGCAGCTCACCAACCCCCATTTTTGAAGCTCTTAGCCAACTAGCAAAGGGTGCACAAATCATGGCTGCCTCAGCTGCTCTAATGCAGTCACAGGTTACTGCTCTTCAGCAAGCTAATGAAGCTATGCATGTGCGTAGGAAGAGGAAGAGGAAGGCTATTCAGTCAGACCATGCCTTGTCAGTTGGTGAAGTAAAAGCTATGGTTCATCAAAATCATATTGAAGCTGAAGAGAGGGAGGAGATGCCAAGGCCAAAGAAGAGAGCACCAACATGTAGCGGATGTGGTCAACAAGGCCATACTATCAGAACATGTGGAAACAAGGAGTAGATACTAGTGCATTAGATATCACAACATGAAGATGTTTGACCTTGTGGTTGTTGAAATAATGAATTTCAAGTACTTGTGACTCGGATTTCCTGACCCACGCCCTGGTCTGGCCCACGCTCGGGTCCCCCGCGTTAGCGTGGCTTATGTAACCGTAACGGTGGTCCAGGAGCTTTACGCATCTTCCATCTTCCGTTCTCCATCTTCATCTGCCTCATGATTCCAACGCTGTCAACACTACTGAAGGAGTGATAATAGTACGACCGTAGTGCAAATTCTACCACAGTCCCGCGAGAGTCGCTCCTACAGCAGCAATCCGAGACAATTCCACTCCCACACCAATCTCTGTCGGCAAGATTGGGAATTACACCTCCAAGATCCTCATCGCATCGACGACCGCCACTCAAAGAAGCATGGCGTGGAGGTCGTCGGGCGCCACCAACGATGCGCTCATAGACAATCTCGCCTCCCATGGCATAATCACGAGCGAGAGGGTAAAGAACGCCATGAAGGCTGTACGTCCTCTTGCATCCCACGGACAGTAAGTTGCTTGACAGCCAGTCAACAGGTCGATCGCGCCCACTACGCCCCCAGCGCACCCTACCAAGATTCGCCTCAGTCCATTGGGTACCGCGCAACTATTTCCGCACCCCACATGCACGCCAATGCCTGTGAGGCGCTGCTTCCTTTCCTTCAGCCAGGGAGTAGAATTCTGGATGTGGGATCTGGAAGCGGTTATTTGACGCGCGTCCTCGCGGAGCTGGTAAAGCCTGGAGGGACGGTAGTGGGGATCGAGCACATACAGCCGCTGGTGGATATGGGCACACAGAATACAAGAAAGAGCATAGAAGGGAGAGAGCTGATGGACAATGGAGGTATCAAGTATGTGAAGGCAGATGGCAGGCTGGGCTATCCAGAGACGTCGCCTTATGATGCGATACATGTGGGCGCAGCGGCAGCGGGACATCAGCAGGCACTGATTGACCAGTTGAAGAGTCCTGGGAGGTGAGTGCGAAGCTGGAATGTCCATGACGGCGTAAGAGGGACGATGGCTGACAATTTTCATGCAGGCTCTTCATACCGGTGGAGGAAAAGTTTATGCAAAACATTTATGTCGTCGACAAAGACGAAAACGGCAAAGTAACGAAGAAAAAGGAGTACGGTGTGCAGTATGTGCCGCTCACCGATGCTCCCCCAGAGTAAACTCAAACATACATATTTCCAAGTTCCCAGCCGCGACGAAGATTCTCAATTTGTCAGTGTATCATTCGACGGGACTCGAAAATCGACGAAAAAAGAACAAAAATATCCGAGAACGAGAACCGGTGCGTTCATGTGGCAATCAAGAACTGTCATTCACACTACTTCACCGTGAAATCATAGCAACGTTGGTGTTAGATATGTCTCAATATATACCATTTCAACTAGACCAACTGGGGATAGTCGAAGCTGAAGTCTGGCTTTGTAAATCTATCCACTACTGGGGATTGCCGGGATTTTGCCACGTGGCATGTGAACGTCGAAGGCTCGAATTCGTGGATTGGAGCTTCAGAGCTATTGATTGAACACCCGAAAGACAGCTTCTGCTCCAAGCGTCATTCACATATGCGTTGTTCGGCTGACCTTCGCAGAATACTCAGACGCACCATTCCCAGCTCTCTCAACCCCAGCAGAAGTTGGCTTCGAGCGCTCCTCAGTGGTATGTGTTTCCACCTCCGCCGCCCTCTCCATACCATCAACATCAGTATCGACTCACAGGTACTCCCAGAGACTTTTCCTCCGCCAGGCAAACATCAGACAGACATCTGATCAGCCCACGTTCCCGCTCAAGTTTCTCACCGGTCAAGCAAAGCCTAGTCTGGCTTAGCGAATCAGTGGGATGGGAATGAGGTGAGGAAAAACAGGCCTATGATTCGAGTCACTGGGTGAGACGATACCTAGAAATGTGCGAGCAGCTGCCCCTTGAGTCCTAGCAGTGCCACTACAGTAGGCGAGGAGGTGAGTAAGAGAAGCCACAGAATTATTCCTTGCTAATTTTCTGCAATCAGCCGAAAAGATGAGCGGGAGGGATCGTCAGTGGAGTGGCTGGTGGCGAGAAAGAGGGAACAATACCTCAAGTAGGTTCGTCGTAAGACTAGCGCATTAGATGAGTCGTCAAAAATTAAGAGATCCACAAGAGTTGTCTCTTACTTCTCGACCTGACACCCTACTTGCAGGCAAGAATGAGGGAATAAGAACCGTCATCGAAAGAGTACCGGGTTTGTGGACGTATATATGCTCAAAACTTGACCCTCCACATGCAGCATCGATAAATTCACTACCCAAAGCCTTCGCTTCGATCAACATAGCCAAAATGCTCTTTCTAACATCGCAACACTGTCGCAGCCACTGTATTGGCAACTGCATCTTCATCCCGAGTCGAAGAACGCAACAGCCCTGACGGCACCTACCACGGGATTGGATGAATCGTCGCCATCAGCGGCGGCTTTCAGACGCCATCCAATACATCTTCCAACGCAGAAATCAACAACCTCACGAAATTCCTGAATATTGAACCCCGCACCACTTAATTAAACCAGAGCGTCCATACGAATTTCAATATCACCAACGTTCAGTGCCGTACTTATCCGATGCGGCGGGACAAGTGCCGGGAAGCGCCCCTTTCAACTCCAAGAATCCGGCGTATGTGAGGAGCACCAGATTCCACGGAGGCTCTGTGTTGTGCCTTATCGTCACGGATGAGGAGGCATCAAATTTATGATCGAGCGAAGGCTGGTCGACGTGTTAAAGGTATGAGCAAGGCAAACAAACGGACCGACAAAGCGGTGGGAACGATGCTGCTGGTGTCTTGCCGGCCATGGCGTTCGTTTCGCCGACTGGCATGTGAAATTCAAGCGTTGAAGTCAATAGTTGAACGCTCAAAAGATACGACTATCTACCCTACAACGATACAAAAAACAGAAAACTGACGGCCAAACCCCCCAATCCCATTCCTAATATTCAAATCCCCTGATAGGCCTATTATCAAACGGCGAGCTGTAATTGCTCAATCCCTACTGTCTCATCCTCTCCCTCGTCTATCGCCTCTCGTCGCCCTTACTAGTTCCATACCGGCCCAGCGACAGCAGCCAGCCCAACCCATTCAAATCCCAACCGTTTCGAATCGCTGTGCCGCAAAAATCCCCGCTGCGGACACCATTATAATAGGGATGGCTACAACCAATACGGAGGATTCTCGCCATACCACTCCTTCAGCTCAATTGACTACGGCAACTGGACTCCCTCATCGTATAGTTATGCCTCCTCTCACGGCCGCCCCGATCTCGACCAACGCTAAACTCGCGGGCGCCCTAGGAATCGCGGGTCCAGGCTGGGGTACCGCCGTAGCAGGAGTAGGCATCGTTGAGGTCAGTGTTGTGGTAGTGGTGAGGGTGAGTGTTTGACTTCGACGGATGGATGTTGTGTGCTTTTCTTTCGATGGGAGTTGAGAGGCCGTGGTGGTGGTGGGTTCGGGAATTCGCAGAGGCTTTTGGGGTTTATAGATACCCTGTACAGCTGAAAACGAAAGGATAGGGAATGTGGTCCAAACGACTCTCCGATGACATCGCTTGCAGTCGTGAAAAGCGTGGAACCGAATTCCATGAGCGATGACGAGACATGAAGAAAGGTCATATGATGGCGAAGTTTCGCCGCAGACTGAGCTCTTCAGCAAATTCGCCTCGCACGAGTTCATCGTCTGCAGGTGTTGCCATTCTTTGTCAGCGTTCTTCCAGACCTCATGTCAGTCTGTAGTGTTTTGTTTTGCAGACGTCTCGCCCCAGAAGTAAGATACGGCAAAGTACTGAGATTCCGGTTTGTAGCGATTCGGCCATTGCGCGGATGAGACAGTCTACATTTGAAGTCCAGGACGTCTTCTGTCTGCTGGCAGTCATGACGAAATTTCAGGGGTGGGATCTGTCGTTGCGCCTGGTTCGGATTATCGTACCCAAGACTACGAGCCATACGATCGCTCGGTACGGATCGATCAGGTGTGTGTCATTAATTGGAGAGAGTACTGACGTCGAAGAAGCGTGTATCTGGCTATATTTTTCATGCACTGCCCTGGGTCTTCCCATGCATAACCCTGTGACACCGCCCGCTTTGATTCGAAGTAGCACTGCATGGCAGTCCATGGGTGTCTTGCACCCCGAGGCTTGCGGCTGACTGGTCAAGTTGTACAAGTCAATGTAGTGATGAGATGGTGAAGAGCGATCTGCTCATTGCGTCGGTCGGCGCGGACATTTCGGTGATCGTACATCCTGTAGGGTTTGCGACGGTGAATGAGCACAGTGAACATTTTGGATGTCGAGACAAGAGCTGAAAGGGTATTGATCTTAGCGATGTCAATGCCGATATTCGAAGGCAGGGAGAAAGTGGAGGAAGGAAGAACTTGGAGCAGGGGCAAAGTCCGATGACTTAGCCATTTAGCGTTCTTTCCGCCCCTCGGCCGCAAATGAATCTCTGGACATTCCTCTAAAATCCATCACAAGCATCATCAACACTCATCATCGGTGAACGGCGTCAAACAAAGAATACGACCTGCCAAGTCGAACCTATCCGGAATACTTCACGTAATTCTCAGCAAACTACGTGGCAACCATTGGCAACAGCACCTACGATGTGATCTCCGAGTACCTCCACCTGCGCTCAGCCGCAGATGCGCCGGTTGTGGACGCTCACTCGGTCGTCAGCGACAATGCGTGCGGTCCAAGCGTGGCGACGGCCCATATCATCAATTATCTTGGCCGGGAGAGCCAGAGTCCACTGTAGCGAACGACTCCGTGCCAGCAATGGTCGACGCCCTAAAACATTGCATCAAATCACAAGGCTAGCGTAATTTCCAACCCATTGAGATAGACTCGCAAGAGCTCACATTTCCTGACGATACATTCACTGTTACCATTTCCAACATCAGTGTTACGAACTACACAGATCAAGTCCAATGCTTGAAAGAGATCCGACACACGCTCAAGCCGGTAGATACCTATTGCTGTTCTAACGACTACATCGATCGATCGCACTGGACCCACCACACCCCAGAATGGCTTAGTCGTAGTAACGAATTGGAAGCGCTTCGCAGCTGCAGAGCTGATTCACGCAGCTCAGAAGCGTGTCCGCGCTGATGCAGATCTTGGAGATTCCAAGGCCGAGTTCGTGCAAGAAGCGTATCTGCAGGAGTTTGTCGCCAATGTCAGATTCCAAGATGTGAAGACCGAGAATCGTCATCGTACTGTGCAAAGACAAGGAGATGGAGGGTCTCAGAAGCTTCGTGCTGGGAGATTCTAACTGTGAGAGCGCCGGGGACCGAAACCGAAAAAGAGATGTGGCCTGAAGCTGTGGATGCCGCGATCAAAGACGAAATGGCAAAATATGGAGGCGTGAAGCTTGAAGCCTGAGTCTCACGCGGACAGAAGTAAGAGGATGATTTTTGGGAGAGCAATGTCGGCCGACCATAATCCTGGCATGAAACTCAACTGAAAGAGGTCATGCTTCCCCTTATGGAACAGCAGTGAGATGCAGATACAGGCACATCTGCGGTACTGTCGGCTCGCCCTCCTCTATGCTATACGGACATTTGAAAGCATTCACCTGATCGATAGTCCGGAGCTGGAACTGCTGGTCACCCTTGTGCGTGGCGAGGAGGTATGCAATGCCATAAGCATTGGGAGCGCTAAGCATACTCTTGAAGGCGTCGGCATCGGCATCTGGTGTGAATTGCCATCCAGGCCACTGCGACCCAATCAGTCATCTGGCAAACAAGATCCAAGGTGCAAGGATGGGGACGAGTATACCTCGGGCGGCATTTCTTTCGCATCGGAAATGGTACCCTGTCCGTGTGCTCGACGAATGAGATCCAGAGTGTCGTCATTGACGATGTTGATGCGGAACACATGCGACAAACTCGAACGGAGTTTGAGTTGATCTTCGGTCGTTGTGCCGTCTTTCGCGGAGGTGATTGTCTGCCAGCCGAGCCAAATGAGGTCGCTCCATTTTCGAAGAGGTGGAAGCTGGCTATTGCCCTCGATTGGGATATCTGGTGCAGTGTCAGTCGTAAAATGTATCAGACTCGCAGAGAAAAGGTCAATTACGCTTCTCGTTGGCCATCCACGCGGGGCCATAAGCATACTTGGCCACCAGAGTCGGATTGTCAACTTGACCAATATTGAATCTTCAGCCATTGTCAGCAACAAGGACTCCGTTCTGGCTCCGTCGACTTTACTTACAAGGCATAATACTTTCCTCCTGTCGCTGGATACTCGATAACACCATCGCTCGTCGATTTCGAGTGATCTGCAGTAACGACCTTCCAATCGCTCGGCGTCAGACTTATTCCCAGACTCGCAAAGGCAGCATTCAAGCCCGATAGCGATTTGAAGTCGTCCAGAACCGTAATATTTCGAGCTGCTCGAGCACGCACAACCCAGCCATACTTAACTAGATCGGCTACGGATGTCCACATCGATTGAGCCACAGCTGGGCGAGTCGCATCGAGGGGTTGCTCCATCGCGCAGATCAAAGTCTCGCCCTTGATGGCCGAGTCGGCATAAGAGGGCAGCGCTCGCTGGGTGATATTGTTATCCCGATGTTTGTTGTAATGCGTCAAGGGAGAGAAGACGTCTCGGTGAAAGAGAGATCTCTTGTTAAGGTTGTCCAGAGAAGCGCGGTCATAACCACGAACACGATACATGCTGTGTTTGTGATACGAGATCGGCGGAGAAGAACTCGATTTGACATCATGTTGACGTCTCTGCGCTCTGGGGCAGACTGAGGCGATGATGTGGTTGGATCGAGTTAAGAGAAGCGACTTTATTGAATGGAAGAGGGAGATGTTGTCGTACAAGGTGGAATATCACGAGTGTCGAAACAGACGCTCGTGACAGTGGAATGATCAGCTGTCAGAATTTGCTGGTCACTCGAGCAAACACATGTGCAGACGCAATTCAACGTACTGCTTACACTGCGCAAAGATGAACACCAGAAAATTTCGAATTGGTTTGCGTCGTTCTTGCAATAAACAGTCGGAATCAAAACGAACTCAAAAATGGGTGAGATCCATCGGCATGAGCAAAAAGGGTTGCACACAGGTCTCATGGGAGTCGAACCCAGATCCCTAACCGAGTGAAACCAGCGATTTGTTGACCGTTAAGACCAGAGACCCTCTTCTTGGAGGATGACTGGACCTCAAAATGACTGGATATGCCTTGCGTCATTGGTTCTTGCCATGGCTTCGATCGTTCTCGTCTGCTGGACTCGTCGATTGCATCACACCTGCTCTATGTATCTCGCTGATTACAAGAATACAGTTCGTGGTTGACTAAGGAAAGGTCCAGTAATACGAAAGCTTCGCAAGAAGACCTCAAACATTGCCCTCTTTCGTCATCAAGTGGGCGAAGCCATTCCAAAACACCACTACAACACCCTTCCCATCCCCTTCACACCACCTCCGGACCCTCTCTCCCAGCACCTCCCTTCCAATTCCCTCCCTCTCCATCATCTCCCTCTCCATCATCTCCCTCTCCATCATCTCCCTCTCCATCATCTCCCTCTCCATCATCTCCCTCTCCATCATCTCCCTCTCCATCATCTCCCTCTCCATCATCTCCCTCTCCTTTCCCCATCCACCCTCGTCCAATTCGCCATCAGCCACAACGAGACCGCCATCGGCTGACTCTTCCCCGTCTTATACCCATAATCGTCAATCCACATCCCGACCGATATCTTGCGCCAGTGTGTCGATTGACATTTCTTGTCGTTCTCCCTTTTTCACACCCGCACACGTACAAATTGTAGAAGTTCTTGCGTGATTTGTTGTCCATGAGGTAGTTGGAGGTTTTGCATTTCCAGTGGTGGTTGGAAGTTGCCTTTAGTGGTGCGGCGAGGAGATTAGTTGCGGAGAGTAGGAGGGTGAAGAGGGTGGTTGTGAGACGCAGTTTTGTCATGAGTTGTGGTGAGTTTGTGAGGCGAGTTGAGGCTTGAGGAGGGTAAGCCGGAATGAATGGAGCATGGAGAAAGCGTTTACAATTTATATAAGTTGAATCCTTTGTTCGTGGGAAGGCTGTTGTCCTCACGGGAAACTGGGGCATTTGTCCTCAACCTGTGCTTTAAGTTGCCACTAGCGGCTTGGAAAGTGTATTTGTATTCACTTGGCTTTCATCTGCCGATCGCTATTTACGTTCAAGGAACCGAAACCTTGCACCCAATGATTTCCCACTGAGGTGTCGAAGTCAAAGTCAGGCTCGTGAGCGTAGACCATTGTATCGGACTTTCAAAATCCTCGAGAACGTAATAAGTTCTATTAATTTGATAAAGACAACTTTAAGTCGGAGCGTCCAGCGATCTGCACTTCGTCTTACACAACAGAGGAAGATACAAGGCCCAATCCCAACCTGAAAGATCAGTCTTCACCTGTCCTACTTTACGCAACACCTGTCGCACTGGTCTCTGGAACCAGGAAATCCGCCTCCTGCAGGTCCGCATTGTCGCTCGTAGCGGCATACACAGTCTGATTGCCATAGTATCTGTAGACAGCGCCGTTGCCAGGCGACACCTGGTATTGAAGCTTCAACTCATTCGTCGCCTTGACGATGTAGGCGTACAGAACCTGCGTCTCGCTGACGGTTTCTACCAAATACACTTCATCAGCTTCGTTCCATATGCAAGGTGTGGGAGGAGAGAGACGTACCGCAAGCAACATAATCCGTATCCTCATCCAGCCCTCCAGAGCACGCATAGTTCGAAGGCAGAGCCGGATGGTTGGCTTCAGAGCCCACGATTCCCAGGTTGAAAGACCAGGAGCAGCCAACCGTGCACCCGAAGACGAAGTTGGTGACGTTGAAGCTGTTTTCTGTGGTTCTGATGAGATCCATGACGTTGGCGAGCTGGGGGGTGGGAGCAGCGGACGCGAGAGTTGTGGCCGCGAGGGCGGCGAGCGAGGACTTGGAGAAGAGCATGATGGTGGTGTAGAGAGCGTGGCGTTTGTTGTTGGAAATGAGTGAAGGAATGGAATGTATTGTTGTCGGTGGTGGTTTGGTTGGATGGAAAGGAAAGAAAACCTGGGAAGTGCAGTCAACTTATGCTCAATACCAAGTGAGATGAGTGATAGCGCACCCTGGGTATACGAAGACACTAGGGTCGCCGCGGCCGGTCGGGTCTTTGTGTATTCAACCGGAGAATCGCAGTACGGTCGAAGTTATCTTTCTGACGTACTTTAATTTCTGTCACCAGAACACGAAGACGCCAAGTAGGACTGGTCAGTAGTTACGGCACGATGATCTCGGGAAGTGAAGTAGCGTGGCACGATTGTGCTATTCTCAGCTGAAGATCTCCTGATTTGCCGCGATTCATCCATTAGTGCGCAAGACTAGTGTTGCTGCGCTATGTCCACGGCTGTGTGCAGAAGCTTGTGTCCATTGTGGAATGAGGAGTCTGACTTTGGCCCAAGTAAATCCATCATTACCGACCCGCCTACTCTGCCCGATATCGTCCCGCCCGAGTCTGTGTACGAATCTCGCGGGTGGTGCCTACCATACAGTATGAGCTCCGATCTTATGAAAGGATGGAAAGAACGAATGAAGACTGGCAGCAAGTACCGTTGTTCGTTGTTCTTATACAGAGAGGCCGGCAAGACCGTTACAGAAAGCCGCAGAGATGGCACTCGTATCGATACCACCCGAGCTCACGCCAACGGACTGACGGCCGACGGGCTGAGAGAAGCCGCTACCAGTCGTAGAGGAAGAGCCAGAAGATGGGACAGAGAAGCCGGAGATAGATCCAGTTGATGATCCGGTAGACCCAGACGAGGACTGCGAGAACTGCGCAGCGGCAGCGGCAGCGACGCCATTCGCGATGATATCCGTAGTATCGAAGCCCGAGCCCCCGGAGAATCGAGGCATCGGTGCCACGGAAGCGAGAGTTGCGGCCGCAAAAAGAGCGGCGATTAACTTGGAGTAAAGCATCTCGAATTGATGTAAATGAGAGTGGTGTGGAAAAATCCAAGAGAGCGACCACAGAATTTGATGAAGGCGACTGCGGTGGTAGGTCCTGTTGTTGTTGTTGTTGTTGCGAGAAAATGGTCTGGAGGAAGTGCAGTCAACTTATGCTCAATGCCATGGGAAAAACAATGAAAGATAGCATTACCCCAGATATATGAAAAAACGACGCATATCTCGCCTTTGCCAGGTATACAAACTTTACGAAGACACGACGATGTCTCGCAAACCACAGAAACAGTCGAGGCTAAGATGGCAAAACGTCATTTTTGATCTCGGAACCTGATCTGCCCGAGTATGGCAATGAAATCATTGAGTTACTCGGGCAATAAATGCAAGGCTTGTCGTGACTGATCTCACTATTCAGTCATCGTTATTGAATGATGGATGGCCAAAGCGTGGCCGGCAGAACTTAGAAGTCGTAGATTCGGGGCGCGGAAGATGAGATGTGAAAGTGAAGTTCGCTGATGGAATCCGCTGATGGACACATAGCAGAGCGTGAGCTTCTCGAGCAATGGAATTGAAAATAGCGTAAGACGTCCTGATACTGCAATCCACCCATGATCAGGTGGAAGGCGTAGATCGTCGGGGCTTAAAGTCGACCGATCGAGGGTGGCAGACTATAGAAGTAAAGTCTGCTGAGTGGATCGCAGGAAGGTCGTGCGGAATTGGGGTTCCCATATGTTCGTACAGGAAGGCGTTGCAATCGAGACGGCGACATCAGACTCCGTTCGCTTTCGCCTTCTTCTCCTTTTTCAGTCTCTTTGCCTCCTTCCGCTTCGCCCTTTCTTCTTTGCTCTCCTTGACTTTACCTTCCTCTTCGCTCGACTTCTTCGTCTTGTCCTTCTTCTCGGTTGAAGTAACACTCTCGGTTGACCGATGAGACGAAGACGTTGTCGGCTGGTCGGGAGTCTCGCTCTTCTCCTTGTGCTTCTTTTCTTTTCGAGGAGTCGTTGAAGAGGGAGGTGGCATGCTCGCTGTGCCATTGACCACGGGCTGGGGTGCATCTACCATCTCAACATCCTCACTCTGTCGCTTCTTCTTTTTCCCCCTCTTCTCCTCCGATGCCTGAGAGTCCGGTCTGTCTAATTTGTCATGCCCGCCAAGTGTCGCTGGAAATTGTGCTGTGTTGCTATTCTTCTGCGTCGCGTCGTCTTCGCCGTCTGAGACACTGCCAATACGACCTGGATCCCCATTGCCAAACCCAGGAGGCTTGTAGCGCATCTTCAGTCCTTTCGGCTGAGGCCGTATTGTGCTCACTGATGCAGTGGCAATGTCCGCGGCTGCCTTGCTTCCGTTTCCTCGTAGCCTGGCCAGATCAGGAAGCACAAGCTTCGGCTGTATCGCGAAGTACTCGTCCACTTTCTGACTGGCTTGAGTATAGCCCGTCGCACCAGGGAGCAGGACGCCATCGAGCTCTGTGCCATGGTTCTTGTCGCGGGCGAGGATGTAGTCGATTCCCTTGTGGCGGAGCACCGGTTCTTCGCCTTGCATCGAGGACAAAGCAACTTCTGTGATGTGCTTGAGGGAAATATTTGAGGGCGCGGTTATGTGCCAAATCTGCTTGCCGGCGAGGCTGGACGACGTGAATGGCCAGGCCGCGGTTGGCTTGGATGTGTCGAGCGACGAGTAGCCGTTGGGTGGCTCGAAGGGTGGAACGGGTATGCTCTGGATCGAGGACTGTGTTTGCGGTGCTTTCCCGTAGGCCGCTCCCGCTTTTGTCGAGTCTTCTTCTGGCTCGTCTTCTGACTCTTCCTCTTCCTCTTCGGACGAAGAATCAGTATGAGCTGTTTTAGTCTTCTTGGCCTCGGGCTGCTCCTCGTCGCTGTCCGCTTCCTCACTGCTGCTCGACTCTTCCTTAAACGAATCGCTCTCCTCCGTCTTTCTCTTCACGCCATTGACTTTTGCAGGGATCGTCTCCGGCTTCGTGGGTTGTGCCTGCTCCTTCTGCTTCTGAACCTCACTTTCCTCATCCTCGCCGCTGTCCTCGTCGCTGCTGCTGTCCGATTTCGACTTGACAGATTTTGACGAAGGCTTTGTAAACTTCTTGGCTGTCTCGGGAGTGTAGAACTTCTCGTCGTCGTCGCTGTCGGAGTCGACGACTTTTTCTTCGCTCAAGTCGGGCGGTTTCGATTTCGCGGCTTTGGATGCCTTGTCGCCTTTAGACTTCTTCACGACGCCGTTCTTGGGCGTCTTCGGGGTCGCCTTCGCGTCCTTGGGCTTTGCCATGGCGGGCGGATGGGAGATTGACATCGGGCGCGCACATGTATTGAAGTTCACTCGAGATTGTGAAGACCAGGTCAATGCTGAACGCTTGGACAAAATTTCTTGGTCGGCGCACTTTTCAGCACGCTAAGCATGCACGTCAACTTTTCGACTTCACCCCGAACACTTCCTTTCCTCACCATCCGAAGTCGACCATGGCGCAGAAGAGAAAGGCAAAAGAAGCATTTGGTGGTCAATTGAGCGCCTTTGCAGCGGCGCGGAAGGTCAAGACACAGCAGGTGTCGGTACCAGAAGACGCGCCGGAAGAGACACTCGCCGCCACCATTGCTGGAGCTCCCTACGATGAGAACTTGGATGTGGACGCTGTCCTCAACGACGCCAACCAAGATTTCACTGGGCAGGCCAAGACTGCCATTAAATTGTCGAACTGCGGCCGGGTAATCGTGCAACAGATCCCGAATGGCTTCGAAGTGAACTTGCAAGCGGATGATAACATAACGTTCGTCGGTGAATACTACCTCAGAGTCCTTGATGGTCTCGTATCAATTCACGGAGCCATGCTTCATCCTCTTACCGGCCGCCATCGGGTCTATGCTCTGAGCTCTGGGGCTCTGCCTCCCATCACAGCCAAGAAAAACAATACCCTTGTACAAGTGACCTCCGTAAGGTCTGGTATACAAGAGCTGGAGGAATACTCGCCTCTCTTCCGGAATCTCGGCTACAACGGTTCTCATGGTTTTCTTCGACTTCGAACAACGGCGGATGATCCACTAATGCGAAATCTCTCATTACTTGAGATCGACGAGGACACTAGGAAGGTTCTCTCACGCATCAATGCTCGGCTTGAAAAGCGTGAAATTCCAAGAATCATGACTGTGGGTCCCAAGTCAGCCGGCAAGTCGACTTCCAATCGTCTGCTATGTAACATGATTGTCACCAGGCCAGGTGGCGGCAAGTGCTTCTACCTCGATCTTGATCCTGGCCAGCCCGAATTTGGACCACCAGGTCAGATCTCCCTCGTTGAAGTTACCAAACCACTCCTTGGTCCCTCGTATACACATCCAGCAGCCAAACACTCGGCCAAATATCGATTGATTCGTTCACACACGATCGCAGCAACATCCTTCAAAGACGACCCAGACCATTTTTTCAACTGCGCAGTCGACCTATCCCGCCATCTTCCCAACGGTTCTCCCGTCGTCATAAATACATGCGGCTGGGTCAACGGGCTTGGAGCCTCAGTACTTCTCAGTCTTCTACCGCAGTTCAAAGTAACAGATATTGTGCTTCTCGGCATCCTCGAAGCTGCCTTTGAACAGGGCCTGCGGTCAACAGGTACCATACACCAAATACCTCGTCGACAAGTCAGGGGTTTACCCATACGGACACCTGCGGAGCTGAGAGCTATGCAGACGATGGCATACTTTCATCATCAGTGGAGTCCTAGCAGCGAAACCATGTGGACCGACCAAGCTATCAGCAAAGTTCGCCCTTGGCTAGTCAGCTACGAGGCCGATGAACCTGGCATTGCTGCGATACTGTCATATGGACACGCTCCACATCCCGATTTCCTTGCTGAGGCTCTCGAGGGAATGCTAGTCGCAATGGTTGTACCTGACCTCATCAACTTAGAAACTGTCGAGCGAACCAGCAAAGAGGACCTACCATACATCGTGGACCAAATGTCCTGCTCCTCTGCACCTTTGGACCCATCGAACAGCAAGCTCGTCGGTCTTGCCTTAGTCCGTGCTATTGATGAATCCGAGAAGCGGATCCATCTCGTCACTCCGCTACCCGATCAGGAGATCGCGGCTCTTTTGGACCAGCAGATCGTGCTTGTCAGAGGTGGATTTGAATGTCCTGATTGGGCGTTTCTCGAAGACCTGCATGCGTCAGAAGTAAATGGCGAAGAAGAAAGCGCCGCTAGCAACGAGAGGCCTTGGATCACTAAGAGAGAAGCTCATGTCGGTATCGAAGGCGCTGTCTGGAGACTACGACATCCGCCTACAAAAGACGCCATCAAGTGAGCTGTAGAAGAGGAAGTTCGACAAGAATGATTTAGCTCAACCGAAAATTATAAGTCTACCTCAGACGCTGCGCAAAGCTGCGACGGACAACTGAAGCATGAAGGTTACGTCAGCAGGCACAACGGAAGGAGAGTCTGAAAATGGAGGTGGGTGAAGCGAGCCCAGTCGTAATTCGGTTTGCCACTGTATATGGAGCGCGAGGTAGTCAAAGGACGGTGAGCAGGTTGTCGTGGCCAAGGCAACGAGACGGAAGAATGCATATGCGACACGGGTAGTGGATACAGGTTGGAAAGACCGGTGAGCGGCAATTCCACCTTCAACAAGGAATGGACGAGAATCAACCCATGCTTGTGTTGATCTCTCAAATGCGTTTGTACATGCGAGCAATCGGTGGTGTAAAAAGGGTGTTGCAGATCGTCTCTCGTTTGTGGTGGCTAAGATCAGGCAGCATCACGTGAAACGCACCTTCCCTGTTTGCCAACATCAGCACATGAAAGTCGTAGCATAAAAGCAAGTCTCTCTTCTTCCACTTTCCTTTCGTTCTTCATCAACCCAAAACATTCAATCACTCACATCGCCACTTTCAAAATGTCCAGCAACAACAACGCCTCTAACAACCCCGGTACGCCTCCTCCTTCCTCCTCCTCCTTCGACCCACCCGCCACTGACTCTCTCCCCCTACAGGCAACTTCGCCAACCGCCCCACGGAAGAAGTCAAAGCGATCGCTTCCATGGGCGGCAAAGCCTCTCACGGCTCCAAGACCGAGGAGGAGAACCACTCACCTGGTCGCAACGCCGACGGAACATTCGTCAAGGGTTCTGAGGCTGCCAAGGAGGCTGGTGAGTTGATTCTCTACATTTCATCGATGAGGGAGGTCAAGCTGACGTTGGTTGTTTGCAGGCCATTTCGGCGGACTCCACGCCCAGGGCAAGATCGACGAGAAGTTGGAGGGTGAGGATACTGGGCGCAATGCTGATGGGACGTTCACGAAGGGATCTGGGGCTGCGAAGGAGGCTGGTGAGTTGATTCCTTCTCGTTTGTGAGTGAGGTTGAGCTGACAGGATTGTAGGTCACCTTGGTGGACTCCACGCCCAGGGCAAGATTGATGAGGAGCTGGAGGGCGCTGCCACTGGCCGCAATGCTGATGGAACTTTCACCAAGGGCTCCGAGGCGGCGAAGGAGGCTGGACATAAGGGCGGACTCGCTGCTGCTCAGAACAACAACTGAGCAACAAAAAGCGGCAGTCATAACGAAGTGACGACGGCGTTGGGAGATTTGCATGGATGGGTGAACGCACATAACACTCTTTATTGACCCTCATCTCACAAAATGGACTAAACACTTGCCCGTCCACTCACTTTCCTCCACACAAACCCCAATACCCATTCTCCTTCGGCCCACTCGCTCTCGCCTCCCTCATCTTCTCCATCTCCCCCTCCATAGTCCACTCCTCGAAAACATGTCCCGGCGTCACATGCCCATCCTCAAAAGCCTCCCCCTCCCTGACTTTCTCATAACTGTCCACCGCATACACCTCCGGATCGTGCCCCCAGACCCAGCGTCCAATCTTGAAGAAGCCAGGCTCCTCTTCGCTCTCCTCGGAGTCAATGAGAGAGTGTAGCTCTTCGTGGTTGGTGGAATCGGTGCGTTGGAGGGTGCTGACGCGTTGGCGGTTGTGTAATTTGGTTGAACAGGGTACATCGGCTTTGCCGCCTTGAGCAAGGCACTCGGCGAGTGAAAGCTCGTCTTCGAGGGCTTGCACGGAGCCGCTACTAGCCGTTGGGAAGAAAGTATGCGCCGCATCGCCGAGTCGAACGATCCTTCCGCCAGGCGAAGTCCAATCTGGATTACAATCCCTCCACTTCAAACTCCAATCCAGAACTTGGGAAGGAACTTGCCTAACGAAATTCAGCACCGCAGGATCCCCTGCGGTACTCGCGGCGTCAACCATCTTAACAATCTCTTCAGTGTCGAGGAGGTTGTGCCAGGATTCGGAGGATTGAGCGTCGGCGCGGTGCGTGAAACACCAGGCGACGTTTTCTGGGATCAGGAAGAGGATGAGGTGGACTTCGTGGGTTACGTAGAAGCGGAACTGAGGATGTTCGGCGAGGGCTGGTGTGACCGTTTTCTCGGCTGGACCGTCGGGTTTGAGGATTGAAAGGGGGAAGGCAACGCGCGCTACGGCGTAGCCAGAGTCTTGCACGGCTCCGAAGTTGCCTGGCGCGACTTTTGAAGCTATGCCGTCGGCGGCGATGCAGATGTCGCCCTAAAATATCAGCTTAGATCCAACACCTCTCAATAAGTAAGACTTCCACGACTCACCTTCCACGACTCACCTTCCACGACTCACCTTCCACTCCCCCTATCAGTCTTCACCACGACCCCCCATCCTTTCCCTCCACAACCCACCTCCCCGCCACCCCAAACCTCACCTCAATCCCCAACCTCTCACACTGCTCCAACTGTATCCTCGCAAGAACAGGCCTCTGATTCCAAGAATTCACGACAGGGACTCTCGGCGCCGCATGCACAGCGCCCTCGCGCCTCCACTCAGGCATCATTTCCCTGACACGGCGACACGGAGGCGTCTACACGCTTGTCGAGCAGTCGCAGACCTGGAAGTGGCAGGCGGCGTACATGCTAGGGTAGTGGTGGAGGGTTGCGAGGGCTGAGGAGGTAATGGTGAAGAAGTCGCAGAGGCGAGAGAGTTCTGGTGTGCGTTCGCGGACCACGACGGAGTAGCCTTTACGCCAGCATTCGAGGGCTGCGTTGAGGCTTCCGTTGCCTGCGCCTATGATTACGACGTTGATGCCGTTGGGCGGGTATCTCTCGACGCCATCGATGACGGTTTGGGCGTTGTTGGTGGACATGTTGTTCGATTGAGGGTGTTGTAGTTGGTGTGGATTTTGAACCGCGGAAAGCCGTTAAATGGCGATTTTGCTGCCCTCTTGCCTCGACAGAACAACGTACCCTTCGTGAAAACTGTCGAAATATTGATGAATGCTGTAGTGTTGCCATCATTGTCACCTAGACAATATATATCATCTCTTGCACGCTGTAAAACATGACAATTTCTCAAATGACGCAAAAATTGGATCTGGGTACTACGGATGCTGAAAACATCCTCTCGGGTGCCCGGATAGCAGTCTTGTGAGCCAAAACGTTGCTGGTATAGGTGGGCGATTGAGGTTGTGTGTTGTTGAAGGAATTTCGGGACCGGACCGCATAGCTAAGACTGAGAACACTACCCACTGCTCTGAGGATTCAACGGCAGCTATGTTCTAGCGGCGTCATTATTCTATGGTGTGCCTCGCGGTTTGTCTCATCAAATCTTCTCGATCCGGGAATGTGCGTTTTCACGATCGGAAGACGGCAGAGGGAAAAAACTTTCGTTGCTATGCGAGCAAACTGACAGATCTTCGCGTTGGGAAAAACATCTGTCTAGTGCTTGATCCTGCATCCTATGTCAGTCCAAAGGGGCCGAAGGGACATTGGCAGTGTCGATGCGATCGGAAACAGTCTTAACTGCTGCTGAGGCCTTTTGAATCGGAGGGACTGGACAGTCAATAGCATTGAAAGCAGAGCGGCAGTAATGTACTGACGAAGGCGTTGGCGAGGTTTGAATAGGGGAACGTACTTTTTTTTACCCTCATCGCACACGAGAGGGAAAGGGGGAATGACACTTGCCTTTGCACTCACTCACTCCTCCTCTTTTTCCTCTGACCAAAAGACCCAAAGTAGCACCACAACACCCTTCATCCCCACCGCCGTCCAAAGAGCACCCGTAAGTCCTACCGTCGTTTTCTCCCACAGAGCCCCAACCAGCGCCCCAAGCACCAACAACACCGGCGCCGCAGCCCTCCTGTTCCTCTCCACATTCGCCCCAATGGCGGCAAAAAGCCTTTGATCCGAGAACAGATCGCAATAGATCGACGTCAAGACTACGCTCGTCAAACTCCCAAACTCCAATACTCGACTCACAACCGCTTGTCCAGCCGACTGGAAACCCAACAGCGCAAGCGGGACAATCACCCAAGGCGTAATCGGACCCTCGGGTTTCATCGTCGGTCCTACTGTCACCAGCACAGCCGCCACCATCACACAAACCATCTGTGCCGCATACGACACGAGGAGCACCCACCGCTTCCGTGAGCCGAAGCAGCGATGGTAATGCGAAAAGCAGTAGGAGCCTAAGCAGAAGGCTAGGATGGCTGTGAGGGCGCGGAGCCAACGGGTGGAGCCTGAGGGAGTCGGAGAAACGAGGCCGGAGCCTAGGTAAATCGTATTTCCCGTTTGCATGGAGACGAAGGAGCCCCAGGTGTGGATTGCTGCGCAGTCGAGGAGGCCGGTGATGGTGTAGCAGAAAAGGAGTGGGAGGTCGCCGTGGTTTTCGCTCACGGTGGCGGAGAGGTGGCGGGTGAGGGAGAAGTGAGAGGGGAGTTTGGAGCGCAGCAGAGGTTCGTTTTCATCATTGTGGCCATTTGGCGATAGGTGAGATGCGCTGTTGATGGCGCCGTGGTTGGTCATTTGGAGGGATATTGTTGTTGAGCAAGGATGGAGGTTGAGCGGAAGTGGCGGACCTTTCGCGGGAGGGATTTCCTCGTCTGGCGGCGCGCTTTCCTCGATCAACGCGACAACAACGTCAGTCATCCAAGACGTTCACTTTGGCATCAAATCTGCCATCCTACCCTCAGGTGTCCTTCGGAAGTACTGCATCCTTTTGAGTTAAGTCCGCCAGAATGGTCCGTCGACCTCATGGAAAGAGAAATTCGACACGTTCATCGCGGCGAGAATTGGCGATGTTTTGATGTCGTATTGTCCGACTCGGTCGTGCCGCTGTTGACACCAAATGCAATGTGTTCTGTACCTTGGACCATTGTCACCAAGTGCTGACTTTGGCGAAGTCGCGGAGGCGTGAATGAAAGAATGGTAGCCTTGTCCTTGTGCGCCCCCTCCACCGGAACCACGCGTAAGGGGTGCTCACAGCCGCATGTGCCTTTATGCAGCCTGACTCAACCGCGCGGTTCGATAAGGTCTGATTCATCTATGCCTGAGTAAATGACAGAGACACCAGAACTGTCACTCTCAAAAACTTTAACGAAACATCAAAATGGGTGCGTTAACGAACGAAGTCCAAAGAATCAAGACTGACACCCACGCCAGGCCTGACTCCAGTCCACTTCTTCTCCCATGGTTCTACCATGATGCTGGGCGAAGAATCCGAATCTGCGGATTATTGGAAGAAGTGTGGTGATGAGGCTCTCGCACACGGCATCAAGGGCGTGATCATGATGGTACGACGACGCAATTCGTTCCTGAGTGCACCCGACTAATGAAGAACAGGGCGCTCATTGGGATGCCACAGGAGATGCCATCGCGGTCGCCATGAATCCCGCCCCTACCAAGTCGCCGGTAGCGTATGTCCATCCGTCGAAGTATGTTGATTATAAGCTTGAGCCGGACCTCGCTACTGGTAATCGTTGCATGAAGATGCTCAGAAACGACGGGTTCAACGTTCGACCCAATGACAAGTTTGAGTGGATCCACGACACCTACTTGATCCTCATTCGAATGTTCCCTCGAAAATGCCCACCAACGACTATCGTGTCGATGAATGCACGTTTCGACCCTCACTTCCACATGCGTATTGGCAGCACCCTCCGCCCTCTTCGATCGAAAGGCTACCTCATCATCGGCACCGGCGGCGCTGTTCACAATCTTTTCCGCAACAAATGGGCGGCGATGCTGAAGTATCGCGACAACTTTGCGCAGGAGGGACCGCCTGAGGGCTGGGCACTGGAGTTTCGACAGAGCGTTGAAGACTGTATCAGCAACAACCGCGGCCCAGCATTGCGAAGGGCGATCACGAGATTGATGAAACATCCACAGTATCGAGATGCTCACGCCACGGACGATCACTTCATGGCCGCTTGCTTCGTGTCTGGCGCTGCTGGGGATTGGGAGGACGAGCAGGAAGAGCAGGGCAAACTTTTTGCCGAAACCTGGGAACTGACGAACATGTGCAACAGCCAGTTTACGATTGGAAGCTGGAGCAGTGGACGAACGATTGCCGCACACTGACAGAGAGTCAAGGTCAATTCAATACGAGTCTCTTTTCCCCAGCTCTCTCACCCGGCTTGCTCTCCGGTGCAGTGATGCCGTCACGTGGCGAGGACGCAACTCTTCGGTATCCGGTGGAGGCCAAGACTTCTCCCACGTCTATCCATGAACCGTCGTCGCAGTGCCTATTCGAGCTCCAAAGGACCCCACCACTAAGCAGTCATCTGCCGTTCACTACTGCATATGATTGATTCGCCCGACACCGTTCTTCGATACAAAACTACTCAATCACTCCCTCATCTTCACCACAAATTCATCATTGCCACCACTCAACGTTCAATATGCCTAACCAAATCCGCGACCTACATACCGTCGACCAAGAGTCGTCTCCCTACATCTTCGAGCAGAATGTCACCGTTACTCTAAAATCTTCAGATGGGCTGGTTCGTGTGAACGTTTATCGACCGAAGACGCAGGAGAAAGTGTCAGTCTTGGTCACGTACGGACCTTATGGGAAAGACATTCCATATGCAGAGTCAGTCTCAGATTCGTTAATGAATAGTATCCCACTAACGAATACTTCGAAGCTTCCACCCGAAATCTTTTGCGGAAGTCAACCCGCAACAAAAATCACAGCACTCAGCTTGGGAGACTCCCGACCCAGCCTACTGGACGTCCCAAGGCTACGCAGTCGTTCGAGCAGACGAGCGAGGCACCGGCCAAAGTCACGGCTTCCTAGACACCATGTCGAAAGGAACCTCCGAAGCCTTTTTCGAAGTGGTAGAGTGGTGCGCCGAACAGTCCTGGTCATCCGGAAAAGTGGGCCTGCTCGGAATCTCCTACTACGCCGGAACCCAATGGCGTGTGGCCGCACGCCAACCCAAAGGTCTCTGTGCCATAATCCCTTGGGAGGGAATGAGCGATTACTATCGCGATCGCTGCCGGCATGGTGGGATTTTGAGTAATGCTTTTATCTCATTCTGGTGGAATCGACAGGTTATTACGAATCAGTATGGACGACCTGGACGGAAGGCTTCGAATTGGGGACCGGATACGATTGAAGGGGACTTGAGTGAAGAGGAGAGGGCGAAGGATCGACAGGATCAGACGCTTGACAATGAAGAGTATAGGTTTCGGGACGAGGAGTACTATGCCAGTAAGGAGTTTGATCTTGCTGATGTCAAGGTCCCTCTGCTTTCGGTTGCCAACTGGGGAGGGATCCTGCTGCATCTGCGTGGCAACGTGCAAGGGTATTTGAATGCGGGGAGTGAGTTGAAGTATCTTCGCTTCATCACTGGGCGGCATGATTTGCCTTTCTACTATGAAGAAGAGGTTGAGCTGCAGAGGAGCTTTCTCGATGCCTTTTTGAAGGGAGATGATCGCGCGGGATGGTCGGAGAAGGGCAAAATTCCACCCGTCGACCTGATTCTTCGAAAGGGAGACGTTGGATTTAACAATGCAGAAGCCGAGAGAGCATATTGTAGACGTTCTGAGAACGAGTGGCCGATTGCACGAACGCAGTATACTCGTTACTACCTGCACCCCGACTCCAGCATGTCCACACAAACCTCCTCTTCCAACGACGCAAAGACGCTCTCCTACAAAGCTCTCGGCACCCTGGACTCCCCTCAAGCAATCCAATTCACCACTCCTCCCTTCGCCGCCGAAACCGAAATCACAGGGCACATCGTTACGCACCTCTGCATTTCCGCCGCCCCTACCACCTCCAATACACCCTCCGATATTGACATCTTCCTCACCCTCCGCCACATTTCCGCCACAGGCAAAGAAATCTTCTACACCGGCACCGCAGGGGATCCCGTTCCACTATCGAAAGGCTGGCTTCGTGTCTCCTTGCGGAAAACCGAACCCCAAAACCCGAGACATAAGGAATGGCTGCCGCACCGTGAATACAGAAGCTCGGACGTCCAGGAGGTTAAGACGAATACGGTTTATGAAGTCGATGTGGAGATCTGGCCGACGAATGTTGTTGTGGAGGAGGGAGGGAGATTGGGGCTTGAGGTGGGGAGTGGGGACACACAGGGAAGTGGTATTTTCCAGCATAATTCGAAGCGGGACAGGTAAGTCGTGACTTTGGTGATGAGAGTTTCGGATCTTGTGCTGACTCGATTAGATCTGAGAGAGTGTTTGCTGGATTGAATCATTTGCATTTTGGAGGAGGAATGGAGAATTTTGTGTTGTTGCCTGTTATTCCGGAGAAGTAGATTGAAAAGGTCTGATGGTCTTGATGGATGGAAGTCTAGAGAGTTGGTTCGTAACACTCAGAGCTGTCCATATGACGACTTCTAGTTGAGTAAGCTGCTCGTCAGGACTGGAAGGATCAAGTCCTTTTTACACTCTCCAAATGGAAGCTTTCTCTCAGGCCGCTAGAATTCGCCTTTCAAGAAGGCACACCCGTTGGGTCGTATAGAGACTCAAGTTCTGGGTACAATCGTCGGACTTCTTCGACCTAGCAAACACAACCACCATGAGAGCACTTTGCAAATCTGCATTCGAACTGAGATATGCGAACGCTATACATAATTCTATGGAACCCTCGACCACTTCCAAAACCAAATCACTCCACCAACCGACAGCGTCAACGTACTCGCCAAGATCAACCCTGCATTAATCAAAAAACCTTGTTCGAAGAACCCGACTCCACCTCCTGGATTTCGTTTCATTGCCTTCAGGGGCGCCTCCGCATCCCCGAAGTCCGTCTCTTTCGCAGGATGAATGAAAACAGGTCTAGCCAGAGTAAAAGCTTCAATCGAGAACTTGCGAGCAGGTCCCAGAAGAACCTCTCTCGGAATATGATTGACGAACGCCGTTTCGGCGGGAATGAATTGAGCGAGGTATTTGGCTGTAGGAAGATTCGAGAAGTAGTAGGAGGCTGCGAGGAGACTGGATGGGTGAGAAATGTGGCTTCCGATGAGGTCGATTCCGTCGTCGAGGGATTTGATACTGTGGACCATCAGAATTGGTGAGGATAGTTTGCCGTGTTGGAAGAGAGTGCTGCGGGAGGAGGAGTCGACGATTGCGAGTGTGGGAGTTTCGTGGAGGATCTGGATTGAAGGATCAATCTTGTTGAGGGTAGTGAGTTTTGCTTTCAGTTCGTTGGCTCCCTTCGCTTTATGGTTCATCAAGAGGGATTTGTTGCACTCTTCGATGGCCGCTTGAAGAAAAGCCTCCTTGATGAACTCGTTAACGAGTACAAGATCTGGCGCATACGGGCTGCGGCCTTGGAATCTCAATTTGCCGGCCATTATTTCCCTGGCAGCGACTTCAACATCCGCAGTCCTATCGACCACGGCAATGCAGAGACTCTTCGGCGAAGCGACCAGCTTCCGTGAGCTTGGTGGACAGTCCGATCCGTTCTGGAGAATACAGATACATTTGCTCATAAAGTTCTGATCTTCAATCGGCGAAGAAGCGATGGCGAAGATATCCTTATCCAGGGCGTGCGGTAGAATCTTTCGTAGTATATTCGACACAGCTCTGAGATTGTTCTCCAACTGTTTCACTTCGACTCAGCACCATGACAGAACCAAAACCGAGGAAACGACTCACCAGAACAACAACACAATTCCCCGCCGCCACCGCCGCAGCCAAAGGTACTACCGTCGAATAGAATAACGTATGACTGGTCGGCTCGATGTACACAATCCCGACAGGCACTCGATTCCCGGGGGCGTCTTTCCCGTTAGCAACCAGATATTCTTGCTCGTGAGCCTTCTTCGGGTCCAGGAGTGAATAGTAGTGCTTTATGGCCTTCAAGGTTGAATTGAACTCCTCGGTAATCTCTGAAGGAGAGTGATTGTAGTCTGAGAATATGGCGGCTTTGATCTCGTTGAGATTGGATACGAGCGAGGCGTGCAGTTTTTCGAGCTGATCTTGTCGATGGTAGATATTGTGGTGACGTCCATCGATAGCAGCGGCTTGAAGGGCGGGAAAGAGGCGAGGCATGATGAACCTTTCGTCGAGTATGAGTAAAAGGTTAATCTCTTCTGGGCTGTTGGTTGTATCGTAGCTTGCACTGGAGTGAGAATGTCTCCACTTGACAAAGCACTCAGCTTCAGGGGACTTACGGACACAA
The DNA here is from genome assembly GCA_002785995.1 of Mycosphaerelloides madeirae. NCBI lineage: Eukaryota > Fungi > Ascomycota > Dothideomycetes > Mycosphaerellales > Mycosphaerellaceae > Mycosphaerelloides > Mycosphaerelloides madeirae. The sequence goes on along the minus strand of NHNV01000082.1, from coordinate 84,418 downwards.
TATTGCTTGCCGTGCAAGACAGACGTTTTGTAATGCCAGTTCCATTGCCGAATCAACAATGAATGGTCACCTGCCGTTGTGGGTGTGGTCGGAGAGCTCTGGCGGAAATATGTGGGTGACCTTCCGGAAATGTGGACGAAGCCTGCAAACGAACAACATTATCGAAGCGAACAGTGTTAGCAAAGCATCCCTCACAACACCCATTTCAACAACTCACCAGCATCATAGTTAATCAAACAATGTCCGCAACGACAACCGCAAACGCCAACCTGACGACTCTCTGGCACACCCTCGATGTCACACATCCGCAGCCCTCCTCGCCCTCCTCAGCACCTTCTTCGAACGTACGACCTGATAACCTCACGATCAATCCTCCGGATTGGGAGAATCAATGGCGTCGAGTCCCAACATACCGCCCCGTGAATCCTGAGCTGCTCGACGGCGATCGGAATATATTCAACAACGTAATTGAGCGAAATTTCATCAGAGTTATGTTTGGTGGTGTGTGGTTGCAGGCTGTGAGTTTCAGGAGAAGAGATGCTGGGTACACGATACTGATTGCACCTAGGCCGCAAGTCAAGCATGGCGAGCAACTGGCGGGAAAGTCTTCGGCGATGGATTGTTCAAAGTGCGAATTGGAGGGGAATGGTAGGAAAAATATAGTAAAGATACCATTCAAAGTTCTTTCGCAGGCAAAAGCGTAGCCACACACTCACCAAATCCAATACCTTCACCGCAATACCCAGAAATTGTTACTGTCTCACCATCTTCGAGATAGCCTCTCGGCGGAGTGGTGCCCTGTCTCATAAATTCCAGGAGACAGCCATGTTCAGTATCGCCTTCACCTGAGACGGTTCCGGTGGCCAGGAAATCACCAGTACGCAGGCCGCAGCCACTGATGGCTTGGTGTGCAACACATTGAGCGAGATTCCAGTACATCCAGGCGCTGTTGCTGCGACATGTCGTCTGAGTCGTGTTTCCGGAAGTGACGTCGACTTGTAAACTGATGCTCAGAGATTCGTCGCTATAAAGCTTCAGGTACAGAGCATCAGGTTGGACTCTCGGGGGCGACTGTATCTTGGATGATGTAAGGGCTTCTGTAGTGATGATCCATGGCGACATTGTTGTCCCAGCATTCTTGCCATTAAGAGGTCCGAGAGGAATCATTTCCAACGCCTGAATGTCTCGAGCACTCCAGTCATTGACGAGAACATAACCAAAAATGTGCTCGTCAGCTTCCGTAGCCACGATGCGTTGGTTTCGGGGTAACGGCCGTCCGATGATACAACCCAGTTCAAGCTCGTAGTCCATCTCCTCACAGGGTCCAAAGATGACATCGCTCTGATGAGGTTTGCCACTCCAGTGTTGGCCCAGTGGACGCTCCACAGATGTCCCTGATATGTCAATACTGGAGCAGCGCCCGGCGTATCCAATGGGCATATTGAAGAATGCAGGTGGGGTCGATCGCTGGCCAGTCATCGCTTCAGAGGCATTCTGAACATGATGGTGGGAGCAAGAAAAATCGGTAAAATCACCCACGGCGACTGGCATATGCATCGACACTTCCGAAATATGCTTGATAGCTTCGGGAACACTCGACAATGATCCGTCTTGCTTGATGAAGTTTTGTATATTGGTCCGGACGGCCGTATGAACAGTCTTCGGTAGAGCTGCAAATGCGTTCAATGTGGTCTGGGAGAAGGTCGGTATGGCGTTCTTGCAGCCCAGGGAGCGTTCGAAAAGGCGACCAAGTTTACTGAGAAATATGACTTTATCTCCATATCGAGTTACGACTTCCAGGGGATCGTTTTGTCCACTGGAGGCAACGCCGAAGGGGATGTTCCCGAGGCCAAAGTGGGAGGCGTACCCAGAGCGCGGTGCTGTCATTGTCGATTGGGAAAAGTGCCTGGGTGCATGCATCATCCAGTGTCTGTCGAGCAGAGCCATAAAGACTAGCAGGCGACCACCCCAGTGACTATGTCCACATTATCCGATCCGTAGGAGGTGGTGCAATAAGCCGGCATTTGGTAGCCGTCTTCTGCCGGGCGTTGAATGGCAATAAAGAACGCCTCTCGCCGGAATCAGCATTCTCAATCATACTCAGATCCTCAACTCCAAGAATTCGGATAGCCAGCATGGTATCACCAAGCCCGATGAAGCCTCCCACCAGGTTGATAACAACACATAACCGCGAAGGCAAAGCGATCATTTCCAGCGCCTTTCCTGAGCAACCGGCCTTGAAAGTGGTGGAAGATGGGAACGTAGCATTCTACCTCTCGTACTGCACCGAGCAGTATCCGGTCGACATGAACGGCGAGAAAGACTTGGATGTATACCACAAATACGTGGCCCAGCCACCTGGCCTTGTCATCTCGTCTGGCACCGTTCTGCGACACGTCGACATCGGACCAGGCATCACATCGCCAATGCATCGAACGGTTTCGCTGGACTTTGGCATCGTGATTGAGGGCGACATTGAGCTGATTTTGGATTCGGGAGAGACGCGACGCATGGCTCCGGGGGATGTATGCGTGCAGAGAGGAACAATGCACGCTTGGCGGAATGTGAGTGATAGCAAGTGGGCGCGAATGCTGTACGTGTTGCAGCCGTCGAAGCCGCTGGAGATGGCGGGCGAGAAATTGGGCGAGGATTATGGCGGAATGATGAAGGGAGTGCCGAAGAGTTCGTGAAGTTAAAAAGCGGGCTTCGGATTATTTTTTTACCGAGACTCAAAAGCCGTTGGCGTAGCCGAAATTTGCGGAGAAGTGGGGCATCAGGGCATCGTTCCTGACTTCACTTGACACCTTCCTTCTTGCCTCATCCGTCATCTTCATGGAAAGTATTCCACAATCCCAAGATCCGTACTACATCCAGAAGTATAGACGTACTCAGGTATATAATCCAACCGATACATCAGCCTGAAACCAACACTATGACGACAGAAGGGCATGGTTAAGCGTATTGGCCCCCGTTCAAAAGCAAAGCCAATCGAGCATAACCCGACCGTCAAACATACACAGCCGTGCCCACTGTATCCGACTCTTCGTTGCGACTATCCGGATGACATCCGACCAAACAAGATCAACGCCGGACAATGGCATCTCTCAGTCTCCTACGAGTGCCACGACAAACACTCGCCACAAGTGCTACCTTTGCAGCAGGACGTACGAGAGACACGATCACCTGAGTCGTCACTTGAAGTCCCACAACAATGAAAGAGCATATCGTTGCACCGATTGCGGAAAAGGATTCAATCGAGCAGATCTGCTCAATAGGCACCGCGCAGCTCACTCCAAAGCCTCTACAGGTCAGATCTTTCGGAAGAGGACGCCTCGCGCTTGCGAGAACTGCATCAAGGCCAAAACCAAGTGTGATGATGAACGCCCTTGTAAACGATGCAAGACCCGAGACATTGCTTGCCAGGAAATTGAAGGCCGCAGTGATGGCCAGGAATCCCCAGATGCTCTGGTCAGAGAGACTACCTACAATTCAAATGAACTCCCAACTCCGACATCCATCTCTCGACAGAGCGAAGGGCCGTTCATGGCTCAGATTGATCTCGATGGCATGAATTCTCAGCCCAATCAAGAGCCCTTTGCGGTGGACAACTTCAGCACCGACTTTGGCTTCTCGGACTTCTTTGAACAGATTATGGTGCCCGAAGTGACTGTTCCTGATTTACAAGACCACCGAGTAGTACCTCCAGCCGTTTCGGACTTCACGCAAGACATCAACCTCGATGGCTTCGATTTCGACTTCACCTTCTTGGCCCATGGATTGACTCGTCCTCCGTCTCCACAATTTTCGCGCAGCTTCCACATCGTAAGCAGTGAGGATGCCTTGACTCCACACTCTGATGCTCATCTTCGCTCTGAGGCTCTCAAAAAGGCGCCTTGGGCATGGAACAATTGGATACCAGAAAACAACCATAGCGCTTTCACCGGCCAAGAGGTCATCAATGTGCAGGAAGACAGAGTCAACGACATCGATCAGCACGTTAGTCCAAGTGTCAAGCGCTCTGTACACTGCGACTTGACTCAAGGAGCGCGGGATGGAATGATACGCACCATCACGCAAATTGCGAATTCGAGGCTGTCGATGCCATCATTCCCATCGCTGGAGCTGTTAGAGGATCTCATCGACATATTTCTGCTTCAAGATGGCAGTGCTATCGATTCTTTTGTCCACGCACCTACGTTCTCTTGTCGTGAATCGCGCACAGAGCTGCTGCTGGCTGCAGTGGCCGCGGGATCTCGATTCATCGCTCTCCCACCAGTCTGGCGGATGGGTCTTGTAATCCAAGAGGTCGTCCGCCTAGGCGTAGCCGAGCTCTTTGAAGCAGACAATAGCACGACTCGAGAACTTGGAGTTCTTCAAGCATATTTGCTCTGGGTTGAAGTCGGAACATGGTCTGGCTTTAGACGGAAGACCGAAATTGCATGCTCGTTCCTTCAGCCGGCTGTCACAATGCTATCTTGGTCCAACTCATTCACCAAGTTCCGCTATATCGACTTTACGCCGACCGCCAGCGATTCCGAGGAGACCATCAAACGCAAATGGAAGGATTGGCTTGAGCAAGAAGGTCGCAAACGTGTTGTGATGCACTCCTTCATCCATGACTCTCAGGTTGCAATGGCACACATGCAAAATCGGCTCATCTCGCCATCAAAGATGATGCTTCCGCTTCCCGCTGCTCGAGATCTGTGGCTAGCTCCTAATGTCCACGCATGGCGCAACGCATTTCTCGCAAAACAGCCCCTTTCTCAGAGCTCCTTACCCTCCGTGATGGATACGTTCGGATGCTTGAGCTTACTGGACACTTTGAGCTCGACGATAGACAAGCCTCTGTGTCTGATGGCGGCCTGCCATGCTCTCGCCCAAGAAGTCTGGCAATTCCGACAAGAATCGCAGGTCCTTCAGAACTGGAAGCAACAAGGACGCCAGGACAGATGGCTCACCCACCTGAACAGGCAGCGGGACATCTTGGAAGACCTTACAAAAATTGGCGCTTACTGCGAGACCGGTGACAGTACCTCACCCGAGATCACTTTCACCATAGAATTCCTCACAATGTTGCTGCATGTCTCACTCGAGGATATTCAAGCCTTCACAGGCAAATCCGGGGAAGATGAAGCTCGAAAAGCCTACCCACGTCTGCTTACCTGGACTGCAGATTCCATGTCTCGAACTGCGGTGTGGCATGCCGGACAGGTGCTGCGAGTCGCGCGGCTCTTTGAGAAGACGAGACTACGAGATTTCTACGCCGTTGCTCTTAATCAGGCCACCCTGACTCTTTGGGCCTATGGGATGGTAACATCTAATTCCGCCCGCAAGAGCGGTCAGAGAAGTCCTACCATCCAGGGACTAGCGGCGATTCACAACGAACAAGGTCTCACCGGTGGGCTTGAAGTTTTCGTTGATGATGCCAACGATAAGATGGGTCGGTCTTTCAAATTGCTGGGTCAGGGCACTCCAGGAGTGAGATCGCACCCCGAGTCGAGCAGCTCAAACTTCTGCTCACTGAGCAATTGTCGTGGAGTCTTGCTCGTTGCGGAGGGTACACTTCGAGCGAACTTCCCGGCTGATGGCAACGGACTTCCACCCCTCGTGGAGAACCTGGCAAATCTTATGAACGATCTTGGAAGACTTTCCGGAAAGTAAAATCGGCATGTCCAGCTCCGCTGGATAGACTCTGAAGCTTCGACATGAGGGCTTTTCAACGAGCGCTTCTCAGTACTTGAGTCTCGTACTACTCAACGAGCGAGCCAGCCAATAAGGAGTGTACAAGCTGTTTCATAGAGGATTCTAAAAGGGCCACAAAGGCAAAGATTCTATCGACAGCTTCGGGAATTGAGTTGAGTCCTGGAAGCAAAAGTTCGTTCAGTCATTGCAGGATCAATGGCAAGAACGCCTTTTCGACTGATACCAGTTCTCCGGTCGATTCAAACGTGAGGAAAAGTCTCAGCATATTCCAGAACAGCCCGTTTTGAGGCACCCACGACGGAAATTCCCCCTCTGGGAACATCCAGATCTTCAGACCCATGGAACTCCCTGGGCAAGCATGCCTGTCAGCTGCAGCGATCGAATGACACAACTGAACACCGTGGTCTCCAACGGGCTCGAGACCTGCCACGGCCGTACTCTTGGGTACTCGCACGTTTGCAGAAGTTTACATCAACCACGAAAATCCCGAAGAGCGGCTTCTACGGTAATATACCTTGCGGCTCTTGGATTTCGCCATGGCCTCAAAGCCCTTTGCTGGCCGGACGGCCATTGTCACTGGCGGATCGCGCGGTATAGGAAGAGAGATTGCCCTACAATTTGCAAGGAGGGGTATGCGAGCGGTACGATTGTCTTGCCTTTGGACAAAGATTGACCTCTGACGGTAAATGGCAGATTACTATCACCTTTCGATCAAACACACAAGCCGCCAAGGCTACGTTGGGCGAGATATGCTCACTTGGCAGTGAAGCCATGGCGATTCAAGTCGAAGACGCTGTTGACCAGCAATTCACCGACTCTGTTGTGCAGCGTACGATCGATAAGTTCGGGGTCGACGGGATTGATATACTAGGTGCGTTCAAACTGTTCAAGTCTTGGAATAACCTGACAGAGACAGTCAACAATGCAGGCTGTGCGATCATGAGTATGTGCTCAATCTCATCCCGCCGAATAGGCAAGTGACTGAGCTGTCTCAGATAATATGGGCGAAGTCACTCGAGAAGCTTTCTTCGAAACGTTTGAGGCAAATTTTTTGGCACCATATTTGCTTATCCAGTCTGTGCTACCGGTCATCTTCCCAAATGGGAGCATCGTAAACGTCACGTCTATCAGTGGGAGAGTCTCCTTGGGCGGTCCGACAGCGATGTACGCGAGTAGCAAAGCAGCTCTGGAGCACCTGACGAGGAACCTGGCTGTGACGCATGCCGCAGAGAAGAAGATTACGATCAACAATGTTGCGCCTGGTACGAGAATGATGAAAAGGAGTTTGGATGATTGGGGTGTTGATTATGAGAGCATAGGCGCTACGGACACCGATGCTTTCTGCGCTGCACCAAAACAGATCATTGATATCATGAAGGTCCCAATCACCACGCTCAACGGGCATACATACTCGATCAGAACTGACTGTGAACGACAGAACGAGTGGACGCCGGAAAAGAGGGTCGGGACACCCGGAGAGGTGGCAGACGTCGTTTGTTTTCTCTGTCTCCCATCGGGTGGACCACGATGGATCAACGGAGCGACGTAAGTGAAGAACGGAGGGCGGCTCCCATAGAACTGAAACACCTGCTTACCTTCTCACTTTCGACTAGCATCCCAGCTTGCGGTGGAGCAGCGATGTGGTGAGAGGCTCACCTACAAGTCGTTCAGACTCGCTGATCGATACTCTACGCAGATCGTAAAGCCGCTGCCTTGAAGGTGAAAAGAGGATCAATGTCCGTTTCCTATTACTAATGCTGCCTGCGCTTGAACTGTACCATAGGCCCATCCCTCATCGCGACAAAAGCGTCTTTCACTTGATACTGCTCAACTTCCCGCCTCCCCACCGGTCCATTCACGTCACCCGCACCTAAATGGTTCTTCTGATCTTGTCTGACTTCAAAATTCCAGATCAGCTTCGCCATGACGATCTGCATTTCCAACCACGCCAGGTTCTTCCCGATGCAGCCCCTCGAGCCAGCAGAGAAGGCACAAAATCCGCTCTCTGCGGTAGCCAGGCTCTCTGGCGTTGCACCCTCGCCGAGAATCCATCGCTCGGGCTGGAATTTGAACGGGTCCGGGAAGACGTCTTCGCTATAGCTGAGGCAGTAGAGTCCAGTGGAGAGTTTCGTTCCTTCCGGAAAGAAGTCCTCGCCTACCCATGTCCCACCGGGTCGGACTTGGCGCGCGGGCTCGGCGCCTACAGGAGGCGTCATGCGGCAGGCTTCTTGGATAAAGGCTTTTAGGAATTTGCACCCCTGGAGAGCTGGACCGGCGGCGATTTCCGAAGATGAAGAGAAGGCTGCGAGAATTTCCTCTGCGAGCCGAGCTTGAACGCCTGGGTTACGGGCGAGGTAGAACATCATTGCCGACATGACTATCGACGTGGTGTCGCTGCCAGCGATGATAAGGAGCTCGCTCTCATTGTAGAGTTCCTCCAAATCATATCCGATCTCTCCCGTCTCTGGATCCTTGGCGTCGAAGAGGTAATAGAAGAAGTCCTTCCTCTTTTCCGCATCAGGCTTCTCCTTTGTCTCTTCCTGGACCTTGGTTCTCTTCTCTAGACAATCTGAGACGAAGTTCTCCCAGTTCGTGAGAGCAGGAGGAGCAGCCTTGCCAATGAGCCAATCCAAGCCCCGAGGCTTGAGCCAGACCCACCAGTCGGCGAACGGCGAGAACGCAATCGGATGCATGAGTACGAGGAAGTCCGCCAGCAAATCTGGAATGTGTCGTGTGGTGCTACCGGGCTCTTTCATCTCGAAGCTCTTACCGAAACACAAATCGCCCAGAATGTCGAAGACGAGGTGGTTGATCTCGTGCGCCATATTTCTCGACTCGCTCCATTCTCCCTCTTTCTCCTTCTTTGGAGCGAGGAGCTCACACCATCGATCGGCATTGGATTGGACGAAAGGCTCTGCGGAGCGAAGTGCCTTGTCTGAGAAAGCGTGGTTCAGGACGCGGCGCTTGGGAGCGTGGGTGTGGACGTCTGTGGCGTTCCAAGTGTTGGAGACGGAGGAGTTCTTGGGCCAGACGCGGTAATAATCAGACTTGCGGAGGTTGCCCTTGGGCCCGAATAAAGTGCGGTAGCCCGAGGGTGTGTTGATGAGAACTGCATCCGGGCGGTAGCGGAAGGTCGTTCCTGTTGAAATATCGTCAATTGGGGAAAGAAGAAATCTGGAGAGGTAATTTCACCGTATTCCTGCTGGAGTTGCCATTGCCAGATATGACGATCGCCTTTCAGCGTATGCCAGTACGATGGAAAAGTCGACAAACGAGCCCAGAAAGGTCCTGGGAACTTCGCCAGAGGATGGAAGTAAAGTCGATAGATGGCGACTGAAAAGATGGAGAGTATCGCAATGGCACCAACGAGTGCTACGATATGCCTACCCTCAACAGGAAGTACATTCTGAAGGTTCGTCGCCATCTTGTTGCTTCACGTCGACTGTCGCAGAAAGGCAAATCGAGGAACAAATATGCCTTCTATCTACCATTGCGGCTGACGACATCCACGCTACATATCGCTTTTCGCCGATTGGATAACGTCTTCATGTCTCGATAGGGCAGGTGAGAGTGGATGTGCTCCACGCGAGGTTGCAATTCGAAGTCGACGGTGTTGCTTCGCTTGCGCAAGAAAAGCGCGTGCAAGCACTTTTGTTTGTGGGAGGGTCTTCGGTACTGTCTTCGGCAGAATGGTGACACGAGATTCGATTGGGTCGGGGATCGGGGCGTTGGCTGGGGTGCCCTGTTGACAGGTGCACGAGCAGACGAGATGGAAATGGTTCTCCGCGATGTATTTATGAGCATTTTGCTTTCTGTTCGACGGGTTCAAGACGAACCATGGAAAGCAGAAACTCTGGCTGAAGATCTCCTTCTACAATGTAGAAAAGCTTCGCCCTGAGAGCCCCTTAGGAGTTGCCATGAAGCTATTTTCAAGGTCCACGTCCAAAGGAAGCGAGAACTCCGGCAATCGATTCACCTACCGAAAAGGATTGGTGGCGATGCATGCGAGGGACACTAGAATATCAAACCCCAGTATATTCACTTTATACGATGGCACGAGCGTCTCATCAAACTCATGGGGCTTGAACCTTCACAATGGATGCTTATGAGGATAGAAACTGCTGCAGTCAGTGGAGTAGGAAAATATCCAGCTTCTTGCTTTTGTTACTTCTCTCGCCTCAGATACTTCTTCGTCTCGAATGAGGAGAGCGGCCAACAACGATGAGCACCGCCGATGAAGAAAGCCTACAGTCCTTCCGAGGCAGACTGTTCGGCTCCGCGGTGTCAACCTTTGCCGTGTGTCTGCTTGTGCTTCCACTGAAGATTTGGTGCCGGATCTCCAAGCAAAGCAGAGGCGGCGTAACATCTCTTGGATTCGACGATGCGCTCTGCATGGTGGCCTTCGTTTTTGCTACGGTGTTCTTCTTCATTGCGATGCTAGGTACGAGGACACCGGGGCTTTCTTTGATGCTCTGGCTAACATGTATGGCAGGATTGGCTCCGGACCTTGGAAAGCACATCTTGACTGAAGTATCGATCCCGGAATTGACGAAGTTCTTGGAGTTCTTGTTTCCGGAGCAGCTGCTGTACTGTATCTGCATTGCAGCTAACAAGCTAGCTATTCTGGCCTTTTATTGGAGACTATTCTCAGTCAAAGCCCGGTTTCCAATCATCGCTTTGACGGGTATCGTGGTGGTGTGGTGTATTGGATTGGTGAGATGCTCGACTTCATGATGGAATCTAAATCATGGCTGACAATTGAATAGATAGTTGCCGTTATTCTGACGTGTGATCCAATTTCTGCACAATGGGATCCGACCATTACCGATGCCAAGTGTTCTGGCCTTCGTGAGCTGTACATGGTAGGTTGAAACAAGAAGCGAATGAATCGCAACAGTGGCTGACACATGGGTAAGGGAGGATCCATACCGAACATCTTCACCGACGCCGCGCTCCTCATTATGCCTCTGCCCTACATCTGGGGTCTGAACATCCGACTTGCACAACGTCTGATGGTTGGAGGCATCTTCTTACTCGGCTGCTTCGTCAACGTTGTCTCTATCATCCGGCTTGTCAAGCTCATGCGAGTTGACCTGAACAGCGCAGACTACACCTGGAAGATGAAAGAGGTTGTTCTCTGGTCCGCAGTCGAGATCAACGTGGGATTCATCTGCGCCTGTCTCCCTAGCATGAAGCCGGTCATCAGACTTCTCGGTCTAAACACCGTGTTTGGTCCCCGAGGGATAGTAAGTGAGGACTCAGCATGGCCATGTCGAGCGCAATCGCCGGGATTTGAGAAAAGCATGCCCAATTCGAGAGCGAAGAAGAGGCTTTCGTCGTGGGCGGGTATGTCTAAGTACGACGATAAGGAGGACAGTCTGGAGATGATGAATAAGGCACATCAGGCATATGGAACAGTGGAGACGACGATCGAGACGACGAGCAGTCTCGGTTCAGAAGATCCTGAGCGCAAGTGTCCGAAATGCAAGAACTTCTGGGCATGTGAGAAGGGGCCGAGGGAAAAGTATGAAGGGAATGCGGCCATGGTCAGTGTGAAGCATGATTGGTCCGTTCTCAGTCAGCCAAAAGAACCTCATGCCAGATAGTTCTAAGGGAAAGCTCGTGAAGCAAACCCTTTGTAAAATTCTGCTGCCGTCTTCTGTCTTAATACCCTCTCTTCACCGAAACCACGGAACCCATATACTCCCGCCTCTCCTCACTCCATAATAAATCCCCGCCACACCCAAAAACCCCCAGGAGATGACCACGCTCCTATTAATGCTACTTGCCACCACAGGAGTCGCAAGCGGCCAAAAGGTAAACAACCACAGCAGAAACACAAACATAAAGGCCGCTATATTTACTGGCAGACCCTACGAGCCTAGACCACAGCGACGGGGAGGTAAAGGTACGCCGTTAATACGACGGTGGATTACGTAGCCTGTGGTTACGAGGTATGAGGAGAGGATGGTTACGCCGCCGTCAATGATACTGTCCCGCTGCAGTCGGTCTCATAGAAGCAAGCTCGGCAAGACTGGCATAGACAAGCAACGCTCCACAAGCCTCGACAATGAAACCCCAGAATAGTAGCAGTGTTCCCCCGGTCGACCAATACTAGACCAAACAGCGGCAAAAGCACCTCCCAACTTGCCATCACTGTGCTCGCGAATCCCAGCATCATGATGAATTTGAAGTTTCTTCTGAGCACTTGCTTCTTTCCCAGGACAACCATATAACGCTGGTCTTCTGTTGTACCCCTCTATCGCGATAGGATTGTGCGATCGAATTCGAAGTCTTTGAGGTTTTCAATGTCGACTTGCGTCACAGCCATGTCCTCAACTTTTGTGGAATCCATCTCATTTGGGTCCCAACGGAAATTCTACTCGGGCGGAAAGGACGAAAAGAAGGTCTCGTGTGTTCAGAGGGTGGAAAGACCCTCGTCGCAGAGACAATCTGAGCTTGTGGTCGCAACAAGAACTGGAAAGAGCCTCGATTCCGACGAGGGGTTGAATCTCGAGGACTACGGACTGCTCCTGACTCACCCCACCTCTGCTGTGTTGATCAGCGTACTGCATATTCTCAAATGCCAATCAAAAGGGGAAGACGTACATCAGTGAATGTTCTTGGGCGCCAGAACGCAGGCATGTGGCACAGCAGATGCGTATGCGGAGTTTGTCGTCTCTGTTGAACTTTATTTCGAAGTTTGCCATTGCGACGTCCATGGGATTTGTTTACTCCGTCATCTTCGCTGCAATCCGGATCTTTGACTCCTTTACGAGCGGCAGAGGCTTCGCTTTGGACGACGGTGTGTTGGCGTTATCCACTGTCAGTGCGACGAAATGGCGGTACAGCAGCGTGCTGACAAGTAAAAGGCGGTCGCGGAGGTTCAATCGTCTCTCATCCTGAAAGCGTGCTCGGAAAGCGTGGGAAAGACGACAGCACACCTGTCTCTCCAGACGCAAGACATAGTCTTGCAGAAACTCTACGCCAGTAATCTGCTGTTCCTGGTAGCCTTGGGACTGTCGAAGATCAGCGTTGAGATCCTCGTCTTGCAACTGATACCTGCGAAATCACAAAGATGGATACATCAAACAGGTATCGCTCTGATTGCGGCCTGGACGGTGGCATTATTGTTGGCGTTCGGCGTTTCAATGCAGCTTCCAACGGCCCTGGAGTCTTGTTGGCGAGCGATGCCCGAACATGGTATGTGGTATTGATTGTTCACCTATATTCGAAGTACCTCTGCTGACAGTGTTATCGCAGTTGCTGCGATGAGTGACCATCGGTGCATTCGATATTTTCCTTGAGATTGGTATCGTCTGCGGCATCTTCCAGTTGGTCTGGAGGCTCCAAACGTCATAGAAAGGAAGTATACTGTCGTTCTGACCGTTTCCTGCCGTTTTGTGTAAGTCTCAGAAAAAAAAAAGGACATTGCGAGCCGCCCTTGACTAATCGGATACCCAGAATGATCGTCTTTGTGGCGCTTCGCCTTCTTTCCTTCGATGTGTGCAGCCTCCCAGTAGACCCAACATTGACTGAGGTACCATTCCTGGCTTGGACGGAGGCTGAACTTCATTATTCATTGATATCGGCCAAGGTACCGTGCCTGCGCCCAATGATACTGAAGCTCGCAACTCATTATGACTCCCTTGGGCCGGCAGAGTCATCGGGTGGGTATGGCGGCGGCCTGGCCATCGGAGGAGGCATATTGGACGGCAGAATCATGCTGGCGGATCTAAAGAATTCTCTCAGAAGTACAGCAGTATCGGCGCTATCCAGCAAGCAATCTGTAGTCGCGCTCACGGGTGATGAAATAGCACGGCTATGCGAGTGAATTCATGCGGGCTCCGAAGTTCTGCGGCGAGTTAGTCTGTCCAGACTCTAAGATGGCAGTGAGACAGGCGCTGCATTGCTTGGAAAGTCATCCCTTTGAGTATCTACCGGCAGGTGGGGCGGTTCACGCACGGTAGGGATAGACTGGACGTGCGAGACGCCCATGTCAGTCCGGATCAATATTTAATTCGACGTTGACCCCTGCGATCCACCTTACTCCACGAACCGAAAAGTCCGCCAAGACCACCGTAGCAAATGCAAGGAGATGATATGATGAGGATCAGGATGTCGACTCGTAAAGAAGTTCGCGGCGATGTCGAGGTTGGCAGTTGAGTGGAAGTGGAAGCCTCAAGCCGCTCCGATCGAAGGAGACTTGTTGTGTCTGTGCCCTCGCTAGTGCAGCTTAGTAAGTGAATCTAATCTTTGGCGCGTCAAGTTCAGATCGTGTCGTCTTTCGACGATCTTTGTTTCCACAACATCATCGACATCGAGTTTCTTGTGCAAATCTAGCGAGGACTCCCCATGTCGATCCCTCCCATATGAATTCAATATTGCAAGACAGCCGGGCATATCATGATTTACCTCAATATTTCAGCAAAGCACCGACCGCCGCTCCGGTTGCCGGCGGCACCACGAGGAGACAGTGTCGAGCTCTCCGTTATCCGCGGCTCATATTCTATATTTATCGCGAGGAACCAGCCTCGTCCGCCATCACCAAGCGAAGTAACTCGGCTGCATGTGCATGCCGTACGACGATGATCAGGTATATCAGGCTGAACTGAAGACGTGCCGAGTTCACTAATCCTCACCGCTGCAAGCCGTCTCAACGCTGCTGACTTTCCAGTTTCAAGAAGAGACGTCTGAATTCGGTCGACAAAGCCGGGTAACGCAGACTGTAACTTGATATCACACAGTCGTAAGCATTCCAGGGCAAAACGTGGACGCCAGCGATGGCAAAGAAGCCCTCAACCGCTGGCAAGGAGCTTCAATTCATCAATCTTAACCCTCAGTCGCAGAAAGACCGTCGACACAATTCTTTCTTGGCCCACACACATGTCGCTAAGGTTGTCAGGGATAGACAGGTCGCACGTGAACCTCAGAAATCTGCCAAATCTGGCCGATCAGCCAAGGTTTTGCCGACATGCAGAGACCTCAATCTGGCATCCGCAGGAAACCCCACCAATCGATCTGAATCACAGAACCCGGGTCAACGCGCTACAAGCTCATCACAGCTTTCGGAAGGCTCTGGAGACCCATTGGAGGGAGTCAGTGTGGCCTGCTTAGACCCTCACTTTCGATTAAGCTTAATCACTGCACCGGGCCGCACAATTTCCCCAGCATTGGGGGGGATAGCCAACAATACGCTACATCTCGCAAGCCCAGATGTGCTTCATCAGACCCTTGACACTCGTGAGTACGACTTCGACGCCCATAGCTTGGTCTGACAATTTGATCCAGAAATCAACTTGATATGGCCAGGGTACTCCAAGCCGTTCGACCAAGCAAGCCGTCTCGACTTAATCTGCTCAGACCCTATGGTGCTTCACGGTCATATAGCAGCCTGTGCTGTCTTCAGAGACGTGATGAGAGGAGCACCTTCAGCGGCGACGCAAGAGATTCTGGCCCATCGAGGACAACTTGTGAAGCAGTACTACAGCTTTCTGTCCAACCTTAAAGACTCAGACATACAACTAGCACTTTTGATTCTGCTCATGGTGACGATGAGCAACTTTGATTGGTACACAACGTCTCAGCGTAACATTCTTCTGTTTCGGCCTTACTTTCCACAAGCAAACTGGATCAACGTGGCGGGTCGAATGCTAGTCGAGGAAAGCCACTGCCAGCAGGGAATGCAGATCTTGGAAACTTTGATCACTCGTCTAGGCGGGATTGATCGTCTGAAACTCTCTGGCAATGGCATTCAAGTTGCCCAGTAAGCTCAACCTCTTCCTGATGGATGAGAACAGTACTGAATATCACAGTGCCGACATCACTGGAGCCAGTCGATTAGTGGAGAAACCTCGCTTCCACTGCATCTGGCAATGGGATGCATCAATCCTTGCTCGAGCTAGTACCATTGCACCACTACCGACAGGATTCACAAAATTGGCAGGATCATTACCATTTTCTGCATTGGCCACCCTGACGAGACTTGCCCCCTTGGACCGGCTTATGGGAGAGAGACACCAGCACCGTCTCACTGAGATGGAGTACGAGAGCTTCATGCATGCCAGGTACACGATCCATCACGAAGTCCTTTCGCAACCGTCCTGGGAAGAGCTCGACGAGCCTGCGCGGGAAGTTTGCTCGAGACATGTCTACGAGCTTTGTCGGCTGACGACCATTCTGTACTCGACTGCGATTATATGGGCAATGCCAGCAAACACTGGATGGTATCTCACCTTGCTCGAGCGGACCGAAACTCTACTGAAGAAGGATGAGAGCACGAAGGCACTCGAGGGCTCGTCTGGGCTCCTGATCTGGAGCCTGATTGTATGCTCCATAGCAGCTCATTTCTCTCCCTTCCGGTCTTCCTTCCAGAACAGGCTGCGGCAAATTCTTGACCGGCAATCACTGCAGTCCTGGTCTGAGGTCGAGGTGCTTCTGCGAGAATTTCTCTGGACTGACGCTGCCTGTGGCCATGGCGCTGCAGTGGTCTGGGATGCTTTGGAGATCGATGATCGCTAGAAACGTGCAGATACTCGCCTAAGATGAGTCCGAGCAGCTAATCCCAAGGCGGCAACTACTCCAAAGGTCGAAGTTCATATGCAGATAGCTTCCTTCCGTGAGCTCTCTACAGCGGTCCAGATCACGAGGCAGAGGTGAGGGAAAAGTATATGGACCCTTGGAGTGTAATTATACGATCTCGGTACATGAGCTGTCCAATTGGAAGGCAATCAACATCAAGCAAAAAAAAGGCCAGTCTCTCATTCGATCTCCGTACACCACCCTCTAATCCCCAGCCTTTCCTCCTCAGTAAACTGCATTCCAAACATCTCCCCCAACGCCTCAATTCTCTCCGCCTCACTCCCACACACCTTCACCACCTTCGTCTTCCCACCCAAATTCACCTTTACAACCTCGTCCACCAACATCCTTTTCCCCCAAATCTCCGCCCCACCACCCTCCTCCCTCTCCCTCCTCAGGAACTTAACAACAACCTGCCTAAACGTCTGGAAACTCTCCGGCGAAGATCCTGCAAACCAATTCATAACATAGAAATCAGCTTCCATCGCCTCGACCTCCGCGAAAGCGTAGAAGCTGTTCCATTCCTGGTCCGGCTTGTTGCGATACTGGTAGTGCCAATGTCTCGTTTCTGGTGTGCGGACCGTTTGGGTTGGAAGGTGATCCAGAACAAGTCTGTTTTCCTGCGTACCGAGATTGTATCGGATCTGGTCTCTGACCAGCGCCAGGGGAGCCGTAGGTCCATCACCTCCGAAGCCTGTATCGGAAAACCATTTCGTGCCGTTGGAGAGGGTTACGATATTAACGACATGCGTCCAGCCTTTGAATACACCTTGAGGAACACCATCGATGCGATATCGAATGCGTACGGGAGCCATGTAGACGTTGAATCCGAGGCCGCGAAGAAGATGGTGGAACATGATGTTCACTTCGAAGCAATACCCCCCTCGGCCTCGTTTTGCTCTGACGATCTTGTCGAAAGCCACGAGCGGGTCGATGGTGATCTTGCGAGTTTTGCTGTAGTGGATAGAGAGGTTTTCGTAGGGTATGGTGGAAATCATGTGAATGTGAGCCTGATTGAGGAGGTGGAGGTCATCTTCAGCCTTTCCTGTACAGTGGCTTCCTCGCGGAAGACCGATATGGGATAGGAAGTTGGACATTTGGGCTTCCGAGAAAACGGAAGCCATCTTTTTGAGAGTTTCTTCCGCTATATGAGTGAGCAAATGGGAGAGTTGAGGAGCAGATATATGGTGGTCGAGAAAGTAGGGGTAGTGACTCACGCCCTATGCAGAAGGATCGCAAGGCTGGATGTTGTGCTTCTTCTTTCTCAGCCGCATCAAAATCTCAACGTCAGGGTCTTGATTTTCCACTTTCGCGCAGTATTAGTTTCATTGAGATGATTTGAGGAGCCGTGGCTGTGGATTTTGGGACGACGATGAAGCGGTCTAATCACCCCGGAGAGGTTGTAAGATCTGGCGGTGATCAGGTTTTTTAAGCGTTCAATGCCGATTCGTCCAGCTTCCTTTGCCCCTCAAACGCAGGTCCACAACCTGTCTCGAAGAGTCCCTTGTCTTCTGTACAGAATGTGGTATTCTGATCCCAAAGTTGGAAGTCTGGCCTTGCACATTGGAGGGGCACGCGGCGATTCCGGACTTATGATAACGACCCTGATGACGCAAACCCGTTTCTAAAGGCAAGGGGCATATATAAAGCAGGAACTGCCAGATTCCTCATCCATCAGTTGCACCATTAAAAAAAAACGTTCAATTAACACATCGACATTCGCAACAATGGCTGCTAGATACCCCCAACGCCAGATCGGCGACGACAAAGTCTCAGCCCAAGGACTGGGCTGCATGGGCATGTCTTTCGGCTACACCTCATACGGAGGCTACAACGATGAGGAGTCATTGAAGGTGCTTACCAAAGCTGCCGACATGGGCATCACGTTTTGGGACACCAGTGATATTTACGGCCCGCATACCAACGAGAAGCTCATCGGCAAGTGGTTCAAAGAGACCGGCCGCCGGAAGGAGATCTTCTTGGCATCCAAATTTGGCAACCTGAGAGATTCCGATGGGTCCATGAAGGTCCGCGGCGACAAGGAATGGGTCCATCAAGCGTGCAAGGAGTCTCTTGAGCGCTTGGGAGTCGATCAAATCGACCTCTACTATCAACACAGAGTCGACAGCAAAACTCCCATCGAAGAGACGGTGGAAGCGATGACCGAGCTCAAGAAGGAGGGCAAGATCCGATATCTTGGTCTCTCTGAGTGCTCCGCTACGACTCTGAAACGTGCTTGCAAAGTCCACCCAATCGCAGCGGCGCAGATGGAGTTCTCTCCCTTCGCTTTGGAGATTGAGTCTGAGCAGACCAACTTCTTGAAGACAGCAAGAGAGCTTGGCGTGAAGATCGTTGCGTATTCGCCGCTCGGTCGTGGATTCATCACCGGAGCAATCAAGAGCCGCAGCGACCTGGATGAGAAGGACAGCAGATTTAGCCATCCGCGTTTCTCGGAAGAGAACTTTGGCGAGAATCTGAAGCTCGTTAAGCTGCTATCCGACATGGCAGCCAAGAAGGGCTGCACCCCGGGACAACTTTCTCTCGCCTGGGTACTTGCTCAAGGGTGAGTTTGCTGACTGAGAATTGCGAGATTGACGACTGACACTTCGACTGCAGCGACGACTTTATCCCGATTCCGGGCACCAAACGTGTCAAGTATTTGGAGGAGAATGCCAAGGCCGTTGATGTTACGTTAACCAAAGAGGAAGAGGCGGAATTCAGGAAGGCTGTTGACAGTGTTGGTGGCAGCAAAGGTTTGTCTTGATTCTCTCATCTCGATCTGCAGTCGCTAAACGTATGCAGGAGCTCGCTACCCACCAGCAATGATGGCCGTGACCTTTGGAGATTCTCCTGAGCGTGGTTGAGGGCGGTAGGTGTAAAAATACGGCGCGAAAGCTTCCGTGCCACCTCGGATGGAACACGGAACATGTCGATGGCAGAAAGGCTCAAGACCGGGCCGTCGATCGGGTCCGAACATCAGACGAGCATGAAGACGGCTGTCAGGATGGTCGATGGTGAGATTTCGAGTCCAGAACGTGTACCTGGTCGAGGTCGTGGCAAAATAAAGAAGACATCCCTGTGTCAATTAGAGCCCACAAGGGTCTCCTTGTGCATGCATCTTCTGCGACACATTTCCAACCTTTTTGCGGTAGTGGCGACGCCGATGGATGCTGACTTGCAGGAGCGACAAGTAGACCATTGCGGCTGCAGTGCTCGTGTGGATAGAAAAGAAAAGGAAGTCGCAGAGCAGCGCGTGGAAGGACGAAGTCTCGATCTGCGCTTGCTCCGAACTAGCCACATTCGGTCAAGCCGATGCCGCTAGCTATGCAGGCAGGCGCCAGGGCCTCGCTCGTGCCTTCCTTGTTGCTTTAATATCATCGACGTCTCCTCACCTTCGCCTTTCTGTCTTCCTCACCGTCTTCGTCGCAACATCGACTTCCTCCCGACTCTGCGCTCTGGTCAGCTGCGCTCACGGTCTTTACCACCACTCACGAATTATACAAGTTGCACAGACAACGCCATCCGCTCGCTCTCCTGGTTCCGTCACCACCTTGCATTCCTTAAACAATCAGCTCGGCGCAGCGATCCCAGCATTCCACAGAGTCTCGGCAAAGTTATAACGTCGAATCTCGCCCGAGCTGTCTCTTGACGTGGCCTTCAGCTGTAAGTCCAGTCCTCGGCCTCTTCATGCACACATGCAACTGTGCTGTTTCCCGCATGCTTCTCCGGATAATGGAGGTCCTTTGAATCATCACGCGACAACCTCTTCACCACACTCGTTACTCCATATGCTGCTTTCTCCCTTCTATCATCATCGTTGAACTCAAGCCGAACACCACAAGCTAGAACCACCATCGAAGCGAGAGGCTGACTCGGCGGGCCGGCAGCACTCTCGGATCCACCCACAACTCTCGATAGAATCAGCACCCATGATTCACCATATTATCAGCATGAGAGCTGGACTTCTCACCTTTGCTGTATGGGTAGCAGCAGTCAGTGCAGCACCCCGCGACCGCCGCCACTACCACCTTCATGTGCATGAAAAGCGAGGCCCGGATGCGGTCAACATTGAGACCGAAGTCATTTACGTGACCGCCACGGCTCCCCAGGTGATTGTGTACGTTGATGGCAACGGAGATCCAGTCTCGACAGCCTCCAACGGTCCATCAGCTTCGCAGCCAACCCCATACTCTCCATCGAATGGAGAGTTTCGCCAACCCGGCGGATACGGTCCTCCAGCATACTCTTCTCCAACCGAGACTCCAGCGGCCAATTCACCAGCAGAATATACCCCTACATCGACTCCAGATACGCCGGAAATCCAGTCTCCAGCTTCGACGCCTGTCTCAAGTCAGTCCTCTGATCCGGGCAGCGTGGGAGGCACAATCTTGACAGGACGAGGCGTCGTATACACTCCGTACGATTCCAACGGTAATGTCAAGAAGCAAGACCAAGTGACAAGTGACATTGCAAGCATCAACGGGTACAATCTCGTCCGGATCTACGATACCAGCAGCAACCAGGTTTCCATGCTTATCAACGCTGTCAAGCCCAAAGGCATGAAGGTTTTTGTGGGATTTAACGACGTTAACAACGTGGCGTCCGATACTCAAGCCATCATCGACGATGCTACGGGTAATTGGGACAGCATTCATACGGTAGCTGTTGGCAACGAAGCGGTCGTCAGAGGAGCTGATCCAGGTGAAGTTGTGAACGCAATCGCCACAGCTCGCCAGATGCTCAGAACTGCTGGATACACCGGCCCGGTGATCACTGTGGAGAACAACGGAGTAATGCTCAACGCCAGCAACAGCCAGCTTTGTCAAAACTCTGACTACACGGCGGCGAATATTCATCCATGGTACAACGACAATCTAGCTGCCGACGGGGCGGGAGATTTTGTTGTTCAGCAGAAGAGACTCATTGCGGCGAATTGTGGCGTGGACCCTTCAGAAGTCGTCGTCACGGAGACAGGCTGGCCATGGCAGGGAACATCCCACGGAGAGAGCATCAGGATGGTAGCCAGTGCCAGCGACCAAGCCACCGCGATCAGTTCTCTACAGTCCTCGTTGACCGACAACGTCATCTTCTTCAGCGCTTTCGACGAGCTGTGGAAAGCACCTGGCGAGTATGATTGCGAACAATACTGGGGCATTCTCGAACACAATACGACTTGATATTGTCGACATCTCAAGCTTTCTCGGCGGCGACAATGTAAAATTGCATAGGAGGTCTCCATTTGGCATTTGCAAAAAAGTGGAAATTGAGATGGCTAGGCGAGTGTATCTCTTCCGAGGACAAAGAGAGTAGATTTCTTTCATGCCTTTTGGAGGGGTGCACATGCTGATTCAAGCGCTATTTCCTTCGCTGTACCATAGTGTCGCCAGTAGTCGACTTCTCGTACCCATTTTCTGTTTTCCTGTTCCCGGTCCCTCGATTTGTTGTGGGGTTGAGAGTTTCCTGTATTCTTCTCTTCTCAATCATTCCTCAACATCAGCGTCATTACTCCAGCTTTGAAGAGTGTAGGCGAGGTCTCGAATGAGACAAGACCGCGGTCCGTTTGTTCTCATTCGTTCCTCAGCTTCAGCTTCTCACCTTGGGCCTCGAAGACCCAGGCCAGGTCCCTGACAAAATCAGCCCGCAGCTTCTCCGCTCTGTCGTCGAGCCACTTGGCGGCCTTTCTGTCCTTTGGACGAGATGTAATAACCTCAGCAAAGTCTTCGTCGCCTTCCAATCCTCTGATGATGTGCACTTCGACCAGGTAGTCGATGTCCTCGCAGCCAGCGAGAGCCTCGAACAATCTTGCGTCGAGCCTGTCGCACAGAGTGAGATCCACATCGAAGTGAAGTGTAGCGTGCTTGAGATTGGCGAAGACGGTACGCACACCGAGTGCGACGTGTCTTGCCGCTTGAAGCCAGGGGTGCTCCTTGAAACCACGGCGCTGCTGCTGAATGGTCGGTATCTGCATGGAGAGCTGGAAGTGCTTGGTGTTGGTGAATGCCAGGGGAGAGACGACGGTGTCCAAAAGAGTTTGCCTTGCCGCAGAATAGTGGCCGTCGCGCAGAATCAGACGGGTGTTCTCGTAGAGGACGGTGCCGGCTTCGCGGGAGATCTTGTGGTTGACGGCGAGGATTGCGGTGTGGACGTCAGCGCCGCGCCAGGCGCAGGTTGGGCAGAGGAAAGTTCGGATGGTGGAGGGTGCTGGTTTGCAGGTGCTGGCAAGCAGGCGGCCGCCGGGGCTGCACAGCTGCGTGACCGGGTCGCCGCAGCACTCGACTCGCTTCTTTGGGGGTGGGAGCAAGAGGTGCTCGTAGATCTTGACTCGAATCTCGGGCGGGAGCTAATTGAAGACGTCAGTCGAGCTCAAACGGCGGCGGCGGTGGGCCTGCATGCCTTTAGGAAGCCTTTCGGCTGATTGTCGTCGTCTTCGGCGCCATCTGGTGGTTTCGCGTCACTGCCGTTGGGCGCCATAGTGAGGGTGGTTGATGTTGTGGCGAGGAAATGTTTGAAATTGAAGCGGGTTGAAAAGAGCGCAGCTGCGTTTGTCATAGCGGGGCCATTCGCTTGGTCAAGCAACTCTACGTCACATGTGATTTCCGTCTGGAAGTGAAAGTGAGGACGCCGTAGACGGAAGGAGCGGCTCCTCTGAGTGAATCGCTGCATCCTTAAATACCGGGACTTCGGTCTTTTCGCAAGACGAGCGTGTAAGCACTTGCATTTGTTATAGCCGTTTTGATAACGGGTAGTGCCCGTTGCCATCCTCGCCTACAAGTTTCTCGCTCAATGTAGCTGTGCGAACTATGCGAAGGACGGTAGAGAAACAGTTGTTGTACGACGCCGAGTTTACACAAATGGAAATGCATCCAGCTGCAGCGATTAGCAGAGTGAAAGCAATCGCGAGCCTGTACGCTATCCAGAGTGTCACATAATCGTAGACGTAGATGTTTTGCGGTGCTGTAAATGTGACGTTGGTTAATAATTAGGCGCAAATGGTGACGAATATTTCGGCCTGCTGATGTCAGTATTGTTGAAAAGCAATTGGAATCTAGTACTCACTGCAAGAGTCCGTCACTCATCAGACTCATAGTCAGATTGGCGAAAATTTGCTCCATGGCTGAAGCCAGCGACCCACGGGCGCCGATAGACGTATTCTAATGATGCCGTCAAACTTGGATTGACGAATAATATCCGAGAAGTTGGCATTTTCGATATTCGCTTGGACGACTCCAAGCTCCTCCATATCCATTGAGATCGTCTTTGCTACGTAAGATTTTGGCAGGAGAGCAGCATCAGAGTCGGAGGGACCATAAAAAATGCTAAAGTCGCTGCTATTAACACCGGAGTAAGACACTGGGGAGCCTAGAGGAGCGTACATAAAGTCAAAGACCGCAGTTATAACGCTCTGGTATGACATAGTCTGGATTGCGGTGGCATTCAAGGGGCATTCGCCGTTGTTGTACCGAGCCGGGGTGAAAGATGGCATTTGAAGGAGATCGCAAGCATCGGCATTGCAATTAGACGTGCAATCCTTGGGCTCTTGAGCATCCAGGCGGGTGACGTAGTCCAGAGCATCAACGCTAGAGCTGCAGGATACTTGTATAGATTACTCGCCGTCGAGGTAACTGAAGTTCGTTGTATATGATGTGTTGTAGAATTGACACTTCAGCAATGTCGACCTTTGAAGCTGTCGCCATTGAGCTTTCGTATCGTTACCCGGCGGCCAGCATACGAAATTTCTAGAGCCAGACATGCAAATCGAAAGATCCGTAGCCAACTCGGTCATATTGAGAACTGAGATATAAAGCTCCAGGGGCCCCGAATTCCAAGTCCAGTATGTTCCACTGAAGAATCCAAGTCCCGCTGTCGTTGATAAAGGGTGCGAATTGATTGCGACCAGTCTGACACCCAGCCAAAGTAGCCTGTGGCGCTTTTACAAGCACATGGAAGTCACATAAATTGAGAGACGTTAGCCACGAATCCTCTTTCTCCTACTTGGGAGCTTGGCCACATATCACCGATGGTCCCCAAAACTGCAAAGACCGGCTAGAATTGGGCGACAGTGACTGTATTGAGAGAATTTGCCCTTGAGACGCGACCACTGCTGCGACTCGCTCCAGTTCCATGCCGAGGCCCGAGTACTGGAAGAAGCTTGGAGCCACCGAATCTGCCGACAAACCTCCTACCGTTTTAACAACGGGATATGACAACTCGAGATTGGTAAAATCGATTTGCGGCACTTGGCGCATCTCCCAGTGCGTTTGCACGGCAGCCTGAACCGAAAGGGTAGCCGGCGTGATCACGGACGCTAGAGGAATCAGCCTGTAAACCTGTATTAGCTGAAGTATAGCATCCCAAGCAGAGGCCGTACCATGCAATCACCGCCGACACCAATAAATCAGGATATTTACACCAGACTCTGCCCTTTAACAAGCCAACCGCATCGTCCAGCACTGAGAACATCGTATCCAATTGCGACAACGTATGACCGTTCGAACTCTTTGCAGCATGCCAGAATGCTTGGATGTAAGCTACCGAGATAGTCAGTGCCAACGACGATTTGACCAGGAAAGCGAAGGCGGTCCCGACTACTGTGTTGAGCTGTTGCTTGGAGAAGTTGGCTCCGACGACGGAGTACGAGCCAGTCGGGGCTTCTTGGCCTGCGAGGCTGGAGTAGTAAAGATGTTGACCGATCGAGAGCATGACTCAGCAGATCGTTGAAGGTATCATTACGATGATCGGACTGGTCCAGGAGATTTGAGCCATGGCGGTGGTATAGTAAGTAGAGCGAGATATAGGGATGTCGAAGGGAAGTCCCAAGGATAAATGGCATGTCGTCCATAGTGATTCAACTTGGGCTGCAGTGCCACATTGGGGCGTTAGACTCTTTGTTGCCGCCCAGCGCACATCCAACCACTCTTGACTTACGGCGCTAGAGAGGGCGCAGTAGTCAATTTCCAAGCCGTAGAGAGTTTTTGTGATCTTTGGAATATCGGAGGCTGAACACTCCAGTGATAGCCTGCAGCTTCAGGTGCCTTTGACCTTTCATCTGATACTCCATGAGGTGCTCGATTTTACGCTTTTGTCTAATCGCCGGTACTATTCCGAAACACGCTCTCATAACACAAGAAGTCGGCCAAACAACGAATGAAGAAACCTGATTGGGCCGGACAACCAGGTCGCAACCGTGCCGAGCGCCTCAACGAGCACCTTGGTGAATACTCAGATTCCTCTATCCGGTGCAAGATAGGAATGGCTCGCAGCGTTGCGCTGGCATTCCTCGTATCACGATACCTTTAGTCTCCACGCCATGCTCCGACATACAAAGCCTCGGCATTTCATGTCCATCCAGTGCACCACCTCTCGCGTAGATCTACGCACCACACCACCATTGTTCGTACGCTACCAATTTCGCGCAGGTCTGAACCTCCTTCGTACCCTGGTTTTTACTCCGAGACTTGGAACTCAAACACGAGCAGATCCGTAGCTGAGCAGTATGGCTCTTCTGACCTTCGCGTTTGAGCTTGGGTGTCATGTGGGCCGGCGTGGCGGTGGACGTGGTGGATTCACGCTCATCACGAAGAGCACTCCGGAATAGTCTCTTCATTTGGCCTGCTTCATTTCCCGTTCTTCTGATTCCGAACCTGCTCTCTTAACGCACTCATGTACTCCTGCATAAATCCCGCCTTCGGTGGCTGCTCTGCCGCCTTCTTCGTATTCTGCCACACGGCGTCCGCATTCTCCTTTTGCGCGTTCTCCCATACAGCATCTGCATGCTCGCCTTCCATCACATTGCTCTTCTGTCCTCTCGCATTCATCGCGCTGTCCTTGGCAATAGCGTTCGCTTCTTTCCGTTCTGCTTGGCCGATTTGCGTCTTGATCTCGTCGAGGAAGTGTTTTGAGAAACCCGACAGGCCAGGCTGATCGAGCTTGGTGCCGCCGAGCTCGCCTGGAGGCACACCGTGCCGTATGCGATGCACGCCTTTGACGACCTTCTCGACTGCGCGATGGAAGGCGGGCGTTCGGAGAAGGGCTTGGACGAGGTAGGCCTCGAGGACCCGCAGCCAGGGAGACATGGTGTGGCGTGGAATGGATGGAATATGAAAGGACTCTGATAGGCACTCTATGATTACTGCCGTGAGCAAGGAAGCATGCCGGCTGGTGACTGTGGTGAAGTCGAAGTCTTGGTAGCGTTGGCGATTCCGAGTAGCCGGACAGATGCAGGGATCAGGCTGCAGATAACTCGCTAGCGGCCGTTGGATTCAGGTGAATGACGACATGTGATTGGCGACTTCACTTGGACATTTCGGGCGGGTCGCGACTGGTGAGAAGAGGGAGTTTTAGTGGGCGAGGCGAGGGACAAGTCGTCGCCATCGTCTTGTCGTCGAGCCGCCCATACAACTCCGCCCGCCCTCCTATCCTCCTTCCTGCTGTCATACGCGCCGGCGACCCCGGAAGTGGCGGAGCGCGTTCGACATCGACACTCATCCAACCGGCGAAGCGCCGAGTGTGAAGCGATTGCTGGACGCAACATCTCATTCAACCATTGTGCGAGGCAATGCGCGAGCGAGAGGCGTAGCAAGCTTCCTTCAGCAAACACTTTTCCACTGCCCTCTGCCTTCTGCCTTCACCTTCACCATCACCACGGCGTCCTCTTCCCTTTCCTCCACCAAGCTGCGAGCTCTCCCACCACGCACTTTCGCTTTTCGATTTCACTTCTCCAAAATAAGTCGCAGAAGGAGCAAGAACAGCAACAGCAGCAGGAGAAGCAGAAGTACCACCAAGGAGAACACACTGAGTGTCATCTGCTCGCGTGCTCGATCCGTCGCCTCTGCACCTATCCGACATATGGCCCACGCCCAACCCGCCCTCCCGGCGTTCCTCATACAGTCCAAAGCAGGCGGGTACATGCATGACGAGAGACACACAAGCACGTCCTAACAAATGCTCATAGACCTTCACGCAAAATTCATCGATCTCGAATGGCAACAACGGAATCGTCTCCTCCACGGCACGCAACAGCCCACCAACCCCGCCGATCCTCCCTCGCGATGGGCGCGACTCACCGGCGAAGCGATCGCTGCCCGCAATCGATATATGAACGTTGAACCCTTTGCCAAGAACCGAATCAAGCTAAAAGTCGCCGATGGGGCCAACGATTACATCAACGCTTCGCCAATACAGCTTGGGAAGAGGACGTATATCGCAACACAAGGGCCGAAAGACTCTAGTGTCAATCACTTCTATCGCATGGTTGCGTCTGAGTTGAAGAATCCGGCTGTGGTTGTCATGCTCACGCAGACACATGAGGCGGGAAGGGAGAAGTGCTTCCAATACTATCCACTTTCGCCAGAGGAAAGTCCTTTGACTATACCGCCAGATGTAGGACTCGGAGATGGCTTTCAGGGTGAGGTGGAGCTTGTGAGTGTTGAAGACGACCAGAGAAGTCGCAGTCAGGTCCGCATCATGAAGCTACGGACAACAGCAGACAACGGGCAACCGATGGAAAAGGAGATTAAGCATCTACTATTCTCTGGCTGGCCTGACTTCCTCATACCCGAAGGCGATGATCGCGCTGCTCTAGTCGAGCTTGTACGGCTGTCGGCCTCTCTCAATCGAGCTGCGTCTACTGATACGACAAGTCAAAGCATCAGCAACTCCTTCGCAGCAGATCTTACATCCGCAGATCAGGACAACCCTCGCATCATCCACTGTTCCGCCGGCGTCGGTCGCTCAGGGACTTTCATCGCACTCGACTACCTCCTCAGCCTACTGCACTCCGGCCAACTCGACAACCTCACACCCGACAAAGACCCCATCGCCGAGACTGTCGACAATCTTCGTCAGCAGCGCATGATGATGGTGCAAGGCGAAGCACAATTCTACTTCCTTTACGAAGTCCTGCGAGAGCTTTTCATTGCGCGACAACGTGAGATGGGTGATGCTGTTGGCGGAGCCTCCCAGAACGGCGCATGAAGGAGTTCTGAATTTTAGGATACGACGGTATGAGACACGAGGAATGAGGTGGGAGGGCGGGGCTTTTGAACACATGTGTAGAATGAATTGCATGGTTGCGAATGGTATATGGGAATAGACGGGAGCACATCCCGATCTTGTAAGAGCGAGAGGAAATGGCATTTTTCTGGTGCTGGGTGATCACTGAGTTTGTTATTTCCTACTTCTTTTCTACTTTATCGTCTGTTCGACGCTGATTGAAGCTCCCCAAAGAGATGCGCCGATTATGCGGATTGTAGGAGATTGTGCTGCCAGGCCTGGTTGAACATTCAGTTGTCCTCAGCCGCTAGAATGTTAGCGCGCTTCACGACCACCGCATCTACCTGTCCTCACTGTTTTTGTTTTGCCGAGGACATTAATCCTCGCAGTTAATAGATTTTCACGATGAAAGAATATATCACATGCCTTCGCCCGCTACTTTCTCTACCCAAAAACCACAAGTCAGAATGCCAGCAACCAGCATGGATCGAAATAAGACGGCCTACCTCAAAACATAGAAGGCGATCCAACGAGGGGAATATCGAAAGGAGAAGAGAGGGGTATGTCATATCTTTGAGCTTTTGGGAGTTCGTATGATGAGGTGACGTGCGACGCAGCCTACTGCGCCACTGCCTCCAACAATGACCGTACCTCTGCCCCAAGCGAAACGGAGACGAGGCTTCGTTCTCCCGCGAGAGCGCCCTACACCTACCCTGCCACCAATCCTACGGCGGGAATATGTTCTTCCGCTCCTGCCAGTGGAGCCCCCTGTTGCGACGCCTTTCCCGGGAGAGGGAATCTCGATCGCGCCGCTGCGTGAGAGGTATATTCAGACGGCGGATGTGTTAGCAGGCTCATGGTCGTTTGAGGATGGGCATCTACACCGGAAATCTCATGGGAATTCAACGGGTCTGAGCCAACATGCGGATTCAAGTGCCGTTGATGGTGGCAGTGCTGGCGGAGATGAGAGGGGGATGGCGAGGAGAAATAGGGTTTTCCCGCGCAGTTGGGGGCCCTGGATAAGGGCGTTCTGTCGTCTGGTTTCGGGGGCGTCGAGATGGGCTGTAAGCTCACATGTAGACGCCATCTCTTGCATATTGAATGGGACCGAGCCGCTATGATGGCATGTGGCCGTACAAATGTATGCAGTCGATATGAGAACCTTACACGATACGATACCTCCGATACCGGTAATTCTTGGGAAAGTATGATCTCAGGCTGCTTCTCGCGAACTCACCGCTTCGTATCATATATCTCTGTCCACCAGGTACTTGTCAGTCTGCAGGATCGTGCGTCTGCAGGATCATACCAACCGCAACCGGCAAGAAAGCGAACGGCTCTTCTCGAATCGGTAACCACTTCGTCAAGCCACCAGCGACGCCAGACGGACTCGCACACCAACACAGCTCCCAGACAAAGTTGTAGCCCATATCTTCTCCCACCTCCTCGCCTCAATTCGAGCCCTCAACGATCGCCACTTCGATCGCTCAAGATCGCCACTGTACCAGGGAATCGCCCTATGTTGGCAAGCCAACATCGAATGTGTTCCTGCCACTCTCCGGACTTTTGTGAGTGAGGAGTGGGTGGGTTGGTACCGCAAACTCACGGCCAAATACCCCAGATTCAGAGTCCTGCCGGGAAAAATCGAGGTTGTGGGCGATGGGAGGAAGTGGGAGTTGTTCTTGACGTTGGAATTTATGGGTATTCATCCAGGTGTTGTTAGTCAGACGGTTTGGGGAGTGAGTATAGGGTTATTGAGGGGAGATGGATGGCGGTTGGGGTGGAGAATATGCCTGGGATCGGGATGAATGGGGAGAGGTGAGGTAGCACGATGGTTGTTGATGTTCAGTGAGAATTCAAACGAAATGACGCTGTGCCGTAGGAGAATCCTAACTGTAAGATAGCTGCAGTTTTTTTTTTCATCCTGCTGTCTCATTTGATGGCCGAAAAGAGTCCAAGAAGGTTGTAAATGTTCGGCTTCTCGTATTTCGTCCGGACTATCAAGGATTCGGCAATTAGACTGGCCTAGTGTGGGTTCCGAGTTTAATATGGATGCGCCAAGCATCGCTATCGAATTCTTCTTGCTGTTGTGTGTTGGGGACAAGTATGATCCAGTTATCATGTCGCAAAAGCCATAGCTCATGGTCGATATTGAAGGTGTTGTTGGAGAAGTGGTGGCGCGGAGAAGAGAAGCATTGAGATAGGGTTTCTCCGCGATCGTCACCAGGGGCCACTAGCGCAGGTACGTTTGCATGGATGGAGATTAGGCGCCGCAACCTCAGCCAATGAATCGCGTGCGACAGCAACGGTTCAACACGCTTTCTCCTTTTCCCACGCTTCCTTCGGTGACAGGCGAGAGCGAGGAGGGCGCGCGAGAAACACTCTTGCACTTTCCTTCCTCGTCTCTGCGTCCTTACATTCATTCACTTACCACCACCATCCACCCCCAGTCACTCCTTCCAGCAGACCGACAGCGACAGCAACAGCAACAGCACGCGTAGGCCGGTCCTGCGTCCATTCATTAATCCCTAGTCAGTGTGTCGCGACGACTACGACCACAACGACCAGCTACCGCAGCACTCAGCACACCCCCGAGAGTCATCAGCAGCCATGTCTCGCTACTTCCTTCCACTCGCCCTCCTCGCAGCTTCCGCTTTCGCCCAGACCAGCACCTCATGCAACCCGCTCAATTCCACATGTCCCGCCAATCCAGCCTTGGGCACGACTCTCTCCGAGACGTTCAACAGCAGTTCGCAGACTGAATTCGACCCATCCTTCTGGACTGTCGCAGCCGGCACCGACCTGATCAGCTTCGGCGACAGTGGCGCTGAGCTAGCTCTGCAATCTGACACCGATACCGTCACTCTCGTCTCAACCTTCTACATTTTCTGGGGCGTGACCGAGATTCTGATGAAAGCTGCTCCGGGACAGGGTATTGTCAGCACCGTCATTCTGCTCTCCGACGACTTGGACGAGATCGACTGGGAAATTCTTGGTGGAAACTCTTCCAACGTCGAGAACAACTGGTACGGATGGGGAAACCAGTCGCAAATCAACTCCGAGTGGCCTGTCTTGGCCAATGCGCAGACCGATATTAACAACTACACCATCAACTGGACGCAAGAGAAGATTCAATACTATATCAACAATAATGTCGTCCGTGAGGTTAGCTACGCCGAGCCTGGCCAATACCCTCAGTCACCGTGCCGCGTTCAGTTCGGTGTTTGGTGTGGTGGATGCTCCGATCGACCGGGTACTGTTACCTGGGCTGGTGGCAAGCCCGACTGGAGCCAGGCGTACGTTGAAGTTGCTGTGAAATCATAGACAAAACTGACCTCTCGACAGCCCTTTCACGATGAACGTGCAGAGCATCCGTGTCACCGACGGCACCTCTAACTCTAGCTCCTACAGCTACGGCGACCAATCCGGCCTCTACAGCAGCATCAAAGTCGCCGAAGGTGAATCCGCCGCCTACAAAGCCATCAACAAGGAATCCAAGCTCCAAAGCGCCGAAAACCACTGGAACGGACTCTCCACCGGCGCCAAGATCGGTGTTGCATGCGGTGTTCTCGGTGGCTTCCTGCTCTTCTCCATTCTTTTCGGCTTCTACTGCATGAAGCAAAGGAAAGCCGGTCGCGCCGAAGCCGCTCTCCACGAGAAGGAATGGGAACAGCAGAACGCCGAGCTTATGGAGTACCGTTCCATGATGGCCAAGGGAACTTTCGCTGTGTCCCGACAATCGATTATGATGGGTGAGAAGATGAACATGAATGGAGGAAGATTCTAAAGAAAGAAAGTCTGAGTTCGTGGAATTTAGTTGTAGATGTTGAGGAATTGCGAGTGGCTGAGTTCTTGCGGCGAGCGTGTGTGTGCTTCTGTCGGTAACGTGCATCATGATATACTCCAGTTGGCTTTGTTTATACCTCCGCGGCCATGGCTGGCTTTCGACACCGACACCAATATGGCAGCTTTTTGTTCATTCACTTGTCACGGCAAGCTTTTTTTGAGGAATGCCGGTCGCTTTCTTGGCGACGATAAGCTGTGCCACGATGTCTTACGAATGCTTTCCGAGGTTCAATGTTGGCCTGAGTTCGATGTACGGCATGCCTCGTACATGCCACAGAAGGAGCAATGCTGAAACGAGACTGCGGTACGTAACGAGGAAGGTTTGGGTTGATGATTAGAGTTTGGGAAGGAGTAGGGCTGCGTTGGAACTTCACTTCGTAAACCCTCTCAACCATGTCGGCTTTCGCGTCTTGGTGTAAGGTACGTTCAGCCGAGATTTGTTGTTCGAGCGGGCACTTGACTTCTGTTTATTGTACTTCAGCCCTCGACGCGCCCTGATCCTCGAGCAGCAGAGGAAAACGAATACGAATCTTAGTCTTTTGTTCGAACCAACTTGAGTCGCCCAACAAAAGGCTTGAGTTCCGAATACTCTCTCAACTTAAAAAAGATGCTCTGGAGCGAGGCGGTACATATGAGGACGCCCTCAAAAGAAAAAACCATCATGGGGGAACGCCCTCCTACTCTCAAACCAAAAATGGACCCTCCCACAGCCCGCAAAGAATCCCGCGCCCGCGCCATAGCATCTATAATCGAAAGTCAACTCCTCGCCGACATCAACGCCCTCAACGCGCGGGACTTCTCGCCTACGTCCGCGCTCCATCTCAAGTACGTCCCTCCCCTCTTCTCCTTCACACTTCCAAACGCTAACTCACTTGCGATAGCCACCCCCCACACTTCCTCATCCGCTGCAACCTCTCCGGCGACCTCGAAACGCAACTCAACGTCGGGCAATTCGTCGAATGGATTCGGGACGTTTTTGCACGTCATCCAGGGTATAGGATTATTCCGGGGGATCTTTCGACGAGTGTGGATGAGAAGGCTGGACGGGCGGAGGTTTTTGTGAATGTTGATGTGGAAGGCTTGGGGGAGAGAGTTGTTAGGAGAAGTGTGTTGAGGTGCGAATATAGGAATGTAAGTGCTTTTTGGTTTGTGACGGGACGGGATTGGTTGGCTAATGGTACTTTCTGCAGGTCGAGAGGAGGTGGATGTTGGTTGGATATAGAGGCGTTCAGGGTATGCCATCGATGTAGCACACCCTATTCACCGAACACAATACCCAATGCTGGAAGTTTGCCCAGTAAGTCGGTATTGGACGATCAGATCTTCACCGTCGAGATCTTATGCTCGCGCAAGCGACACAAAATCTCAGAAAACGATCGTGAACAATTCAAGACAAAGGGTACATCAACAAGCCTCCTCGCTTCGATGGAAACCTTGGCTCAACTCCACTACAACACAAAAACTATGGCGAACGTCAGACCGATCTCCTTCGTTGATGGAAGTCCCGGTAAGTCCCCAACTCTTCTCCCCATCCTCCCAGCCCTGACAAGACACTGCCAGCCGCACCCCCTTCCGCCCTCCGCCTGAACTACCGCCACATCTCCAGTCCTAAAAGCTCCCCCTGGCACTCCCTCGACCTCTACCACTCCTACCTCTTACCCCTCTCCACCATCCCCGGCCTAATCCACGCCGCTTTCGATTCCCTCTCGACCTCTAAAGCCCGACTCTTGACTCTCGATGACGATTTGGATCTTGCGAGACCGAGTCGGGAGGTGGGAATTACAGAGTTGAGTAGGATTGTGAGGGAGCAGAGTGTGCTTGTAGGTGGGGAGAGGAGCAAGTTAGATGTTACTGTGCATGAGAGGTTGGGGGAGGGGAGGAGGTTTCCGGAGGCGGAGTGTGGAGAGGAGGGGGGGGAGGAGCAGCGGGTGAAGGGGAAAGGGAGGGAGAGGGGTGGTTTGTTGGGATGTTCTTGTCAGGTTTGTTGACTTGTTCGCAGCTTGTCGGTGGGAAGTCAGGATCAAAATAATCCCTCTTCTATCCCCCAAAACTCTAACCTCACCACCCCATCCATAACTCGGCACAACTCCGGCCCAACCACGTAAGTCTCTATATCCTTACAACTTCTATTGATCACATGCTCTTATCAATTGGGTGGCTTCAATGAAATGGTGTAGACGCATTGATTACTGTTCCGGTTTGAGACAGCCTTCAGTTCATTGTCTAATTGATTCCCTTATTAGTGCGAGCGGGGGTTTGGAATTTGTATGATGTCGGTTGGGCGCAATTTTTCTTCTTTTGGAAGTGTTTTGGTCGAGAGTTCGAGTCTCGGTTTGGGAAAATGGGTTTTGCTTTCTTGGCGCTGTTGAGGGGGTGTTTTGTTTGAGTGAAGTGAGGTCGGTGGGTAAATGGTTTCAACGATCGGTCTCTCGAACTCTTCTTCCCGAACAAATTCCACATCTTCCCACTCCAACCCGTCCCGCTACCCTCCTCCTTCTCACCTCCCTCTTTCCTCAGACCCTCCCCCAATCTCACCCACATCTTCTCACTCGCACTCCCCTCAACCACCTCATCGTCACTCCCGGTCACAGCCCTCACCGTCAAGCGATCCCTCCATCCCACCGTCAAACAACTGCCTCACCGGACGAACAGATAGATATTGTCCGTCGTGAGGCCCATTCTCTCATTCAGCTGATCCTCAGGCCCATCATCGGGTTGGTTGGTGGCGTGCCACGATGCGTGCGCGCAGTCGGCGCAGGCGCGGTTGAAAACGTGGCCAACTTGTATATGAAAGCCGTCGAGCATTAGGATTTCGACGATTACGGTACCGTTGTGATCCGGACCTACGGTGGTGAGAGTGAACATAAGGGGTTCGAATGTCTGGTTTAGTTGTTGGGGAAACGATGGGTTTGGAGGTTTCGAATTGTTGGGATCTCTTTCTTCTTGGATTGTCTGCATGGTTGTGGCAGGCGGTTCAAACTGGATGGAGTCTTGGGAAAAGGAGGCGCAGTGTGTGTATATGTGAGCGCGCAAGGTGTTTGCTTGTAGATATTGTTCAGAAGGGATGGATATTGCCAAAAAGGAAGTGCTAAGGGGAGTGCTTTGTGGACGAGAAAGTGAAGAAAGGAAAGAGACCTGAAGCTGGCATTGACTCATGTGTGCGAGAATGATGCGGATGAGTAGACAGGCTTCTGCGATTGTTGTTCTCTCGAGGCTTCTGCCTGTGAAGTGCTCCTAGCCAGAGAATTTCTATTCGGTACGAATACAAGCTTGGAAGAACAGAGCTGGAGAGATTCACAGCCTCGTATTGCACAAATCCACCATTGATCTTCCCACCTCAGGCCTATGCCAGTACATAGCATGGAGAAAGCGAATATCCACTGCCGGCAAAAATATTCACTGCCTCCTTCAATCAACTTCGCCCTTACACCATCAACACATAGTCCGGACCATACTCGTGGTACAACGCCACCGTACCCCAAACACTCGCCATTCCCATAGCGACAGCCCTCCCCATATTCAAATAACTCCACCTCGTCACAAACTCCACAGTATTACTCCTCTCCGCCTCGCGATCAATAGGCGCATCCTCATAAGGCTCAATCTTCTCCTCATCGCCCGCAATCCGCATGAGCTTATGCACAAGCGGCTCCATAAGCGCCCCCGTAAAAGGAAACACAGCAGCAATAAGACCCGCGCTGGCCGCCCAATGGATCCACAAAGGCCGGTTTGCGTTGCGGGCGAGGTAGGCAGAGGTGCCGAAGATGCCGATGGAGATCAATTCGAGGGGTACGGCCACGTAGAAGTTGAGGCTGTTGAAGGTGGAGAATTGGCGGGCGACGGTTTTGTAGGTGTTGGAGGGGCGGAAGTCGAAGTCGGGTTTGTTGTCGGTGGAGGGCTGCGGGGTGAGGCGGCCGTCGTTGATTGTTGGGATGCCGAGGCTGGAGGATTTACGGGCTGTTGGCGCTGCTGGGCGAGAGGTGGATGAGGATGTACTGGCTCGGAGGGGGCGGAGGAGAGCTGGGATGAAGAAGGCCGATGTGCTGACCTGGCTGGCCGTGATGGCGAGGATTGAGGTGGTCGCGACGCTCTTGGTGAGCTGCCATGTTTGGGAGTCGGAGGCCATGCCGTCGGCAGTGAGTCGTGGATGTTGTTTGTGAGGGAGGAGATGAGGAAAGTGAAGGGGGAGTGGTTACGAAAGCTGAGGTGGTGTTGTGTATATATTCTGGGAGGTAGTTCTACGTCACATTGTCAGCTTTGGCCTCGTCCTGCCAGTGCTCCTGATTGTTCATCTCCACCGACATCACATGCCGCGTCCTGATCCCATTCACTCACCTTCCCGTCATCACAGATTCCACATGAAGTCGCTTGATGTTCTGATACCAGCAATGACAAGACGCACGGAGCCACGGAGCCCCGGAGCCGCTCCGCCGTCCAAGCGCTGTCGCGTCACGTCCTCCAAGCATCCCGTACTCTGCTGCGTTGCCCTCTGTTTGCCATCGGATGCGTGTATTGGGAACTTGCAGCTTGGCTGTGACGGCGACGAGGGGAGAAGAGCTGGCATCGGCGGGAGGTGCGCCGCATCGCGAAAGTGCTCTTGGAGACACAAGAAGAGGAGAACTTTGAAGAGGCGGTAATGGATCCGGACGGAAATTTTCGATGCTCTGGGATGCTTCTCAGACAGCGGCTGTCATGGCTGTCAAGGCCAACCTTTGATAGTGATCGGCCAGAGAAGATGTTGTGAGCCGAGATTTGCATGCGGTGTTCACAAGGGGTGATGACTGTAGGTAAAGGAGCGGTACGGATGAATGCCATATGCTGTGAATTAAGAGAGGCAAGTAATCATATTCTGACCGTGCTTGCCGTCTTGCAGCAGCGTGCTTTCATTACGACTGTGAGAAGGCTTGTTCTTCCCGATCGTTTGCTTCACCCTAAGCTCATGGCACCACGTCGCTCGTCGTCCGTCTCAAGACCTCCGGCGAAGTCGAATCGGCGGCGATGTTGATGCCTCATCTCCTCAACGTTCTGCCTCCATGACGGCCTCACGAAGTCGGCTGTCCCAACACTGGATGTCAGCGACGGCAAGACGCTTACAGAGAATGGAGACGTAATTTACAGCAAGGTTGGATACCACTTGGTCGATCTCTTCCACAATCCGTACCAGTATTACGATCCCGGCCTCCTCGCCAATGCATGGAGGATGAGCCCTCTCGCCACACTGAAGATCATCTGCAATTTACGCTCCATCCGTCTCGGTAAGGCAGACAGAGTTCTTCTACCGTGCGGTCGGCTGGCTGTACGAGCACCACCTTCTTACCTTTCTCAGTAACTTGGAGTGACTCGTTTGCCCAGTCATCGCCAAGAAAGCACCCACTCCGGCATGAGAAGCAGGACAAGAAGGACAAACAAAGAGATCGTCATGTTCGAGGCTGAAGACACCAACGACGAGTTCGAAATGGTCGATACCGATGAGAATCTCGGTGGAGAGTCGCCACAGAAGAAGATCAAACTCGACAGCGACAACGACAACAAGGAAGACTATCATGCCAAGTACAGTGTCTCTCACGGCCACTGGAAAGATCTGCTGAGCATTCTTACGTTGGCGGCCAATGATGAGTTCAAGGTGAATGGCGATATTCGGAGTATCCTCAATCCCGCGAGGACGCGGAAGAAGCCCGACTTGTCGCGACAGGCGAAGCGGGAGCAGAACAAGAAGAGGAACCGGATGGCTAGGAACTCAAAGAGATCGGAGGATGAGAATGCATCAGCGGAGGATGCATCAGAGAAGGACACTTCTGAGAAGGAACCAGTCAAGAAGTCGCCTGTAGAGCAACAGCCATGGGAGCGCGACTGGGAGAAGGGCAGAGACAGGAAGCCTGACGAAAGGCCAGATACGAGAGCGCCATGGAGAAGCTGGACAAGGATCCAAAGTACACAGCGCTGTACGCCATCGTCGCTCATCTGTTCGCAGAGCAGCTCAAGATCGACAGCGAGCGTCTTGGATCCAGCGACGCCAAAGATTGGAAAGCCACCACTCTCGCCGGGAAGTGGGCTCCCTCCCACGTTGGCATGCACGACAAACACACCTTCATCGTCAGCACCATCGCTGAGATGCTCTACTCATTCGACTCCTTCTGCCCCGATATCGACCCACGTGATCGGACGCTGTACCTCAAGTACTTCCGGCAGGCTTACCGGGCGCAGACCTTGTCCAAACTGCGAAAGCAGCTGGAGGTCGTTGAGCGTCCCATGACGGAAAGCGAGTACGGTGACATCAACTACGCCCATGTCCCTTCGCTCGCAATGCAGGACGACACGAAGCACTTCGTCGAGGAGGATTCGGAGCGTTTCGACAAGTTCTTGCACAACGCCATCGAGGGAAAGCTGAAAATTCCTGGTGCCACTCTTATGCCTGCGAGTCTGGTCCGCGAGGTTCTTCAGCCTGTTACTCAGCGGAAGAAAGGCATGACGCTTATCCAGAGCATTGAGGCCAAGAAGCATGAATTGCTGTGCAGAGAATGCAAGGTCAGTGGAACGCACTGGTGCAGCGTATCAAGGGTGCGGATACTCTCTCTTCGTCTGTCGCAGTCTGCAACGTGTCAGGCAGCATGACATACAACTACCGAACCGATGGAGATCCAACCAGACCCCTCGACGCTTCCACTGACTTCGCCTTCCTCATCGCCGAGGTTACGGAGCCTCCTTTCGGCAGCGCTTTCATCACCTTCTCGAGCACTCCCGCTGTCGTCTCGGTCGGCGGACCCTCTGACAAGCGCCCCTTCCACGGGAAAGTCAATTATACGGCGAGCAGCAACTAATGCACAGCGAGGTCGCGATTTGTCGTTTCGCACAGCTGAGCAAGGTAAGGCTTGCTGCTGGTTCGACCCGCTGGTACCGAATTGGATCGACTCATGATGTCGATTCTTTTAGAGCGCTGTGGAGCGGTTTGATAGAGACGGATCATCTGGCCGTTCGGAAATTTCTGATGCGCCTTCCATTCGCATGAATGTCGTTCTCAGCATCTTTGCCAAGATCGACGTCCGCCGTTCGCTTTGCAATTTTCTGGTTCACTTCATATTTTCCCAGGCTCAACGCGCCATAAGTGGGCTTATGCTCGTCGGCATCCAGTTCATCCATTCCATCTCTGAGCTGTTTTCTGGCGTCGAGGAGATCTAAATAGCCCAGCTGCGCCGGCGAGAGTTGTTTGTACGCTTCGAGAAATCCCTGCGGCGGTTTCCTATGGTCCTTGTGAGGCTAGGTCGTGTACTAGTGCTCCCGTAGGTCGCTCATCGGCATGTTGCTCTCCTCGAGCCGGTACCAGAGTCTGGCACATCCTGGACTCGGCATTTCATGCTGTGGTGTCGCGGGTCTGTCCAAGACGAAACCAGTATCAATATTGCTCTCGGCCTTAGCCGCCACAGCATCGTCAACGACACTTTTACTGTCTTCAAGTTTTGCGGCCGTGCTCCAGTTGTCGCTCTCGTGGATTTCAGTCTGCGATTCTTCCATTCGCGTTCTGCCGTCGAACTTACTGGCAATCAATTCTTCGCCTCGACGACGAATGTACTCTCGTTCTTGTTGTTGGTGGTTGCGGCTTTCGACGGAGCTCCCTCTCCTAAAGTCAGTGATCTGGCGAGAGACTGAGGGTGTCTTCTGGTGCGGTCTGCCGGTAGCCGGTCGACCTGGTTTTTCGCCTTCGGCTTGCGTACCGCCATCGCCACCACCACTATCATGGCGCGCACTAACTATGGATGCTGGAGCTGACCTGAAGCCCATTCTTCAATCTTGTCGAGAAGCCCTCGAGGAAGTGTTCCTGAGTCTCCATGGCCTCTCGGCCACTCCCAAAACCCCATCGCCAGGTGTGCATACTGTTGATTTCATGAACGAGTGCACTGAAGGAGACTAAGTTACACCGAGAAGTGAGAGATCTATTCACCCGAGTCATAACAATACTCCGGCTCAGAGCACTATCTTCAACACATACACCTGCGTCTTGCGCTGCGACTTTGAACGCCGACTTTAGTTGCGCTTTCATATACTGGAATGGATGCTGTCCCGGGCAACAGAGTTTTTGACACTCCTAGACTAGCAGACAGCGACTCGTCCGAGGTGCTTCGGTAGTGGCGTTACTCTCAGTGGTCGTCGTGTCGCGGATCAACTGAGGGGGGGCGTTCTGCTGAGAGTCTGCCGCGATACTCGAAGTGCACTCGCAGATGCCCAGCAGGAGGAAGGAGGACGCGCCGACTCGTTACCGCTGCTTACAAGTGACGAATTGCGCCCGCCGTGCACGTTTGACTTTTGCAGGTGGTTGTTGTCTGTCGAGATGAGATTCGGGGTTGCGCGCTTATTGAGGTGCTCCATTTCTAGGGGTAGAGGCGCTCTAGGACTTGCCACCATTCAATTTGGGTCTCATTTCGTGCTCGGATTTAGGAAATAAAAACACCGGGATTCCTGAGGCCTTTCCAAGTACGAATAGACCAAGCGCTGCTGTCGACAATTGAATACTTCAAATGTGCATCGAACCACGACGAGGGAGTATACACGCAACTCTTATCCCCAAAAGGTATTCTAAGTCTCATATGGTCAACGCCCATCGATCGTGCGGCATCGATAATCGTCTGAGATGGTAGAACAAAGGATCTGATATGAACGATCTTTCTGTTCGCCTGCAAAAGTCGAACTCCAGATGCGAAAAATTTAGGCCAGTCGGCTGTGTCCCGAAGGCGCTTTGTTCAGTCTCGAGTTTGCTGCGTCCTTCAAATCACACCCCTACTTGCGCTTCCTAGGGAAGATCGGAACACCAGTTATTCGGATGCTACGACAGCGATGCTGGAGAGGGAAGCGAGATGCCAAGGACGAAGTGGACGATCTCCGAGACATCATCAAATTACATGAAGTGAATATCGACAGCCTCATATCCCGCGTGGTCAGACGCATCGAAAGAGCAAGAAATAGAACACAGGTCGAAAACCACAGGAATAAGCAGCCTGGAAGTGTGGAAGAATTGCAGCAAACAAGATCTAATCACGACGAGCGCTTTACCGATAAGAATCGAACCGGCATTTCTCCACAAACGGAGTCCCATCGCGCCCCCAGCAGCCGCGCAGCGAATGCAGAATCAATACCTAACAGCTCGCGACAACATCGATAGTCTACGAGACTCGCTAAACTACGAGCGAAACGCACTCGAAACGGACAAGTTCGAATACCTTCGAGCTTTCACCAACGCCACTCGCGACCGCTTCGAGACGTTCTTAATTCAGAATCTAGCGCCTCTCCGCACGAGGTTGAACGAAGCCGAGACGCAGTTCAGCGGAGTTCGGCAGCGGCTGCTAGATGGA
The DNA here is from genome assembly GCA_002785995.1 of Mycosphaerelloides madeirae. NCBI lineage: Eukaryota > Fungi > Ascomycota > Dothideomycetes > Mycosphaerellales > Mycosphaerellaceae > Mycosphaerelloides > Mycosphaerelloides madeirae. The sequence continues at coordinate 42,956 of NHNV01000082.1, read as the reverse complement.
GGTATTGACATTCCTCGTCGCCACGCGAGGAGTGTATCGGGAACATCGGACAGCATTACTGGAGGTGAGCTTGAGGTGGAGCGGGGAGGTAGTGGATCGGTGCATGGGGGGTGACCCTCGAGGGGTGTAGGTAATTGGTGGATTGAGATTACGGAAATAAGTCTTCGGAAGTGATGACTTCGCCGACGACGAAGAGGAAGCTGGAGATATACCATCAGGAGCTGGAGAGGTTGCGGAAGGTGAGTAATCGCGAAGTGAGACGGAATGCCTTCCGAAACGAAGAAAGGGAAGGCTTCTACTTCCATTGTATGCACCAAAAATGCTTCTCAATTCGCTGTCAAGATTTGTATTTGATACAATCAATCCGCTTCACCGAAATCGCCGTGCCCTGTCGTCTTAGCGTGTTCGATCGCCCATTTCTGTCCATTGCCTTTTGAACCGCACTGATTGCACTTCAAGCCAAAACCATGAGTATCTGTGAAATAATGCCGATTCTGTAGTCCCCTGCATAGCTCGAGAGCACCCGCCAACGCACCCCCGTCGATTTCTTCCCCGTCTGGCCGGATCACGTCAAAGACCTTGCGATCGAATTCTGGGTTTGCGCCACTGAATGGAGCGACGGCGCATACATCGTAGTGGATGCCGGAGTAGACTAGTATGCACCGTGTTGGTTTACCTTCATTGAAGCGATCGACTCGCAAGTCTTGGACGTTGATGCTGCAAATTTCGATATCGAAGTGTTGGCTCAGAATGGACAGCTCGATACCGCCACCCCAACTGTCTTCTCTTTGGATCCAGCGGCAGTAGTCGATGGGCTTCTTCTCGAGCATGCCTTCGGTGTAGAGATCTGGTTGGGCTTGGATGGTCTGGGCTACGACGGAACGTAATTCTGTCATGCCGTCGAGGGCAGAGCCCAGGACAGCTGATGAGAGCGCTCGGAACATGCATGAGTTGTCATCGGGCATTACTCGAAGGACCATGATACCTTCCAAATTCGGTACGGGTACTTCAGGAGGGTCACTCTCGACATCAGGCTTCTGTTTCCTCGTGAGGTTGAGCGGGCGATCTGGAAAATCGCTAGATTTGTGTGCAGGCGTCGAAGGCGTATTTTGTGGCGGTAGTGCCTTCGCATTTTCTGTTGCTTGACTAGTGCCTTCCATCGGATTTGACAGCTTCTGCTGCATGCTTCGAGGTGCGATTGTGAATTGCTCACCGTCGAGCTTCTGTGGGAGGTCCGAGAGCTTGGTATCCGGGCTAACAGATTCGGTGTTGAGAGGTTGAGGCGGGTATCCGTATTTGATATCAAAGTCGGCGACACCAGTCTTTTCTGATATCTCGCGCGTGAGCTCGCCCCATGATGCGCCGCCGTCGATCTTGATGGTGACCAGGCCTTGTGGTCCGCGGACTCGAAGGCGGATGAGGCCCGTCATGGCTAGGAAGGCGTCTTTGGTCTAGATTGTGGAGAGTGTATATGCTTGTCGAGATTGTTGTTGATTGCGTACTGGATATGCAGGAGATGTGATCGGCGATTATCGTGAATGCCCGTGGCGAGGTAATTTCGGTCGAGATAGTCGATTTGGACGGACGGATCCTGGTGTGATACTGTGGAAGCCTCTCGTGGCTAGTGGCGACGTCTTTGCGGATGACAAAAGCTGCATGCGGATGCAGTGTGCAAGTAGCCGAGAGAGGGAAGTGGGTGAATAAATACTGCACGTGCACATTGAGCTAAAATAACGCCGGGGAGGGCCGCTCCTTCCTGCAAGGGTCAAGTCGGTCGCGTCTTCCCCAACTTCACGTCGTCGCTTCTGTTAGCTGGACACATCGACAAAGACACCTTCCATCTGTCCGTCTTGCCTTGCCTGTCCCGACTTGTCATTGCCACCGCCTGTCGCCATTCCAATCTTCTCGAACTGGATATAGACTGGACGACCGCGCACACAAGAGCTGGACTGACATGAAATAAATAGCTCCTCCACGCGCACCAGCCGCCGTATTCGACAACAACGCCCCAGCACTGCGCGAAATGGCGGGCCCGAGTCGCGCATCCAAGAGTAGCGAGAAGAGCCCAAGCTCCACGCCGCTGCCCTCCACCGAGCAAGCAGAGCCAGACGCAGAAGCCGACGCAGGACCACAGACCGATGGCTCGCAGATCCCAGCTGCTGAGTGGGCGGCCATGCAGAAAGTCCTGAACCACATCTACGATTATCGCACTGCAGATGGCGCCGACCCCTCCATCCTCTTCCACCGAAAAGTAAATAAGCGCGTCATTCCAGAGTACTACGACACCATCAAGGAGCCCATCGCGCTGTCTACTATAAAGCAGAAGATACACAAGAAGCAGTACCAGAACTTCAGCGAGTTTGTGCGCGATTTCGCCCTCATCCCGCACAATGCACAGTTGTTCAACATACCCGAGAGCGGTGCCTTCCAGGACGCACTTGTCGTCAAAGAGCAGATCGAGAAGCAGCTGCAGATGCTGGTCACGGACGGCCTCATAACGCAAGAGATTGCTACTCTGCCAGACTTGGGAGAGATCCCGAAGTACGAGCCTGCACCTCCCGTCGAAGAAGCTGCGGAGCCAGAAGCTGAAGACGAGGAGGAATCAGACGAGGACGCCGAAGATGATGACGATGAGGATGGAGATGAAGATGAGGATGGCCGGAAGAAGAAGCGCCGTGGCGCGAAAGCCGGTGCATCCAAGCGCGAGGCCGATGACATGGAGGGCGGCAAACGCTCTAGAGGGCGCCCTCCAAAATTGCTCACACCCATGGAGGCGCGCATGCAGACCATTCTCAAAGGCATCCGCAAGCCGAGAGTGAAGGGCAGCCAGCTCATGATTAGAGACTTTGATCGTCTACCCGACAAGACTGCAATGCCTGGATATTACACGGAAATCAAGAACCCAATCGCATACGACCAATTGAAGCGCAAAGTCAAGCGTAAGAAGTACGAGAATCTGGAAGAGTTCATGGCCGATGTCAATCTCATGTTCAACAATGCAAAGGAGTTCAACACGGATGACTCTCAGATCTACAAGAACGCCGTGGCCCTACAGACTGAAGCCACCAAGCTGTACGAGGAGGAAAGCGCAAAGCCGGACGAGTCATTCGCAGACGATGAGGGCAAGATCCCTCTACCGAACGGCATCTTGCACAACGGCGAACTCTACAAAGTCGGCGATTGGGTCCATATTCAGAACCCAAACGACCTCACCAAGCCCATCCCGGCTCAGGTCTACCGCACCTACCGAGCGTCGAATGGCCAGAACATGGTAAATGTGTGCTGGTACTACCGTCCCGAGCAGACCGTCCACCGCTTCGATAAGCACTTCTTTCAGAACGAAGTCGTGAAGACTGGTAGATACCGGGATCACAACATTGAGCAGGTTGAAGGCAAGTGCTTCATCATGTTCTACACGCGATTCTTCAAAGGTCGGCCACGCGGTCTGCCTGATGGAACCGAGGTGTATGTCTGTCAGGCGCGCTATAACGAGGCAGCGCATCAGTTCAACACCATCAAGACTTGGGCTAGTTGCCTGCCAGACGAGGTGCGTGACAAGGATTACGAGATGGACTTGTTCGACCATCCTCGGAAGATGAAGAAGCATCCGACGTCCCTTGCCTTCATGCTCAAGGAGGAGCAGAAGGAGATAGACGACTTTCCCAAAGTACAATGGGGTGCAGAGGGTGCTCCACCGAAAGTGGGAGCTGTGCATCGGAGACCTAGGAACGAGAAAGACTCTCCACCGCCGGAGCCCACTCCGCCCCCGCCCCCAAAAATGCCCACACCACAACCTCGTGCAGTTCCACCAACCCCTCAGGCCTACACACCTGCAATCGCGCAACAAGTGCCACGGCCGCCGTCAACGAATGCGGCAAACTACTCGAGCTACGCATCTTCGCACACGCCGCAGTACCGGCAATACACAGGTCCACCAAGCGCCTCTCCAGCGGCGCAGAGACCGCCAACAACTTCATCCATGACTTATGGACAGCAAACGGCCACCCCACAGCACGTGCAGACCGCCTCGCGACCACCCGCTCTCCCCACCGCATCATCTGGGTACCAGTCTACGAGCACCAGTCTGCCGCCGAATCCAGCTGCATATGCACCTCGCCCGACCACGGCAAACTACCGAGACCCACCACCGATCGAAGCCTACACGCTGCCAGATGCTGCAAACCTGTCGATACCTCCGGAAGTGCGCGAACGGTATCAGCGTGATGAATACGGCCGCGTGCTGTTCTTCACTGCACCCCCAGTCATCGCAGTCCCAGAAGGAAAATTGCGTGGACATAGCGTCCGATACCTGGCCGAGAAAGCTCGCCGTGCGGAAATGATTGCCAAGAAGCGCAAGGAACGGGAGACCCAAAAAGAAGAGGAAGAGCACGCTGCCAAGAAAGCACGTGTCGAAGCCGAGCAGCAGAATATCGTCAAAATTGAGGCTCTGAAGCGCAAAGCTGTGCAGATGCTTGACAAACAACTTGCCACTGCTGTCTCCCGCGAGCTCAGCGACGCGGACCTCGAGAACCTCGCCGCAGCGCAGAAAGCTACAGCCGAGCGGAAGAAGATGGCGGAGGAGAATGAGCGGGATCGGAAGGCGATGAGGAGCATCAGTCTCAACAGCAGCTTCTACGCGGACGACTTCGACACTAGACTGGTACAGTAAGTCGCTTTCGCGTAGAGTGCTGTGAGGCAGTGAGACGGGCAAAATCCCAATGTCGAATCTCTGCTCGAGCACTCGCTGCAAGAACAACCATTTTTTTGCGCATAGCCGGTGCAGGTTTGCAGAATGATGGATATGGGTGGATTGATTGATGAAGGGATTGATGCGATGAAGCTTCGCACTTCTGAGGACGAGGTAGAGATCGGTGTTGAATGAGAATCCGCTGACTAGGTTAATGAAGCGTAGGAAGGAACACCCATCGGACTCAAATCTCCCACAAGTCTGCAACCCGAATGGAAAACAAGCCGTCTCCTCAGCCATCTGCGTCTTGAAAATTACTGCATAGAGTACCACTTGAGTTGAGCTGAAGTACGAAAGCCATCCGCAGCACATGCAACGAACCACTCGCAATTCATATGCTCGCTCTGAGTTTTGGGGCGAAATCCCCTGATCGGTGAACAAATCCTTTGGAAGAGCGTAAAGAGTCCACGCTCAGCCTCGAACTAGAACTCTCTGCTTTCAACACTTCCGCAAAAACTCAATTATCCCCTCACATCTCTACGTCGACCTTTTGCAGATACTCGCAGCCCATCATCATCCTGGCGCCCTTAGCAACAATGCTACTCCTCTCCTTATTAGCACTACAGCTTCAACGCAGTTTCGCAGTCGTTGGGCAATGTTACCTCACCAACGGCGACGCCTCCAACGAGACGGTCGTCTGTGATCCAGGCGCAGATGCCAGTATGTGTTGTTCTCCGGGAGATTTGTGTACAACGAATGGCCTTTGCAAGAATCCGAATGATGACAATACCAACCATTGGCTTCGTTGCTCGTGTACCGATGAGACGTGCAGGATGAGAGCTGTTTGAGGCAGTGCTGGAATAACGGGACAGGTATGCAAAATTCTCTGCTCGACGGCAGTAGTCCTGACATACATGCAGATTCCGAGGCCGCCGGAACGGTGTGGGAGGTGTTGCAATGTACCCAGACGACCTACTGCTGCGCGTACAGAGGGAATCCGTCGGATCTCCCCGGGAGTAATTATACGTGCTGCGATGATCCGCTAAGGCTTTTCGATGCTGGGTCGCCGTTGTATGATGGAGGGAGCAGTTTTGTCCTTCAGACGTTCTCTGCGATGTTGGTGCCTTCGACTACGACGACGCCGCCAAGCAGCAACCCTACAATCACAACTCCTACTTCCTCGACTACGAATGCCATCTCATCGCCCAGTCGCAGTTCGCATCTTACGGCAGGCGCACAAGCGGGAATTGAAATCGGCGTTGCGGTTGGTGCAATCGCTATTATCTCTGGGCTGACATTTAATTACCTTCGCCGAAGAAGAAGACAGAGTACAAGAAAAGGCCTTTCTTGTCAAAAGGTCCCGCCGCCGAGCTGGCAGCAAGAGCCTGGAAAGAAATATGTTGCGGAGGTTTTGCGAGACCGGAAGAAGCGGACTCGAATCCGCGGACTGAGGCGGAGGTGAATAACGCGAGGAATGGATTGATAGGGAATGCTGTGAGGGCTGATTTGGAAGGTAGAGGGACAAGGTATTGATATGCTATCATGCTATGGAATTACGCTCTCGGTACAACGATGAACAGGCGCAAATTGTTCCCTCGACGAAAGTAGCACGAACTGAATTTAAAGCCCCATGGGTTTCCAGAATCTATCTCCTGCAGCTTGTGGTGTCTTTAGGGAACAGCTGATGCAGATTAAAGGCCTATTTTGGAAAACGGGTCCAGAAATCTCCTACAAACCCAGAAAGCAGTGGCTGGAATCCAGGCATTACGTTTTCAAGATTGCGCAATCGTTGGAGTAAAGCGAAGTTTCAGCTACGATAAATCCATCGTTATCCCAAACCCGACCACTTTCCCAACGTTCAGTTCACTCAGAAGAGACCAATTTTCGGCCAAAGCCTCGTCTTCTTCGGCCCCACATTCCACTGCTCCCCATAATAGCTTTTCCAATCACTCTTAAACTTGGTGTAACACCCCAAGCCGCGCTCCGATGGCAACTCTATCCCCGTACACTTGACAACCCATGTATCCCACCACGTCTTATATCGCGGACAGTCCCGATCGCTCGCCCGGAAACAACACGGTTTTGGGAGGGATTTTGTGCTGAGGGTTGGGTGGGTTGAGAGGGCGGCGTGGAGGAGGGCGTAGGCGTGTTGGAAAGGTTCGCGGGATAGCTGGAGGCGGATGCAGATGCTGCGGGCGGAGACAGGGCTGGGGGAGAGGTTATGGGCGATGAAGAGGAGGGTGACGGCGAAGGCGTGGGGTGGGAGGCCGTGAATGAGGCGCAGGGGGGCGGTCAGGTGCAGGATTTCGTGGGCGAGGGTGCGTACTGTGGAGGGGTTTGAGGGGGCGGGGAGCAGGACGAGGTAGTGGTCTAGACGGTCGTCGAGGGAGAAGATAGTTTGTTGCTCATTGTCTTCGTTGTCGACCGCCCCTTCTCCTTTCCCCTGACACTCCCAACACATGCCTCTCTCGATCTCAACCCCCCAATCCTTCCAAACGAAATGCTCCACTTCCACATCATGGAAATGGCGTAACGCTTCCGGTATTTGCTTCCGGTGCATTTTGCTCCAGCGCTCTGTTTTCCAATCGAACCTGGGATGGGAGTCGACGATGGTGATGCACTTGGAGCAGGTCCAGGGGTGTTTTACAGAAGGGCCTTCAGATTCGCCGTTGGAGAGGGCATATTGGCAGGGGTCGATGGAGTGCGTTTGCGTGTAGAGGTTTGTTGGGTTGGGGCAGGTTGGGCAGATGCAGAGGAGGTTGAGTATGGTTGACCAGCACATTTCGGGGGATGGGTTGGTGAGGTAGGAGAAGGATTGTGTGCTGGTTTTTGTAGGCGAGGAGAGTGGAGGTATACAATGCTGTCGCAACTTACAGCTGGCCCTACTCCTTGCTGGCAGTATTGAACGATGCTCTGGGTTCGATGTAGCGATACTGATTTGTCGACCAGGAGACAGACCGCCTCAACTTGGATCTCAAGCTCTTGCACCTCGAGCTCTGACGTGGGAAGCAAGTCTTCTACGGCTTTCCGCAATTCGTAGTTCGAGACATGAGACTCTTGCGAGCCCGCTTTACCTCGGAGTTGAGCCAAGTCACCGTCTTCTTCTCCCAGGCAATCATGCTCATCATAGAGCATCATTGACACTTGGGGGATGTTCAGTGTTGAAATGCGGTCGACAGTGGAACTCAATGTCGACTTCGAGGCCGTTGAGATGCTTGACGCAGGGCTTTAGTAGTTCCCAAGCTTGCTGTCTCCAGAACTCATCTTCCTGGTTGGGGCCTGAGATGTCGATGTGAATGTGTAGAGTCTTGGATGCCGGAAAGTTCTGGCGGAGCGGGAAACAGAAGTCGACTAGAGCTGCGGTGGCAGGGACTCGCATGAATCAATTCCTGCCGAGGGCAGATTTCTTGGAATCGATGCTTGTGTCCAGTCCGTTGGAAATCATGGTGCCAACGAAGTCCGATAGAGGAAAGGAGACGGTCAAATTTTCAATGTGACGGACCAAATCCACGCGCTGCTGAAGGCTTCTCTCTTGATACGCTCAAAGCATGCTGTTGTGGATACCCAGTTGGAGGAGTATATTAGTGCTGCGCCAGAGAATAGGTTGCGCTTCCTGGTAGATCGTCTTATCGACTCTGAAGAAGGCGGTATCAGTAGAGTCGGTCGTTCTGAGACCACGTGCAAACTGGTTGAAGTAGCCATAGTAGCACTTGTTGAGTTGATTCTTGTTCCGAGCTTTGGGTTGAAAGACCAATCTGTAGATTCGAACTCGAATTTGGGCGGAATGTCCATGGAGCGGAAATGTTGAGCCTTTTTCTTGACTATATTCATTAGATATTCGTAAATGGTCTCCTCGATGCGAGGAGCAATGAAGGTGCCGTCAAGCTGTGGATAATTGAGGCCTACGGGCACGCTGTAGCGGGTTGATAGGTAAATGTCTGTCGTAAGGTGAAGGGGAAGACATATCGTCTTGCTAGACGTGTATAGTAAAAGGGTGCCTGCTGGAGTTTGTAGCTATGTGGTGGAAGAAGTTGATGTAGAGGAGAGAAAAAAGCAGAGCGGAACGAAGAAATAAACAGAACTTATCTCCTGACAGTCACAGGCCATCCAGAAATTTCCTACAGCTTCAGCCGAAGACGCGGGCAGACGTATGCACGCGCATACGAGCATCTGGTATGTCTTCTCATTGTTGCCTATTTCGAGAGTCTTCGCGAATATCCAGATCCAGTCTTTTCTCTCCGATATGTTTCTGGCTGATTATACCAGCGACCGAACGTCCACGTCGGCACGGTATCGCTGCTCAAAGTTGATGAAATTTAGCAAAGACCCCAAACGTGAATCTGTTATGCCTTCTCACGGTTGCCTGTTTCGAGTCTCTTCAAGAGAAGCCAGGTCGATATTCCCACTCAGAGGCTTCCAGCTGGTCATATCAGTAACCGAACGTTCAAGAGAGCGCAAACATCACCCCAAATACCCCTTGAACAAAATGTAGCAACCACCCCAAACGACCACCACACTCTAGAACCAGCCCGTACAGGCGCGAATGCGATGTCTCGTCCAAGCATATTGCCCGCACACTCCCCCAAAAGTCCCAGCTCACGGTAGTCGGCTGGCACTGGGTGTCCCTTACGCCGCAATGGACTTCTCGTGGACGTGGAGCGGCGTTGATCTATCGCAGGGGTTACTGAGCAGGTCTCATTGGCCTTGAGGAAGTGCTCCACCTTGCCGCGCGAGTGAGGAGTGCAGTGGGAAATGGTATAGGGGAGAGAAGGGAAGGGAGGTGGGACAGTGGTTGTAGAAAAAGGAGTTTGAGAGTTGTGCGTGGGTCGACAGCGTCAATGGGTATCGTAAGCGTTAGTATTTTACAAGAAGCATTGTGCAGCTTCGCAATACTGCCTAGCGTGCAAAGCCGACTGACTTCGTTGCAGCGGTGCCGTACGTCATTTTGTCGAGCGCGGCGTTGATGTGGTCGAGCGCCGAGCCTCCAACATCGACCATCTGCACATCGCCACGGGATGCTGGCCGGTCAGACAGCTGGAAGAGCGTTCGACTTGTGCTTGTTGCCCGCAAAGATTGGAGCATGATGATTCGATGCTCCGCAGCGACTAGGAGGTCTCGCTGAGTGTTCATTTGGCCACTGGAGCTAGACTGCTTCGATGCAAATTGCGAGATTGAGGTGATGTTCTCATTAATGAGGTCGATGTAGGGGATATGAGAAAGGCCAGGTGAGTAAAGCGAGCCGAAGCCGCCTCCATTGGTTGTGCTTCGTTGCCAGAAGGACAGCATGCTTGGGATTGAGTAAATGTCCGAGTTGTACCACATCACCACGCTCTCGTCTCCGTGTCCTGGTTTCGTGACGATGGGTGCTACAGAGATGCCGCCCAGGTTGGCAGCACCGACGACTTTCGAGGCGCCTTTAAAGAGCTCCTCGGCTTTTGTTTTGCGAGTATTTGGTGTCATCGGTGCCAGCTTCGAGACTCCCTTGCGAGGTTTCGTGGGCTCAACCGGCTCGCTGGCATTGGATGACCCCAAGAAGCCTTCTACAGTGAAGCTCTCCACGGACTTGCTGGCGTTTGCGGACCCGTGAGTCTCCCATATACCCCACTGACCATCTTCCAGGAGGGCGAGAATTCCTCGGCCGGCCAGGATCCACTTTGCATCGATGATTTTCTTGCGCCGTGAGAACATCGAACTGGGGTCTTGATCCTTCGCCGCCACATTGTATGAAGTGTGAAATGTGGCGGTCCATTTCCCAGGCTCTGCGGTGCCGGAAGGTGCCACCGAATCGCTCGATGTCGGTCTTCTTGCAGGAGTATTAACAGCGTAAGGGTCGTATATACGGGCAGCTCCGGCGCGGTCGGCTAGCAACAGCTGGGTCGACCGTACTGACGGGTGGAATGTGAGATGCACGATGGCTGGTTGTAGCGAGATCTTTCGAAGGAGGGAGACGACTTGGTTAGTAATGGTGCCGATCGTCACTGGGATAGTCCAAAAGCTCAGGCTGCGGGCAGCGGCTGCTACAAGAAGGTGACCCACAACATCCTCTGGTACTTTCCGTGCAGCAGTCGGCGGCTGGTGCTCGATTGGCACAAACTTGAGCGCCAAGCCAGAAGCAAGATGTCCTGCTGTAGGCAACTCGATCTGTGTACGCACAATTTCGTCCAGCATGTCCTGCGTCTGCCCATCTGCCGGCGGCGCCAGAGGAATCTGCAGTAGCCTCACTGCACTGTCTGTCGAGGCAACTGCGACGACTGCTGTCCGTCTGAGAATCGCTGGGGTGAGCGACGACGGCTGGAGATTGGGTATGGCGATGTGCAGGACACTACTGCCCGTGTCGATGTCCAGCTCTTGAATGACATTGGGGTATGGACAGTCCGGATCCACCTCATCTTCTTCCGACTCGTACGCACTCTCTGCCCGTGCAGGCTCCTCGCCATCTTCGTCCAGCGTGATGGTCTGATCTTGCTGTCCGTTAGCCGTAGGTGCATTTGGCCGATCTCTCCGTCGCCGTCCACCCCGCCATAGCACCTTCAGGCCTTGGTCGTAAGCATATATGAGCACGCTCGAGCCGTTTGGAGCGGAAACGGAGTAGATGTCGGCGGCGTGGATGTGGTGCGGGAGCTCGTAGCTGAGAAGACGTCAATAAGGGGACATTCCTGTAGGGCGACTGCAACGAACCTCAGATGGAGCTTCCGCTCTTTTTTCGTGACTCGCGCACGCATCGTGTTCCTGCTCTGGGCCATGTATGATATTGTCGTGTGTCCAGGGATCGTCGTTGTCTCGAGGAAGCCTGGACACGCGCTTCGCGTCTTCCAAATCAAAGTCGGCCCCACTTCTCTGCAACCTCACTTTCCACCTCGCCTTCACATGCTTCTTTTCCTACACTACCGCAAATCCAAACACGACGCGGAAACGCTCTGGATCTGGCCAGGAAGATGCTGAAAGGCCTTATACCTCACGACTTCGGCAATGGCGGCGGTGCAGTCCCTCGGCGTGCACACGCCACTGGCGCTTCCATACCTCATCGCTGAAGGCATATTGACTCCGAACCCCAGGCCGGATCAGTACCAATGGGAGACCCGTGTGGTAGACGATGGCCCGCATCAGCTGGAGGAGGAAATTCTTGCTACCAAAAAGACCGTGGTCTGGTCCCAGGGCAAATTCATCCGAAATGTCTACCGCTTTGAGCAAGAAGGAGAGGACGTAGTGCAGGCACTCACCACCACATTTCCAACAGCAACCAAGACCCGGCTAGGAACTCACTCTCAACCGACGCATGGTGATACGAACCTGAAGGAGAGCGCTGGCTCAAGTGTCATCACATTCACCAAAGATGCGCCAACGACTTCTCCGAAATCCTTTTCGCGAGCACTGGTCGTCCTGCTCAAAACGAAAGCTCATGTATATTTCCTCCATGGATCGAGCCACATTTTTGACCTGCCTTTCGAGGTCGAGTGCGCCTTTGCAACAAGTCGCGGGCTGATCTTGCAACGGAAGCGTACTGTGCCTCGGTCACAGCCTCCAACTCCCCAGGTCCCAGTGGCACCTCCAAACTCATTCTTCTCGTCACAGGGCTTACCAGGGTCATCACTGCGATACTCTGTTTCTCCGACGCTTGTGAAGAGCTTTGCGAAGGCCAGCTTCGTTCACAGGAAGCGGCAGGAACCGAATCAGCTGGGCGGGAATCCGAAGCTTGATGCCATGTTCCAAGATGTCATTGCAGCTCCTCCCGGCCGTGGAGACGACGATGTCACCAATATATATACTCTCAGCGACCCTCTCTCAGAGCTTGGCGTCGTTACATACAGTTTGCAACATCATCAGCCTCGCGTTGCCGGAAAGTCTCGACCTGGACTCAACGTCGAGTTTGAAGGCCTGGACCCTGCTGAGCAGATCCTCTACGTCTCAGCGAAAGACGAGATGTATAACGTCCAGAACGAAGCTTCAAGTGGTCTGTTACTGCTGGTCACTTTCAATGCGGACATCAACACAGTCACGATTTGGCATGCGTGGTACACAGACGGCAAGTCCTTGAAAACGTTACTAAAGATACGTGCGGACCAGAAAGCTGCGAAGGCTAGGCGCCGAAGCTCTTTTCTGAGCACAAATCTTGGGACCGGCGCAGCGACACCAGGCATCAGACGCCGGGATGGAACGCGAGACAGCTTCGCAGCACCCGGACAGCTACAGGGAGAGCCGCAAGCCTCACAGACCGGATCGTTGTCTCGCAAACCAACACGGCAGGAAGAAGAAGCAGCCATGGCATCCCAGATGGATCCGGATTTCCTCCCTGCAGGCTCGCAAACGGCTACTCGGGAAAATAGAAGGATCAGCTCATTGAACACCGATGTTCGAGCAAGTCAGACTACAGTCAATGCTAGTTTCGCTGCAACCGCTGGTCGACGCGCAACGTCATTTGGTGGAGTGCATGGCAGAAGATCTCTTAGCCATCGGAAAAGCCGTGGCTCCACGCCTGGCAGCGCATATGGCCAAAGCTTGGGGACCGAAGACGACTATATGGATCTCGACAGCACCATTGAGTTCGACTCCGACGAATCGGCAGACGAAATTCTGAGGCACGTCCGGGCCTCTTTCGAGGCTTCTGGCATGGACAGCGTCTTCGGAGCTGCTGACGAAGGCTTCAAGCGCGAACTCATCGTGAGGAAGATCCATTCCTTCCCAGTCGCCCTTTCGAACTCGCTGAGATCACCTGTAAAAGCCAAGGAATCGTACAAAGTCGCCATTTTCTCGGAGCCATTGTCCTATCTGGAAGGCAACGATGCCAGAGTGGGAGTATATGTTCACGAGCGAGCCAATGGTCAAGTACAATTTGCCACGCTGAAGATCAGGAACTGTCATCTATGGCCACAGTCAGGTGATCCAATGACCTTTCCAGTGCCTTTACTGATCGGAGAGAGCCAAATGGATCGATGCGACGACATCCTAGCGTTACGAGACGGCAAAGTCGGTGCTATAATGCTCGGACAGCAGAGAATTTTGCTGTCGCTGGACGAGCCAAAGGGCTTCATGATCCCGCCCGGTACTCCCTACAGATTTTACGATCCTCGCGATGTACAGCGGAATAATATCGACAAGGACATTGGTAAGAACAGAACCTTGGAGCCGCCGTCGACTCCCATCAAGCTACAAAACTCGGGATCACAGGCGGCTTTCGACGAGGTCGCAATAGACGGTACATACCATCGCCGGAAGATCAAATTGCGGCCTTCCACAGAAGCAATTGACGCGTTACTGGCAATGTACGAAATTATTTTGCCACCAGAGGTGGCACGAGCCGTTCGCCGCCTCTGGTGCACCGCATACGCATGGCTCGACGTACATCGTGAGACGATGAAGTCAACGAGGTATGACATCGAAGAAGTTGCCTTCGCTACCACGACATTCGTTTTTGTTCTCGGCATTCTCGACTCCAAAGCTCGAGCCGCCCTGAACATCTCCAAAGTTGCTGCAGGCAAGTCGGAAGCAGCTTCGACGAACCCGCCAAAGATGCAACTCTCTTTCCATGATCATCGATTTTCAGAGCGCGCAGCTTGGTCTTGGATGAGTGAACAGCGCCCACAATCGGCTCAACGCTCTCGCGGAAACGATGAGAATTCTCGCGACCACCTGCTAGTCATTGCAGCTGCTTTGGCAGACGAACTCATTCCCTCTTCTATACCAGAATCGGCGTCATCCACTTCAATGGCGACAATATGCGCCATCCGACTAATGATTGGTCTCCATATCATGCGCGAAGAACGGAAGCTGTGTACTCTGTCATCTGCCGCGAAGCATCAACTGGACTTGGGTCCACTCATTGCACAGCTTGGCTTGTGGCTTGGCCTGGACGATTGGAGCCCTGGGCCTTTATCATACTATGATCTCGAAGGTGCCAGCACCACTATGTGGAGCTACGTGAAATCGAGCATCGCCAAATCTCCTCGTCTCGATTCGTTCCACCTCCCTGTCGGCGTTTTCCAGTGGTTCGAGCATTCATTGAAAGTTGCGTCGCCGGAGCGATACCCGGGCCTCTCAACTGTGGCAGTTGTTGGCACGAATGCCCTCCTTGACTCTTCGTCTGAAACAAAAGCTCGGGCTTATACACCGCGAATTGCTGCACTTTCGGATATCTTGACTGCAACCTCTGGAATGACCGCGAGCCCAGCGAGGACAGTGGAGCTCTTGGCCGAAAAGGGTATCACGTCTGATATCCTAGAAACTTTCCCAGAGTCCATTGCGGCGGCTCTGAAGGAGTCACTCACACGATGCGAGAAGCAGCCGCCGACGACCTGGCCTAGCGAGTTGCTGCAGTTCATTGGTCGTGAGGATTTGGATGTCAGCTCTACTGAGAAGGTCTCTTCGTTTGTTGCAAAATCCCAGCTTGCTGCAGCATCCACGACACGCGATATTCAAGCGACATGCAACGCTCTGGACCATGCACCCACACACGCCAGGACCAAGGAAGCTGGACGGCATTCAGTTTCTCAGCTGATCTTCAGTGAGGATCGAAGACTGGTGGACGCAATAGCCCTGATGCACTTCAATAGCGTACAAATTGCGCAGTGTCCGAAACAGCCAGAGTGGGACGAAGCTATGCACTTCGAGCAGCAACGAAGGGTGATGCACTGGGTTACTGTACGAATGATTGCGCTTCCTGCTGGCGACGGTATGATACACTATGACAGCCAGACGCCGCTCCTGACCGAGAAATACCATCTTCCTGGTTTCAACTCATCGTGCTTGATGCAGCCCATGGGACATACATTGACCACGGACAGGAGTGGCTTGACAGAAGAGAAAGTCAACTGGGCATATTTCCATGCTGGCGTCTCATCAGGACTCCGCATCTCACATAACACAAAGGGTGTCGATACATCCTGGATTGCATTCAACAAGCCCAACGACCTCACCAACCGACATGCTGGATTACTTCTCGCGCTAGGGTTGGGCGGTCATTTGAGACAGCTTGCAAAGTGGCTCTCGTTCAAGTACCTGACCCCCAAACACACCATGACATCTGTGGGTCTGCTACTTGGGCTCTCAGCTTCATACCTTGGCACCATGGATGGTCTGATCACGCGAATGCTGTCAGTCCACATCACACGTATGCTGCCACCAGGCGCCGCAGAGCTCAATGTCTCGCCTGCGACGCAGACTGCTGGTCTCATGGGTATTGGCTTACTCTATCACAACACCCAGCATCGCCGAATGAGCGAGATCATGGTTTCAGAGATCGAATTTATGGAGGTAGAAGACCCAGATAGCGGCCCCGATCCTCTTCGAGACGAATCATACAGGCTTGCGGCAGGCTTTGCCCTTGGGCTTATCAACCTGGGAAAAGGTGACAATCTTCAAGGTCTCCATGGCATGCATATCACGGAGCGTCTACTGGCAGTTGCTGTGGGTCCACGACCAGTCAGCGCCGTTCATGTGTTTGATCGAGCGACAGCGGGAGCAGTCGTGGCAATTGCTCTGGTGTTCATGAAGTCCGGAGACGTCACCGTAGCGAAGAAGATTGACATACCAGACACAGAAGCACAGTTTGACCAAGTGCGACCTGATATCCTTATGCTCCGAGCCATGGCGAAGAACATCATTCTCTGGGACAAGATTGAGGCTCGAGGTGTTCATATGGGCCTGCCAGGCTGGATACAAGACAATCTGCCCACATGCTACAAGAAAAGGTCGAAACAGGTTATGGATAGTATGTTGGCGAAGCATACCATCGACAGCGCTCACATTCCGCTCTTCAACGTCTTTACCGGTCTGGCGTGGGCGTTGGGTCTGAAGTATGCTGGAAGTGGCGACCATCTTGCTCGGGATGAGATCTTGGAATTGCTGAAGTTTTTCCACAGTCTCAGCGAAGGTGCGGATGCGTACTACTTTGACGGCAAGCTCGGACGTTCGTCTTTGCGGCGGTGTATGGACGTGCTCGCCATCTGCGCTGCAATGGTTATGGCTGGAACGGGCGATCTCGAGACGTTCAGATATCTCCGCCGCATGCATGGACGGACGGATCCTGATACACCCTACGGCTCACATCTAGCCGCCCATCTGGCTATCGGCACTCTCTTCCTCGGCGGAGGCACTTTCACTTTCGGAACATCGAACCTGGCCATAGCCTCTCTGGTCTGCGCCTTCTACCCTCTCTTCCCAACCGACGTCCGCGACAATCGCGTCCATCTCCAAGCCTTCCGGCACCTCTGGGTTTTCGCCGCAGAAGCCAGATGCATCATCTTCGAAGACATCGACACACAACGGCCGATCCACATGCCCATCAAAATCATTCTCCGCAACGGCATATCGAAGGAAATGCGAGCGCCTTGCCTCCTCCCCGAACTCAACACCATCGCTACAGTCCAAACTACAGACACCGCATACTGGCGCGTCACCCTCGACTTCGCCAACAACCCCACACACCTCACATCCTTCCGGCAAAACCAACGCATCCTCGTCCGCCGCTGCCCGGCCGCTGAAGCCCACACCTCCATCTTTTCCTCCGCGCTCGCAGCCCTCAACGACTCCGCCGTCGCACCCGGTATCTGGCATTCCCTTTTCAAACTGAAAGCTTTTGAGGATCTGGACCGCGCGGATGTGGAATTGGTGTTGCCGTCTGAGGTGAATAGCTCGATGTATGTGGATGAGAGGGGCACGGTGGTGGATGATCGGTTGGTGCTTGCGAAGGGGGTGGGGAGTAAGAGGAGGGACGAGTTGTTTAACTTGAGGATCTTGATGGCTTGGGCGGATAGGTTTGGAGAGGGGGAAATGGGAATGAGGTGGTTGGGTAGGGAGGTTATGGAGGGTTTGAGGGCGGGGATTGAGGAGAGGGGGAGGGAATGAGAGTGCATGAGGGTGGGTGAGATTAGCAAGGTGTTGGGAGGGAGGGAAAACTGCATCAGGGAGGAGGAGGGTATGGGATGTGGCGTAAAAAGTTCGTGTTTCGCTCCATGGGTTTGATACGCTGTACGCTGTACGTCTGCTTTTCCAGACGGTCTCGTCAATTGGTGCATCGCTCTGCATCTCCTTTGGTACAAGGATTCTGCAGCTCTTCTGGATAAAAGCGACTGAAGTGGTATGATAGCCTTGACTTGGCTGATCGTCTTATATGATTATGATGCACTGTACTATACACTGTACATCTGCCGAGATCTTCACACTCTCAAGCATTGGCATTTCATCTGCGCCAGGCTTCCTCACTAGACCGTAGACGTCCATCGTCTCTACAAACCTCTGCAAGGCTCTGTGACTCGCGCTTCCTCACGGCATTATCCTAGCAATTTCGTCCATTCTCGACCGTACAGGTCTTTCGAAATCGATCCTTCCCGGCCTCGCGCGTGGTGTCTGCGTAGTATGACTTTCATCAACCCCAAGTTGCGTCGCTAGTTCACTTCTTCCCTCCTTTTGATTTCTTGCTCTTTGCAGCCGGTTCTGCAGCCGCCTCGCCCTTCTTCTCGCCCTTTCGATCATGCCCTCCGATCAGATCCATCAAACTCTCTTCCGCCTGCACTGCACCCTCCTATCCCCAGAGTCAGCACGCCCCTCCCCCTTTTCAAAACATCAAAGTAACTCACCTCACCTTCCCCAACGTCAACATCAAAACCCCTCCCAAACCTCTGCCTAAACCTCCTCAATTTCCCCGCCTCATCCTCCTCCACATTCAGCAGTTTTTGGGACGACGGGTTCCAGAGCGCGCTATTTTTTGTGTCTTTCGTTGAGCGATAGATGGGTTGCGGGGAGGTTGTGCGGTGTAGGAAGGTGCTACCGTCGGAGAGCGTGATGAGTTGAGTGAAGGTGTAGGGCCGCTTGGGGCGCTTGATTAGGGAGGCGTGGCGGGTTTGTTGATGGGTTGAGTGGCAAGTGAGGGGGGAGGAGGGGCACTGAGGTCGTCGGGGGGCGGAGCGGAGGAGTGACATGGTCGTTGGTGGTCGTGGTGGATGGGTGGTGTGTGTTGGTGGTGATAGAGGTGAAGTGAAGCGAGATTAATCAATATTCCATGAAGAGACCCGTGAAGTTTGAAATCTGCGGCTTTGAATCCCCATTAGGATATCGTATGCCATGAGCTATGCATTCCAGTCTTGACTTCATGATCCTCCATCATACGACTCGGCGCCGTAGAGCGCGCACATCCCAATGCAACGATCGGACCTCGCCAGTCGACGCTTTTACCGACTCTTCTACCAATGGACCGTCCTCACGTCCTCTCGCGCCCCCGCGGGAGCCGCTCCGAGAGCGTCATGCTCGTCCTCGATCCACACGACGAATCCCCTGGAAGATGCAGAGAACAACGGAAGCGGGAGCAGTACGACGGGCCTTAATATCACGAAGCATAGGGCCAATGCCACGTATAAAAGGCTGCCCATACCACGCGATCAGGCGGCTCCGACTACACCAGCACCGTCGACACGCACAAAGCACATAGCATCGAGCAGTACTACGAAGACCACAAAGACCATGCCTTCACATTTTTTTTATAGCGACATACTCCATTCGCCCACACGAAGTACAGCAGAGAAGCCCTTCAGCACACTTAAACCTGGCGACTCCGTAGTGCGCTACAAATCAGAAACATCGATGATGGTAGAGATGGCGATATCCGGTGATGTTTTACAGAGAGCTCAGGAGATACACGGACTACGACTTGAGAAATTAGATCAAGCTGGCATCGCCAAGGTTTCCCTGCAGGCCCTTGAGATGAAGCTCGATCTCTCCCGAGGAAACGAGCCTGCGAACAAGCTACATTCTGTACTGCTGACGGGCACTATCTCTCAAGTTGCTCGTGCCTGGAAGATTCTCTCCGGTTTCAATATGTCCCCCTCCCAGACACCTCCCCTGCCGCTTACCACGGCGAACCGCCATGGAGTACCCGCGGCCTGGATTAAGGGGCCAGTCGAGTCTGCCGCCACGCGGCCTTTCAGTACCCTGAAACTAGGGAAACATGCAGTTCGCTTTCGCTCAGAGACAAGTCTTGTCCTCGAACTCGCAATTCCAGGTTCGAGCGTACCGAAGCTCGAACAGAGATATGGACCCAACCTCAAAGAGCTCGGTCATCGGTTTGGTGTCACTATCGAGGTTCAGAAAGCTGTCGATGGATCTTGTCTCCCCCTTACTTCAATGCTATTGTCTGGCCCTTTCGTCGCCGCTGCGCGCGCATGGGACACCGTTGTTGTGACGTGTGATCTGAGAAGTCTCACGAAGGTACCCCGAGGCGGTTCCAAATCCCCGCCCTCGACTAAGCTGCCGCCGATGGACTCCAATCAGCGGCACAACGAAGAGCATGGGACCCACTTGCAGATGATCATATCCGAGAGCCAGTGGTTGCAGCTTGTCGCCACTTGCGATGTCCACTCAGTCGCTAAAAGCAAGGGAGCAAATGTAATCATTGGGGAGCCTGAACAGCGACCACTCCACAATCGTTCTTCGGAAACGACAACAGCAAGATCTGTGTTTCTTGTTGGAGAAGCTGCAGCAATGCAGGCCACCCGGGCTGCAATTTTGTCAATTGTTGGAGAAACGAGCGAAAGCATCACAGAAAAATCACCTGCAGCGCCAAAGTCATCGGTCGTTGAGAGTGTTCGCCTAGCAATGCGATCATTGACTCATCCAGTTGTTCTCATCACGACTGGTGACCGGAGGAAGAATGACATGAAGACGGCACGTGGTGTGACAGTATCCTCGATGAGTACTGTCACGCTCAATCCAACTCCGGTTGTGTCATTCAACCTGAAAGTTCCCAGCCGCACCTGGGACGCGATACGCGATTATGGAAAGCTTTTGATCCATGTCTTGGCAGCTACTCCAGAAGGTGCCAGTCTTGCCAATTTATTCACCCAGCCGCACACCAATCCGAGTCAGCCATTCGAAGAACTCAGAGACAAGCGCGCAACCATGTTCAACAGGGGAATGCCCACTGTTAGTAGGCCCCAAGCTGTACTTTTTCAACTCGTAGCCACATTGTTGCGGGACAAATGCGTTGAAGTGGGCGACCATGTGATCGTCGTGGCAGAGATTACGGACTTCGAGACATGCCCGCCAGGACGAGATTGGCCGCGGACTATCACTGCCTTGGCGTACGGGAGACAAGGGTACCGTGACGATGTGCAACAAGTCTTCCCTTCCGAATTTCCCGACTACAGTAAGCATGACAAGGCACGTGCAGAAGGGATTCCCGCAACGGATCCTGTTCACAACTCGCGAAGCTCGGACGACTCTTCCGCTCCAGTAGCTCACATCTCGGGGGCGGAACGTAGCGATGGCGACCGCAATGCACAGTCGACAGGAACCCCCAGCATGGTGCAAGCCAGGACGCTCTCGGTAGAGAACGGCGGTGCTCTGCTGGTTCGGGATCATCTTTCCACGAATACAGACGAGACCACGCAACGTACGCCTCGGGTCGACAACTTGCCACAGGCCGTCGGGGTGGAACAGGGAAACAACGGCAATGTCCACGGACCTTCGCGACAGGAGGCGCACCTGCGTACGGTCAGAGAATCATTCCCAGCAGGCAGTCCTCACGGCTCTGAGAATCACGGAGACGGGAGAAGAGACGCGCCTCCAGCAGCAGTGAACGGCATGAATGGTGCCCACCATGGCCTTCCTGCATCAGGAGAGAATGCAGCCCCTCTTGACGGGACCACGGTCAACCCGTGGCGGATGGCCGTTGACAAGATCAGAGCCAAGTACCCTGACTTTGACGCATCAAAGTCAACCAACCTATATGTGAGAGGAGCAAAGGCTTACAGACACTATGGGGACAACCCGCTCTGTGGTAGATGTGGCGAACACGGACATCTTGGCCGACAATGCGAACGATTTCCCCTCCCAAAGGTCGAACAGGAATTCTTGTGGTCAATGATGGAGTTTCGAAGAAAGACCGCGAACGCCATCATAGAGACTCGACTGTTCAACAGCGGTGACGTGCCATGGACTGCAAACAGCAACCGAAGCGACCAAAACGACATTACGCCGAGTCAATACAGGTCTCGCGCACCTACTCGCAACATGCGCGAATCTTCTGGGTTCGGGCAGCTCCAGGGGTCAAGCTCGTCACAAGACGAGGACCACGGGAACAATTCTGCGCCAAACCAGTACGCTCCTCTCACACCTTCTCAGAGCATGCGCGAATCTTCTGGGTTCGGGCAGCTCCCGGGATCAGGCTCGTTACGAGACGAAGACTATGAACCTCGATTCGCGAACGATTCTGTATACAATGCTCTACGTGCCACAAGACACGCCGATCAAGCTGGAGAGGATATCGATGCCCTCAAAATCATGAGGGATCTGGATGAGGCGATGGGACTGGGAGATGCTGAATATCAATCTGACGCTGATTATCGGGTTGACGCTGATGATCGACACGAGTACGGCTACGATCGAAACACGGGACGCAGCGACTTGGCGAGAAAGACGTTCGTTTCTGATCGTAGGCGCAGGCTGTGGGAAGCAGACGATGTCGCTCGTGAAGAGTCTGCTCGTCTTGCGGAGAAAGAGAACCCGAGAAACTTTGGTGGTTCTCCCAACTTGCCCGACGAGCGAAGGCTGTCTGAAAAGTCGAAAGCAAATGTAGTTATTGCAGACAACCAAAGACCAGCCATTGAAAACTTGCGGGAGCTAGCTAGCACATCCAACGCATCCCAAGAGCCGGAAGTAGACGAGGTCGCTGCAGGGCACCATAGCGCAGCTCAGGCAGCAGAGCCACAGACTCGCCAAACATCTGGAGGAAGCAATTTTGAAGGCGCGTTATGGGCACCAGAAGACATGTCTAGAGAGGAATCAGCTCGACTTGCTGAGAAGGAAGCGCCTCATAGCCAAGCCTACGCTGCATCGTCTTCTCAGGAGAACGAAATGAAGCCCAAGTCGCCAGTCGCCGACTCTGGTTACCCCTCCAATCCGTGGGGGCTAGGATCCTGGCTCAACCGGTCATATTCTACGGTCAGCGGATCCCGCAGCAGCAGCTTCGCGCAAAGACGTCGCTTCTCTTCTGCGTTTGTAGCGAATTCTCACGACGACATCGATCACTTGGTAGATCGCGAAGCCCGCCAAACAACAGTCGCAGACTTCCTAGGCTTCCCAGACGGGGACCAACCCCTCCCCACCCACCGTCTCCGCAGCGCGCTCAACATGAACAACACAGCACTCGAAGCGAAACGCCGACTACAAGAGGAATCAGATCTCCTCACGGACAAAGAGAAACTCGACCTAGAGCACACAATTTTCGTCAACGACCGCATTGTGTCGAAGAAGCTCGCGTGGAATGCAGCGGGGGATCTGCGGGTTATGCTTGATAAGGGACGGGTCGATTTCAAGCGTGCGCAATTTTTGGAGAGCGCTATCGAGAAGGGACAGGCTGTGCTGTTGGAGGAAGCGAGGCAAGTGACGAGGGCGATGGATGAGGGGAAGATGGATGAGGGGAGGTTTGCGGAGGTGAGGGGGAGTTTGGAGAGGTTGAATGAGGTGTTGATTACGGAGATTAATCGGTTGAGGGCGTTTGTAGATGAGGATTGAAGAGGTGGAGTTGAACATACATATCTGTAATAGATATTCCGATCGAGGACGAATGGTAATCAAGTTTCTACTTCCTGTGATGCTGGCATCGATTGATCGTGTACAAAGAATGTTCATTGACATAGTAGATTTGGAAGAACTTGTCGGAAAACGTCGTCAAGATCTTACCTCGAACACTACATTCTGGGATATCTGCGAACGCGTCGTACTCTCTACCACTAAGCTATGCTGCAAGATAACCGCAGAAAATAATTGGATGTTTCATCGTGGGAATGTGCTTAAGAGTACTCGAGAGGACATCCCTTGCGTCGGCTCGCTTTAGGGTCTGTTCGAGTCAAGCAAAGTAGCAAGTTAGCAAATTCGTAGACACGAATATATTCCTGACCGGAATAGATTCCTGACCGGGAATCTCGCCCTCCTGTGATGGCAAGAGCCGATCAAATGAGTCATGCCGTGAGCGGATAGTAGTTACAAAGGGTCGAGGCTCAGCTTCCGCATTCAGCTACTGTCTTCACCGCTAAGCCCCACCGGAGCACTCCTTTCAATTTAGGTCTATATTATTATACAGCTTGTAATGCACCAATCAGTTCCAGGTTGACTGTGTAAATCCTGGCTCTCTTAGCTCAGTGGTAGAGCGTGGGATTGCAGTCTACTGCAATCATCCTAAGGTCGTAAGTCATTTACGCCTCATGTAACACGCAATCCACATTCTAATATTCTCTTATCAGGCTTGTTCGAACCAGGCAGGGAGCTTGCAAATAGTATCCTTTTTGCCGTTTGGAGGATGTATTCTTGGTCCGGAAGACTTGGTTGGGGTTCATGGACATCGTTGGAGGTTGATGGGCTTGGTCGTGGAAAGCTTTGAAACTTTGCGAGGCCAAAAAGCCAGGTGGACATTTCTCTTTCTCAAAAATGTAAGCGATGCTTGAACGGCTTTAATCAATCGATATCAGTTGAAAAATCCGCTTTTCGAGGTGCAAGGATGGTTGCAATGAATCCAAAACTGTTGCTGGCTTCGTAGGACGAATTTTGATGCAAAAAGCCAATATGGCGGTGGAAAACATTTTGAAGAGAGTACGATCGATTCAAAAAATCAAGAACAATCGATTAGAGCCTTGAAATTGGACGAAAATTGAATGCGATTCGATGGTCCAGAATGTGGGCGCGGCTGAGTAAAGCACACCCCACCTCGAGACTCGAGAATAGCAGCACCCCTTCCCGTCACAGTTGGGCACATGTCAGCTACCACAACGAACATTCACATACCCACGCTCTCCAGCGGCCCCTTTTCATGCGCTGATATTCTCGACCAACACTTCGTCTGAAGATCTCACCTTCGTTTCTCTTACGCGACCAACTTTATGTGGAAACCAAACAACACAGCTCCCGCGCAACCTCCTCCCGAAATGGCGCAGCCGCAGGCGCAAGTGCAGCCATGCCGATACAAGACGGGCAAGACATTGGGAGCGGGCTCCTACAGCGTCGTAAAAGAGTGTGTGCACATTGATACCGGCCGCTACTTTGCCGCCAAGGTCATCAACAAGAGGCTCATGGCCGGGCGGGAGCATATGGTTAGGAATGAGATTGCGGTGCTGAAGAGGGTGTCCATGGGCCACCAGAATATTCTGACGCTGGTGGACTACTTTGAGACTATGAACAACCGTAAGGCATATGTCGTGTGTGGACTGAAAGCGATGCGCTGACATCAGGTCTTGCACAGTTTACCTTGTCCTCGACCTGGCTCTCGGCGGCGAGCTTTTTGATCGCATTTGCCGGAAAGGCTCATATTACGAATCTGACGCCGCCGACCTCATCCGAGCGACTCTGTCAGCGGTCGCATACCTCCACGACCACGGCATTGTCCACAGAGATCTGAAGCCCGAGAATCTCCTGTTCAGAACGCCCGAAGACAACGCCGATCTTCTTATCGCCGACTTTGGTCTCTCGCGAATTATGGACGAAGAGCAATTCCACGTCCTGACAACCACCTGCGGAACGCCGGGCTACATGGCTCCAGAGATCTTCAAAAAGAGCGGACATGGCAAGCCAGTAGATGTCTGGGCCATTGGTGTCATCACATACTTTTTGCTGTGTGGATATACGCCCTTCGACAGGGATAGTAATCTGGAGGAGATGCAGGCGATTTTGGTTGCTGACTACAGCTTCACGCCCTTGGAATATTGGCGTGGTGTCAGTCTTACTGCGCGACAATTCATTAAGAGATGTCTTACCGTGGATCCAACAAAACGCATGACCGCGCATGAGGCACTCGCGCACGAGTGGATCGCAGGTCCAGAAAGTGGTCGTGGCGACGAGGACTTGTTGCCGACGGTGAAGAAGAATTTCAACGCTCGGCGGACACTCCACAAGGCTATCGACACGGTTCGGGCTATCAATCAACTCCGTGCGGGAGGTATGTCCATGATGGATGGCATACAATCCGTGAACCCAGATCGCATCAAGCCACAAGACGAAGACGTCGACATGGACGACGATTCGAAGCCGAAGGCCGTCCAGCCTGTTGACTCTATGGACCCTCGAGGAAATGCGAAAGGACAGACGCAAGCACAGATCGAAGAGCAGCAAAGAAGACAACAGCAGGCAATTGCAGGGCTCTGGCAAGGCAAGCAAAACGGTCAGGCATAGACGGCCTTCATTATCAAATGAATGAAGTTACGGGTGATGACTCATGAGAGGAGCGAGGACGTTTCTTGGATGTTGATGAATTGATCAAAGGGCGATGCATATACGGAGATTATCGGACAATCTTGGCAGTCTCGCGGCCAAATTTCGCCCACCGAACGAGCATCCTTTACCTGTGCTCTACTTCATGCTGACGATGTTCACTAGCGCCTGCAGACGGCGGGACTCGAGCGTCTCGTGTTCTGCAAGCAGATCCAATTGACTTCGACGTTCTTCACATTTCGGTTTGTCAAACTTGCAGTACGGAGGCTTGCATGGAAGAACTCCAGAACCCCATGGAGTCCAGCATGCACCTTAGGCCCGAATTGATGCGCCTTCGCAGAAAGGCGTCCTCTTACCCATGATCGACGGGAGTCGGCACATCACATGTCCTTCAGAAGCCGACTGTCGCCGAGGTGAGACCGCGTCTACGACAATGTGCCTTCCAGTTCCGGTCTGAGAGCACCACCAAATATGAAGCCAAGCGACTTGTAGTGAGCAAGCTTTCTAGAGGAAGACGTTAATATCTCCTATCGGACCGAAATGCCCCAGACCCCAGACCATGGGGGGTTCAATGGCGGGGATGCATTACCTCATCGGCAGCTCGGATTCCTGGTAGAGGCGTTCGCTGGACTTCACACGCCCAAGGACTTTCGCCCAGATCTGATCAGAGCTTTGCCATGCATTGTGCGCGTGGACGATGGTCCGTGTGCATAGCAGGGGAGAGGGAGGCCGGTCGTCAGTACAAAGGCTTGGTCGTGACCTTGGTTTGTTGATTTTATTTTTGTATCTGGTTTTGGTCTTCGTTGACACTCTTGAAATTGTTGGTGTCTGTGTCTTGGTCGAAGCTGTTTCGATTGGGCTGTTCGATATGAGGACGACTTTGTCGCTGTTGGCGACCACCTCGCTTGTGTCTGCACATGGTGGAGGCAATTGGGGATGGCCGGTGCATGGGGGGCAATTCCCTAATTATGGACCTCCTGGTGGACGTCCGTCCTGGGGCTCTTCGACTACGTCTGCATCTTCAAGTGCGCCCACATACGGAGGAGAACCGAGCTGCTCGACTTTGACAACAGATGAGATTAGCACAATGGGAAATAACTCCCTCTTCACTCGCTGGAGACCACAGAGCCATTTCCTCGCCCCAGCAGGCTGGATGAACGATCCCTGCGGTGCCATGTACGACCCCATACGAGACGAATACCACCTCTCCTACCAATGGCATCCCAAGCACTACAATTGGGGCAACATCAGTTGGGGTTCCGCTACGAGCAAGGACCTTGTCACCTGGACTGACCATGGAAGCTGGGAAGGCAGAGATGCTGAGATACTCGGACCTACTGGGAACGGCTCTTACAACGGCCTGGGTATCTTCTCAGGAACTGCGCAACCGATCAATTTGCAGGGCGAGCAGGACGGGACTCTGCTTATCTTCTACACGTCGGTCAGCTATTTGCCGACGAATTGGCAAATTCATTATCAGCCGTATACGGAGACGCAGAGTCTGGCTATCAGCTATGATGGTGGCGAGACCTGGGAAGAGTATGCTGGAAATCCTGTTATCGATGCCACGACGGAGACTGCGCCAATGCATTGGAATGTCACTGGTTTTCGCGATCCTTTCCTCGAGCCTATACCGGAACTTGATGAGATTCTGTGTGTTGAGGAGCCTCACTACTATGCGGTCTTCGGCTCCGGAATCAAAGGTGTTGGGCCTAGAATGCCTCTCTGGACTGCCCCCGCAAGCGATCTTACCAGCTGGACCTTCTTGGGAGCTCTCTGGGAACCCGTCGCCAACACTTCGGTCGGCCCTCTCCTCTCCACCGGCACATACGGTTTCAACTTCGAGGTCTCAGGCTTCTTCCCTCTTCCCGACAGCAAGGGCGGCAAGCACTGGTTCGTCAACATGGGCACCGAAGGCGGCAACGTCTCTTTCCATCAATCTGCCCAATGGGCCCTCTGGAACGGCGGCAGCGTCACACGCCGTGATAATGGCAGCGTTGAGTTCACGCCTTCGTATGGTGGTGCGGCCGACTGGGGGTCAGGCTATGCTCTGAGTAGTTTCAATGACACCAAGCACAACCGCCGCGTACAGTACGCCTGGGTGAAAGAAGATTACATCGCCGACGGAGGCCTCTTCTCTGTGCCTCAGCAAGGCTTCCAAGGCGCCCTCTCCCTGCCTCGAGAACTTTTCGTGCATGAAGTCGAAAACGTAAACCTCACCGAGGAAATCACCTCCGCCAAAACCTCTCTCGTTAACGACGAAGGCACCGCATACACCATGGGCGTGCGCCCTCTCCCCGATGTCGCAGCCGGTCTACGCAATGGAAGTGTATACACACAGCACTCCAGCGAAACATACACGTCCAGCTCTATCCTCGCACACCAAGCCTCCTCGAATATGGAACTTAAAGCGACCCTCTCCTCTCTCACGTCCGCCGCAGGCTTACGCATCGCCGCTTCTCCCGACGGAACGGAGTACACAACGATAATGTACGAGCCTTCAAACCACACCCTGCTTGTCGAGCGTCTGCACAGCAGCTCTATAGTCGGCTTCAATAACGCCACCATAACCGGGTACTTCTACCCCTACACCCTTACCTCCGGGGAAACCGAAGCCCTAACCATGGACGTCTTCATCGACGGCTCGCTAGTGGAAATCTATGTCAACGAGCGCTTTGCACTGAGCGCGAGAATTTACCCTGCCCAGAGTTGTAGTACCGGGTATGGAGTGTATGTGGCTGAGGGAGGCAGTGCGGTGTTTGGAAGTGTGGAGGCGTGGGTGGGAACGAAGAATGTGTGGCCGGAGAGGCCTTTGAATAGTAGTTCGGAATTGGTTTGGGATACGCCGGAGGAGACGGATGATTATGTGTGGTGGAGTGGGAATTGAGATTTAAATAGTGAAAGGTGGTATTAGGGGATGGTTGTACATGTTTAAGCGTCTTCTCTCGTGAACGCATTCGCCTGGTATCGTTTCATTCTTCATCCTGTTACCCCATATGTTCCGTTATTGGCCGGTTGTCTAGATGAGTGGTTGCTTGGAAAGTCGGAGAGCCACGTTGATGACGGAAGCGGTGGCCAGAACGTGGGCGATGGAGCGTGGAGCGTCCAGGTTGAAGAGGTAGGATGGGTAGTAGCTGCAAAATGCATGTTAGCTGAATTTCCCAAACTCCCAAGAAACGGTGTTCCGTTGCAAAGACTTACAGGAACACCTTGCTGATCACATGCAGACCAAGCAAGTTGATGAGCGTCTGGTCTCCAGGAGCGATAGCCTGCGTCAACGCAGCTGAAATAGCCCAGCTGGGGAACATCTCCAGCAAGTTGTAGTGAGCCGAGTACAATCGGAGTGGCAGACCGCGCAGTTGCGACACAGTCGCACGAGGAGCCTTATTGTCACGGCCCTCCTTGGAGGCAGTTTGGCCCGCAGCACTTCCGGCCCCGGAAAGAGCGTAGGTGAAGGTCACGTAGAGACCGGCCAGAGCGGCGATTTTGCCGGTCTGGGGGACAACGGATGTGGAACCGGCGGAGGAGAGGTAGCCGACAGTGCCCACGACGCCGTTGACGGCCTTCTCGATGAGGGAGTTGGGTTGCGAAATCCAGGAAGTGAGAGGAATAGCGGCGAGGAAGAGGCCTCCGAAAGCGGCCATGGAGAGACCGGCCGGGTTCTCACTGCAAACATTTATATCAGTACTTTCGCCTTTTTCTTCTTCCTTAGTATTGGAAACGTACACGCCATCCTCCTTGAGTTTCCTCAAGACAGTCTGCTCCGCATCTTTCGCAGACTTCTCGACCTTGTTGGCAGTCTGCTTAGCAGCGCGCTCGGCCTCCTCGGCCTTTTCCCTCGCGATGCGGTTTGCCTGCTCGGCCTTCTCGCGCGCGGTGTCGTTGGCGTTTTTGGCCGCCCGGTTGACGGCATCGATGCCCTCGTGGGCCTTGTCGGCGGTCCTGTCCGCTGTGGTATCGAAGTCTCTGCCTGACATGTTGGATGGTGTGATTGATAAGATTGGGTATGGTTTTTGATGAGTGAGGTGGAGCGCGGTGGAAAAGCTGAAAGGGGATGGGAATATACTTGTTACTTGTTTATGCCTTCGGCCAGGAGGAGCTATCGCCGCCCCGCTCCCTACGTAACGGGCAAAGTCAATTATTTGCAGACGGACTGGCGAATGAGAGGCGGGAGGAAAGGAAGCGGGAACACGTGTGGATGGATCGACGCGCTGCTGGTTCGTGACGTAGGAATGCCGCGATCTTGACGCTTGTTCCTTGCGTGGTGCACATCAGACATCAAGTTTTGGGAGCGTGACGACAGTTGTCTATTTCGTCGAGATAGGAGAGTATAAATCAGGATATCTTGGTAGCAGCGATGGTATGCAGAGGTATTGGGAGAAGGTGAGGTCAGATATTCCTGCTCATGTAGTCAGCGCCAAGACGAGAGTGAGTTGTTCTTGCCACAGTTGCTGTTTCGTTCTCCTTCTCGTTGGACACTTCCCTCGTATGAACATCCTCCTAACTCGATAGACAGTCTCCCCCTGGCTTGCTGATCGATCTTTGTATTATCAGATTCCTTGCTATTGCTCATCCAGGCATCCATCTCAGCCAAAAAAGGATCTGATCAAAATTCGGAGTCCGTCATCAAACTCCTATCGAATTTCGCAAGAGCTATCATTGAAAACATCTCATGACTCATCACTCATGTTGCCGTGGTGGTCGAATTCACCAAACTGATATTCTTCTGGATATTCTGATCCTCCACTCCAGCAATGTCCAACAGATTCAGCAGACCCACCAAGAGGGGCTCCAACTCCGCAATGCCAGCAATCGGGTCCGACGTGTTTGCGAGCGTGGTACTGGCAGTACATCCACTCGTCGCCACCGTTCCAGCAAAAGCATCCGCAACGAAAGTGTAGACGTCTCCGAAGCCGAGAATCTCCGTGGAAAGATGGCCGCCGTTGGCGTACGTGACGAAGTCCACGCTGGCGCCGTCGGCGCACCAGGCGTCGACGAGAGTCGAGGCGTTGGCATATGGGATGATTTCGTCTTGCGAGGCGTGGTAGATGTAGACCGGCGCCTTGGGGGTGAGAGTGGCGTTGACGCCCATCGTCTGCATCGATAAGACGGAGGCAACGGTGGGTTCGTAGAACAAGCCCTTGCCGAGGCTCTGGAAGTCCGTGCTCTGGATCGATTGCAATCCGAAGGTGATGAGGTCGACCGGGCCGCAGTTTGCGGAGGCGAGGTCGAGAATGGCCCGGCCATAGGGCGTTACGAGGCTGTCAATCAAACCAGCCAGCATGGCGCCGTAGGCGGTGGGCATGCTGAGGCCGACGATTGCATCGGGAAGGAAACCACTGAACAATGTGCCGTCAATGTAGACGGCCGTGCCGGTCAAGTTCGCTGGCGTGCCACCCATAGACCAGCCGACGATGGGGAGGTCTGGGGCGTATGTGGAAGCGAGAGAAGCGGCCCATCCAGTCGCAATAGCTCCTCCAGAGTATCCCACGCCAACGATAGAAGGCGTCTCGTCCGTGACCTGAACCCCGAGGTTCTCGAAAAAGTTCGTCACGGCCGTCATCGAGTCGAGCACACCCATACCGGCGAGCCTTCCAGCCTAGCATCCCAAATCAGCTTCTTTTCCCAAAGACAGACTTCAAGATTCGAAACATACCCCGAACGCCGCCTCTGGTCCCTCATAATCCGGGCTCGACACAATATACCCACCCAACAAAAATCCTTGCAAAATCAACATCTCGGCCTGAGAGATCAAATCCACGGGGAGCGACAGCAGCTGGTAATTGTAACTCGGTTCGCAGATATTCGCCGCGGAATCATACGCCGTGTGGAAGCTGACGAATTTGTCGGTCTGCGCGTTGGTGGGCACGAAGATGGAGGTGACCTCGGCGATCGGGGTGCCATTGGCGGATGTCGTTGTGAAGAGGATTTGGTAGCCGGCGACGGGGACATCTGGGATCAGGCCCAAGAAAGAGGGAATGAACTCGCGGGATTGGAGAACGGTTCCTGGGTCGGTGTATTGGAAGTCTGCTGGCCTGAGGTGAGGGTTAGTAAGTGTTTCTTTCACAGTCTCAGTGGCTTGTCGCCGGGCGGTAATTGCTTACGGGTCGTAGAAAGTGTCGAGATCTGGAGGGAAGACTCCTTGAGCAAAGACTGTGCTCGCCAGCGACAGCAAAAGGGAGAGAAGGACCGCCATGATACCTACCTTGATTAAAGCAGCTCTCTCGGCCTTGTTTCTCCGGGATCTTTATTGCTCTTTATACCTGCCCATCGCTGGCGGCCGTTGTTGTCACATGCAAGATAACAAGGCGAGCGTATAACCTTAACACCACCTCAAGGCGAACCAAAAGTCTAAACGCTTAAAAACGCCTCGGGATCTTTCCCCTCAAAAAAACCACTCGCACAAGTGCGGAGAGGTGGAGAGGTGTTAATACTACTTCATCAACAGAGTCACCGGATCGCCAGTGTCACCTTCTGTACCCCAGATTTCTTATTCTCCTTCCGGGTCGTCGTCCGTACCGCTTACCCAAACGTCCAGGAGCAGGAACGTTAGCGATGCGGAAGGGTCACTCGGCCATACAGCAGCCGGGTTTCCGTGTGGAGAAGTGCCTGAGTTGAGGTAAAGCCTGTGTCGATCACTTCACAACTCCACGCGTTCTCGTTCTAGGGTTCAACTGGTTCGAACCGAAGTATACGAACCAGTCACATCTCCGGGCGCCGGGCGATACGATAAATGCGATGACAGCCGGGAGTTGTGGCGCGCGATGTGGCTCTTTCATTTATTCTCTTGTCGTATTCGTTGCGAACTTCTTGCTATTACTTTACTCTATCAAGGCTTCGCGAGCTTTCTCGCTGCGAATCTGCCAGTCAGCTCTTCATCGAAATATCGCGACCTTCCTGGTCTTACGCACGTGGGTTATCGAGTCGAGGTGCGACATCACTGACTAGGACGCTTGATGACCAGCTTCTGTCGGATCGGAGGCCTAGGCTCTCGAGTTGCGTTTCGACATTCTTGATATATACTCCTCACGACCAGTCGAATCGCAGTCGTCGGGATTGAATCCAAGTCGCAAGTCGAGATCTATTTATCTATGAGCAACAGCGTCCTGAAGCAGATGTATCAGGGGAATGAAATGAATTCGATGAAGGCTAAGCAGCTCAAAACCCAAGCAGATCTTTGCTGTTCCACGATGTATATGAGTGCTAAAATCTAGAAACTGGTCAGCGCGGTGTAAGTCGTCGACATATATGATTCGACCATAGCCTTTAAAAACATGCAATTTTGGATCAAAGGCATGCTTGACTCCGCGGTTCACTTTGATCGCGCTTTCCTCGCAGCACATTCTTCCCTGGACGAGCCCATATTGACAATTCATGCCAATGTGCCATCGATGTTTAATGTGCGCAGTCAGCGTTGAACTCCCTCAAAAGTGTGTGAGTGCATTTCTCCAGGCCGGCGTTTGCATCACATGCAAGCATCGACCCGCCCTAGCGTGTTGCTAGCGTTTTCCCCCAGCGTCTCTTAGCTGTGATTTTGGCTCGATTCCTCGTCTCCTTCTCAGCAACACCCAACAAGCCCCACCTTCAACAAATCTCCAGCAGACCGTTACCGCTGCGTCAAAAAACTTACGTGCCTATACAGCGAAGTGCAGGAGCTATACCATGACAACAACCTAGCAGGATGCATCCTCGCCGCCCGAGACCTCCTCAAAATCCATGGCCTGCCACGCTACCACAGCCTGAAGATCCAAGTCCTTCTTGCCTTCGTCCTGCCCGACAGGAGGGAAGCAGAGTTTGTCTCCTCGATGCCGCGATACTATGCCACCACGTAGAGCAAGACAACATTGACAACGACCGCCCATACCTCGACCTAACCCCAAGCCCCGACCTCATCGAAGTGCTGGACGACCTTCACGAGCGCATAGACGAGACCAACCAAGTGCTCAAGACCAAACTGTATAGCAAGATCAAGCCACATCATGCCGAGGACGAGGACGAGGACGAGGACGAGGATCTTGAGAAGTTGGAGTTCGCCAAGCTGTGTCAAGAAACCATTGAATGGGAGGAACAAAACCGGAGAATGGAGCCGATAAGGGCCAGGATTGACAGACAGGCTGCTCGGGTATGCCAATCTTTGTGTGCCATATTTTGATGCCTCATACTAACTTTACCACAGGACAAGGCTGCCACTACTGCCAGAGGCAAGACCGTACCAGTCGAGGAGACAAGTTCGCGGACTTGAACGTGACAACGTCGCCACTCCAAGAATCCAGAGACCCCACAAGAGCTGCGTTCAATTGAGAAGCCTGATGGCGAAGGCAAGCGAACGTGGGCAGAAGTCGGCTCCAAGAGATCGGTTTTCGAAACCCCGTCTCGCAATTCGTCAGCAAGGCAATGAGGCTGCAATCCGATTCGACTTCTCTTCTTCAACTCAAGATCACTCTCCGTCGATCTCATTGACAGAACCTGGCTTCAGAACAGTCGTAGAAAAGCACATTGCATTAATAGAACAATTCCTCCTGGTTCCGTGAGTCCTCTCTACGATCTCAACTTCGTCAGATACTCATCCCTGATACTTCTCCCCTCTATCTCCACAACCTCCTCATAGCTTGCTTCATGCTTAGCCAAAGCACCCGGATAAACGAACCTTCTCCCATACATATTGCACGCCAACACCTCACGACATCGATGCATCTGAGTCGGGTCCCAGGGCGAATACACTTCCCTGCAGAGCACGCAGTTGCGTAGAGCTGCGCGCGGTATTGTGCCAAATCTGCTGCTGAAGAGGGAAAAGTGTCGATATTGCTCCAGAAGAACCGAGGCGGCCAGATGTGAATCCGAGGGGGATGAATGTTCTCAGTCTATACGACCTCATGATGTCCCGTTGGCATGTACAGGTGATGCCTGCGTTGGTGGTGGTTGCGGTGTGGAGCTTGTTGGTCTTGGGGCAAGGCCTGGTGGTGGGCGGTAACCGTTGACAGGCGTGTTTGGCTGCGATGGGTATCCGGTGGGCGTTACTCGCCCCGAGGCCGGATGTTGCTGAGATTGGCCTGGATAGAGTGGTCGCTGTTGAGGCGCTGGAGCCATTGACACGGCCGGGAATCCCTTCACCGGCGATGCAGTACGGTTGTACGACTGATTTTGTGGTGCGGTTGCCTGGTAGTTCACCGCATTGGTTGCAGCAGTCTGGGATATGCTACGCTGTTGCGGATATTGTGGGTTTGGCTGAGGATTGTAACGCTGCGCTTGTGGGGTTGACGAATAATGGTTGTAGTGGCCGTAACCGGTTGGTGTGGCCGCAGGGCGATTGTAAAGCGCCTGGCTATTCGCTTGGCCATAGGCCGGCTGAGGAGTGTGGGGAGGGATCCTCCACTGATTTGGTAGTCCACCGTAGCTCGGGCGCGGCGCTGTGGCAGCACTTGGAGTGTTATACGTCGACTGACCACTGAGCTGTCGCTGGAATTGAGGTACGGCCGGTGTTTTGGTACTGCCATACTGTTGGCCGTACCGCGTGTTGGCAGCCTGACCGATAGCTGGGGTGCGGGATGCAGTAGTGTTGTAATGTTGACCAGCAGACGAGTTTGGCCGGGCGAGATTGGCGATACTTGAGGCAGTGACCAGAGCATTGAGCTTGGCCTGTCGCGTCACTTGGTCCTCTTCCATCGTACCCTTAGTGTTGCTGGAATTGAACTTGATGAGCTTGCTGACTCGTAGCTCTGACAGTTGATCGCCATCAAGCTTGGCCACAGCATATGGTGGAAGCCTTAGGATAAGGTAAGCCAGTTCGCGTTGGAGATTGCTGTATGTTGTGATTTCGTCTTCTGAGGGCTCGTCTGACTTGCCGGAGTTGGACGTCAGAGTGGGTGCTGGACTGATAGGCGTGCGCGCTACAGCATCTCTCGAGGACGGGAGGGAGGCATTGCGTATACGCTGGTGAGAAGCGAGCGTTTCCAAGAGTTCCGAGATTTCGCGCAGAGTTTGTTCGACATCAGTCTTGGATTTGGTTGGCTCGGAGTCGGGCTGAATCTTGTCGAGCTCTTCCAAGTCATCGATGACAGTGCTGAACTCTTCATCCTTTGCCGACACATCCACCATAGGCGGAGGTGGTAAAGGCCCGATCTCGCTCTCGTCCAGCAGCGCAGGGTCGACCGCGAACACATCATCGTAGCGCCTGCTGCCCGTCTTGGTCCACCAGATCATGTTCTTCGTCTCCTGTGGAACGAGGACATTCGCGTTATCGTGAGTCGGCGCGAAGCTTGAGTACGCTTTCCGGAACAGGGCATCTTCCTCCTTCGCAAGGGCAGCCTCCATTTCGGCCTTGTTCAGCGGTATCAAACCTTCGCCACCGCCGCTCAATACCCGGGTGCGCTGCTTCCGCTTTTCTCGTGCAGCACTTGCTAGGTCTTCCACACCACCGTAGCTCAGCCAGTTACCGACAGTCAGTGGCTGCACAGTGTATCCGCCTTTGCGATTCCGCTGGACTGGATCCTTGAATTCCCACGTGACTTTGGTGTCTCGTGCTGAAGAGGACTTTCTGTGCTTGGGCGGATTGAGAGGCGCTAGACTGTAAGGCGGAGCAAAGCTGTCCTCGAAGGTCTGTTCTTTCTCAACGTCGGAGCCTGGCATAACCTTGGTCGCGGTGATGCCGTTGGGCAGGCTCATTTCCTCCACAGGTAGCTCCGATTTGATCTTGGGACCGGGTCTGTTGGTAGGCGCATGCTGCATCGAAGAGAAGAGCTGCTTGGGCGTGGGCGCATTGCCGAACAGGGTCAGGATAGTGCCCGCGCTGTCCGTGGCTGACGTGGTACCCGAACCGTGGCCATTTGACAGGTTGCTTTCCTCCTTCTTAAGCTGCACATCCTTCGCGTTGTGGATCTCGGCATACTGTTCCTCCTTGTCGACCAGCTCTTTGACCAAAGCCTCGAAGGCCTGAGCACGTTGTATCTGTTTCAGCTGGTCGATTGAAGGTCTTCCGCCGGTGGATGCTTCTCTGTCCTTGACTGTGGCCCTGATGGCAGAGATGACGGCGTCGCTGATGGATGCGGCGTCTGCCTTGAGCTGGTGTAGGGAATCATAATCGCTGGCCTGTAGCTTGGTCGCAATGGTGATGGATAGCGCGTTTGGGTCGGACAGTCTAGCCTTTTTCTGTGAGGGTGCATTCGGGAGAGGATGCTTAAGGAAGGAAGACTGAGCGTCATGTCTGTGTGTGTTGATTAGGTCTCCGTTCACCGGGGTGCAGAGTGATGTGAGCATACCTGTCTAATACCAGGAGAATGTCCTTCTGGATGTGCTTTATGCGCAAGGAGGACACCGCGGATTGGCTGGGGATGGAATCGTCGTCATCGCGTTTGCGCTTGTGGGCATTCAGATCGGCGAGGACAACGCCAGAGGAGTCGCTGTGGACTGGCGCGGTGGGCTCGCCGTTCGCGTGGGCCATGGCGGCGGCGACGGGCTTGCTGGGTGCGGGTGGTGGAGGAGGTGATGCGCGACGCGATCGTGGTTTGCCGACTTTGCGCTTGTGCGACTGCTGATGTTCGTCCACCAACCACCACCGAGCTGCGTGTCGCAGATAGTCAACAAGACGTCACAGTTGGCAGCATGCGCGATTGGAACAGCGATGACAGGCAAAAGGCAAAGAAGAAGTCGGTAGAGGAGGTGTTGGGGGTGTCGAGGGCGGATGTTGGATAGCGAGCGCCGTTTGGGTTGGCCGGGAGTAGCCGCTTGGGCGGGATGTGCTCTCCCAGAATGAGGCTGCCTTTTCGTCGGGAACAGCTCCTTCGATTCTGCTATATACGAGGATATCGAGAGCGTTATATCGAACGTACGCAACAGCGGTCTCGCCTTCCAAGTTCATGTGTCGCCTTCCTTCCCTGAGGTGCTTGCATTCAGTTGCTGAGGTTTGCTTAGCGGTTGCGCGCTAGTCTTCCGCTCAATATCCATCTCGTGTCAGCCTCTTTTCTTTTCTTCTATTAAGCATCGCACGCTCCTTGCATCGCCGTCCTGTCCGCCCAGCCCGCCGTCGACAGCGCACGTCTTCATGCATGCCGCATGGACCGTTGACGCCGCTGGGCAGACGCTTCCGCTCTGTGCTCGCCAACCTTTCCCGTCCGTACCGCAACAGCATCCCCAATGCCTCCTCCGATAACCCCGTGGCTCCTCCTGAGCCATATGCCTTCCTTCCATTACTGCGTCCACCCCTCTTCGCCCGCCAGCTTCATCGATCCGCCCTGAACAGCGCATCGGCCGTCACTGCTGCTGCATACACACCCATCGAGCGAACAGATGAACCTTCGAATCTGCCTCAAGATGGCAGGCGATCCCGCTACGTTAGCAGGAACACACTGCATCGACAACCGCGCGTCGATCACTTGAAAGCCGCCTTGAAGGAGACCGGATCTCAAACGGCTGTCCCATATACCCCCATGAGAAAGAGATATGCGGATTTGAGCTACATGAACGTTCAAAGTCGTGATGGCATCAAAAGCTTCACGAACACACAACGGAGACTTGCACGCAAGCCAGTGACTCCAATAGTCCCTTCAACCTCACGCGAGCTCTCGCTACAACGGATTACCGCAAGTCTGATTCGCCATGGCGCGAAGACTTCCGACTATCTGGAGGCCGAATGGAACAGTCCGTTTGAACTTTCGTCTACCGAACAGGACTTCATGCGCTTCAAGCGCGTCACTGTGAAGGACATTTCTGCTTGGGCCGACATTGTGTCTTCAGAAGACTCTCTTCATGCTGCCCAACTCCTCGCTCGCCGCGCAGACGAACACGGACCCGACTCGGTGCCAATGTTCATTTATTTGCACATCCTTCGAAGGCCATATATCAGCGCAAGAGCCCTACGCATATTGGCTTATCGCTTTTTCATCTTACTAGAACACCGTCAGACTTCTGGCGGCGACAAACAACCCATTGTTCTGGCTGTCGTCCGTCTTCTGCGTCATGCCCGAGAGGTTTGGCCTCAAGCCATGCAGACTATTGTGGACATGCTTTTAAGGCATTATCAACATCAACGGGCGACTCATCCTAGTTTCGACGAACGCATTCTTGCCTCCACCACATTCTTTCTCAACAAAGTCATGTCTCTGGTCTCCTTCTCCACCGCCTTCGAACCATTCAAGAATCACCCCTTCCAAGAAGCTGCCATTGTGACTGTCTTACAGTACATGGCGCACCACGAGCCGCCCTTGCCCATTACGCGCACTGGCTACCGTGCTGTGGTGCGTGTCCAACTCGCACAACGCAAGGCGGCAAATGAACAGGAATGGGCGCGCCTTAAGAGACTATCTTGGCCTCCTTGGAAGGAAGACCGCACCGCAATAGATGCCCTCATCACCGCAGACGAGCACGGCATGTCCAAAGCTGCCGTCACGCTCAAGCGCATGCGCGATGCTGGGTACGCATTCCTCGCATGGGAAAACGCTGCGATGCTTTACGCCGGGTGGGACATTGATCGCACACCAACCATCCAATTGCGTGCATTGCTCGGCACCTCCTCGAGTGGAGCTAATCGCGATGGGAAAGAAGAGCAGCCTTGGTCTGCACGCATCGAGAGTACACGGACTGTACAAGAAGCCTGGGCTTGTTATCTCTCCTGGGAAGATGCGAAATTGCCGCCCGACCAGCGAGTCTTTGCTGCCATCATGAGCAAATTGCACGAAGAAGATAAGCGCCGACGCGTTGACGCCAATTTGAAACACCTCGATCTTAAATCGCAACGCTTTGCGCGGGCCAATCGCTGGCCTTTACTCCCTGGTGATGCTCGAGAGATTTCGCCACTGCCTCCCTCCACGCATCTCGAAACGTACACACGAACGCCGGCCCCATCCCTCGGGGACTTTTATAAAACCATGATCCATCGCGGTGTTGTGTTCGAGAAGCACAGCTTGGCCTTCCTACTCCAAAATGCATCTAGTATGTCCGCTGCAGCCGCAGTTATTCGAGACTGCCTCCCACAACACCCAGAAATGACGAACATACTTGGGTACAATGGCCCACTTTCCTCCTCAAACTTGCCACATCCAGTACTGGTTGCCCTTCTACACGTCTTCGTACGTTTCAGGTCAGACATGTTCCCAACCAAGGTGTTGTCATACAAAGTATTGTCAGGCCTCAAGAAGGTGCCTCTATACCCGGTCTCGATCAAAGCCCTTGATTCTTCGGTCACGGAACGCGCAGATCTTTATTTGAATCCCAGGAACTCTTTAACCCTTGCTTTCAGAATGCTACAGACTCAAGACATATCGTATCGCCCTGCCTGGAATGCTGTACTACAAGGACTACTTGCGGGCCCAACACTTCAGAAAGGGACTACGAAAGTCTTTGCAAGCAATCAATACGAGCCGGTACGTCACGACACCTTACCACCCAAGTGGCAGAAGTATATCGGAGATATGGCCAAGTTCACTCTGACGGGAATGATCGTCAACATGATGCGTGCGCGTGGCATCGATTTAGATGCGGTGACCTTCAATTGTCTGTGTACGGCTACAGATCATATGGCAATGTCCGCGTGGGCAGTGCTTGAGCATGGGCATGATGACCAGGATATCCCGGATGATGAGCGCACGGAACGGGAGGCGCAAGCGGAGGCGCTCTTGCGAGACAGATTCAGGCACTGTAAGATGCTGAGGCGGGAATTCGCGATCCTGGTTGGTCACGATGAAACGACTGCGCAATCTGTGGGAGCTAATACGAAGCACTCATTGCCTGATGGCTTACCCAACCTCCTCACTACCCCGAGCGCCGCTGTCCTGCATTCATATGTCCGTGCTTTAGGGCGCCTGGGCGATTTCGACGGCCTGCTGGACACACTGCGATGGATGCGCAATCACTGGTATGAGTTGTTGCAGCGGCAGAGCCAAGACCGCAACTGGTGGGCCATCATGAAATTGGTGATGGCAGCGTTCAGAGTCTTCGTGGAGCGCAGCTGGATTCCCGTAGATGGCGAGAGAGAGGAGCGCGTACAACCTAGTGTGGTGACGCTGTTGCAGGCACCCGCAGACAAGGAAGTGGCTGATGAGGCGAGGGCTATTGTGGAGGGTGTGAAGGAGTGGGACGGCTGGGCTACGGACGAAGAGGTAGAGGAGTATTGTTCGCATCATGGGTTTGATATTACGGGAGGAAGGAGGCGGAGGGGCGATTAGGTGTGGAGGATAATAAGCACGGACGAGATTCAACGGATCAACTCGAACCTGATGACTACCATCTTTGATTGTG
This sequence comes from Mycosphaerelloides madeirae, assembly GCA_002785995.1. NCBI lineage: Eukaryota > Fungi > Ascomycota > Dothideomycetes > Mycosphaerellales > Mycosphaerellaceae > Mycosphaerelloides > Mycosphaerelloides madeirae. The sequence goes on along the minus strand of NHNV01000082.1, from coordinate 1,855 downwards.
CAGCTTTCCCCCTGAACTAGCCTTCACTTCGACAGGCTGCTCAATTGGCCTTGACATGATACGCCACGCGGAGAATGGGTCAGAAGTCATCAAGCGCGTACGAAATTCAATCGCATTTCATGAACTGTCGAAGGCCTCGCTCTACGTAAATTCCTCGCATCTCATGCTCGATCGCCCTCGTGATGAAGCAGTAGTCGTCCTGAGCTCGCCTCTCGATGCAGCCCATTGCGAAGACGTGCTTCTCATGGCTCCCCTCAACTCTTCTCCTTTGGGCTCAATTCATTGCGCGGAGACCTGGTCACCATGACTTCGCTATGTTCCCCAGCTTATTGCGGAAGCCACGGTATTTTGCCTGCTGCCACCAAAGCTGAAGTCCACCTTCGTAATACAGTTGTTACTAAGCCTAATCTTACTCTTAATCTAATAGCTATTAGCTTTCTTTAATAGTATTAAGCTACGAGAGAAGTTAGTTTTTGAGTATATACTTAAGCTAGATCTTCGAGGATTCCTACTATTAAAGGCTAGTTTACAAATAGTAGCTAATTCGTTACTATAAGAGAAGGTTCTTAAGCTATTAAATGTTCAAATATAACGTAGAAAGAGGTAGTATAAGATTGTATTATAGGAAAATAAGTACAACTTGCGCCTAGAGACTCTTTATCCAGTCCCCTGCACTACTTTGTGCACGTGCGCTCGTACTCCTCGTACTGTATTTCAGCACCGACTTTCAGCTTCCCGCGGAAGTCATCCCTTCTGGAACAATCTGGCATCTCTACTTTTTCGTCCATATCGCGATCCCAAGATTTTCTCTATCACAACCGCAGATACCACGACCCGGACTAATTCTCCATCCCCGTTTCCCCGCAGCTCGTTGCGGTAACTCGCTAAGAACGGCACAAAAGCCTGACTTTCTGTCCACAGTTGGGCATAAACAAGACAAACAAGCGACCTCCGGTCGCTTGGTTTGTTTGAATAGTTGAAGGCTGAGTCTTGAATTGTTTGATATTTTAACGGTCTTTCTTGCTTTGTTTGCAAGGATCTTTGAGGCCCGTGCTCTAGTGAAGTGAATGCTCGATAAAACTGCTTCTATAGATTCCTTTAGGCTGCTGCAGCCTCCGCAGTCTCTGAGCAATGCTGCCATCCTTCAGAGGACTGTAGTGCGTGTCTTTGCAGTGAACAGACTCTCAGTAAGGGTCAGAATGCCAGTAGATATCCATGACTTCAGTGTCATAAGCCACTGGAAGGTCTCACTGGACAGTAGTCGCCTACGAGGGCCCACAACGTCACTGGCTTGTGAGAACATTCTCTCAGGTGAGTCTGACATGCAAGGGATAGCGTAGATATCCAATGCTAGTGCTGCCAGTCTTGGCCAGGTCTTCATCTTGTCCAACCAGTAGGGCACTGGACTGTCCGTTACTTTGAGGGTTGGATGCCTTGCTTCTGCATCAAACTGAGCCAGTTCATCAACAAGGCGGTCATCATCGTCATCGTCTGCAAACCAGTTGTCCATAAGGGTGCTTCTACGCTCTGCCTCAGTCGTGAGTGTAGCGTCAATAGCACGTGCCTTATATGGAAGCCATAGATCTTGGAATGCAGCCCTTGCAGCCTTGATCCATTCAGGCTTGTCATGCCAGCGTTTCTCAAGATACTGCCACCTCATACGAGGGTGCAGCACTATTGCAGCAACGTAGACAGGTGATTCGTCTAATTTGGCATAGTAGTCGTTCAATTTCTGCCAACCAAGGTTGATTGCCGTTGAGAAGTGATGTTCTGAAGTGAGTAGATCCGGATCCAAGGTAGCAATTGCTTCAGGCACTGGATATTGCACTCGGAGGTCTTCAAAGTGCCGCAGGAG
>NHNV01000081.1:0-109840 GCA_002785995.1 Mycosphaerelloides madeirae | reverse complement strand
GGTAAAGTCTCCGATTGGAGGCGCTAAACATGCCGGAATAGGATTTTGGCGCCGGAAATTGAGAGCCCCAGATCCAAACCAACCAACCAAATATCAAGCCGCAAACCAAACCAAACCAACGCCAGTTGGCGGCCAACCAAACCAAAAGGCGCCAAACCAACAAGCACACTGAGCTGCTCTAATGCAGTCACAGGTTACTGCTCTTCAGCAAGCTAATGAAGCTATGCATGTGCGTAGGAAGAGGAAGAGGAAGGCTATTCAGTCAGACCATGCCTTGTCAGTTGGTGAAGTAAAAGCTATGGTTCATCAAAATCATATTGAAGCTGAAGAGAGGGAGGAGATGCCAAGGCCAAAGAAGAGAGCACCAACATGTAGCGGATGTGGTCAACAAGGCCATACTATCAGAACATGTGGAAACAAGGAGTAGATACTAGTGCATTAGATATTACAAAATGAAGATGTTTGACCTTGTGGTTGTTGAAATAATGAATTTCAAGTACTTGTGACTCGGATTTCCTGACCCACGCCCTGGTCTGGCCCACGCTCGGGTCCCCCGCGTTAACTTATCCGATGGATTTTTGGTAAGCACGAATCGCAAAGTGAGGGCTCGAACTCGGCGCCGGCTCGGTTCCTTCGGCTGACATTCGGAGACAAGGTTAAAGGGGTAAATGGGCAACCCTGCATCGCTGCACAAAGTGCACTCCAAAACGTCATACAATCCACCTTCCTACGCACAATACCCCAGACGGGCTTGAGAAGCGTGGAGCACAGCGCAAGAAAGGTAGGCATGGCCCTCAGCAGCTTAGAAATCGACTTTCCTACTCTCCTTCCTCCCTATATGAGAGCTTTTCTCTCCTTCAAATTCGAGAAATCACAAGAAGTCGGAATATCCTACTCTGATCCACAACAGTAATGACCGGGACAACAATGAAAGCATGGCACATAGTAGGCCAGAGTAAGGACGACTTCTCTGCTCTACAACTCAAGGAAGAATCGATCCCGGAAGTCGGTGATCATGATGTGCTGGTCAATTGTGAGTATCCAAACCGTCTACTCTCAAGAAATGCCCAAGATGACAGCATACAGTCCAAGGCGCCTCCCTTAACTACCGCGACCTAATCATGCCCAAGGGCATGTATCCATTTCCCCAACGCGACAACGTTGTTCCCGCGTCTGATGGTGCTGGCACTGTGACCGCAGTAGGCAAGAGCGTGACTCGTTTCAAGACAGGCGACAAGGTCATCACACTCTTCAACCAGGGGCACATTGCGGGAAGTGTGGACGCCACTTCTATCGCTGGAGGCGTAGGCGGCGTAGTAGACGGAGCACTTCGCGAGTACGGAGCCTATGACGAGCAAGGACTGGTACACATGCCCTCGAACTTGAACTTCGTCGAGGCGTCGACTCTGACGTGCGCGGGCTTGACGGCTTGGAATGCGTTGTACGGTTTGAAGTCGCTATTGCCGGGAGAATGGATTCTCACTCAGGGCACCGGAGGCGTCAGTATCTTCGCCGTGCAATTCGCCAAAGCCGCGGGCGCCAAAGTCATTGCCACAACTTCCTCCGCCGAAAAAGGAAAGAAATTGAAAGAGCTCGGAGCAGACCACATCATCAACTACAAAGAGGACGAGAATTGGGGCGAAACAGCCAAGCAACTCACCGGCGGCCGCGGCGTGCAGCACGTCATCGAAGTTGGTGGTCCAAACACTCTATCCCAGTCATTCAAGGCAATTGCTTTTGACGGTGTCATCAGCATTATTGGTTTCTTGGGTGGTGGTAAGGGCGACAAGCAGCCTTCGTTCCTGGACGTGTTGTCGAATGTCTGCACGGTGAGGGGTCTGTTGGTGGGCAGCAGGCATATGTTTGAGGATATGAATCGGTGTGTGGAAGCAAACGGGATTAAGCCTGTGGTGGATGAAAAGGTTTGGAAGTTGGAACAGGTGAAGGATGCATATCAGGTGGGTTGTTTCTTGAGTTTTGCTGTTGTGTGGTTCGATGCGCTGACCTGTGGCTGCAGTATATGTGGGACCAGAAGCATTTCGCCAAGGTCTGCATTCAGATTGACTAGGGTGCTTTTCATTGGGAGAACCGCAACCCAGTGGTCCACCTCCCAAAGTATAGCGTTCGATTTTGGCCTATCTACGAACGAGTCTTATTATTGAATTGCTCCTGTCGCCTGCGTCGAAGCAGACAAGTCGCCTTCTTCCGTAGCCACTTGTTCGCCCCAGATCCAATGACGATGGGGTCCTGAGCCGACCATGTACTTTTGCCACTTAATGTTGGCTGGAGCAGGAATGTTCTTGCTTGACGGTCTCCCGAAAGAACGACTCGGAATTTCCTTCTGTCCCTGCAATGCCACCTCTATAGCCTGGACCATGGAAGAGCTGAAATCTGGAGCGCCATCTAGTCGATCCAGCTCCCTGTGCTTGATTTTCTTGCCAATGAAAACAGTGCTGAAGAGCTCTTCTATGACCAATCTCCGGAAAATCGATTCAGGCGCGGTCCCACGAATGGCGGCATCAACAGCCTCGAGTTCGATAAAGTTCTGCTCCCACTCTGCCAAAAGCTCCGCCATGGCTTCGTTCTGGAAGCCTTGAATCATGTACTTGTCCCCAAGGATCCAACAGCTGACGACGAGGACCTAACCTAGGTTGTTCTCGCAGACGCAATCTGGCAGGCGGCCTTTCAACATCCAGAAGACCAGGATGTTCCATGCGTATTTGTCATCTTCTGCGAATCTGAGCACTCCGCGCCCGCCGTCATTGCCCATGGCTTCCTCGTGCTTGAGCGCTTTCTTGAAGTAGTCCGAGACGCTCTCGAGGGCACTTTGCTGGACTAGGAAGGGGCGGTCGTCGTCTTCTGTTGGGTCGACGTGGGTCTTGATGAGGCGGTCGGTCTTCGAGGCTCAGGATCTTGGTCAGTCGGAGCAGAGATTGATTTGCGTGCGCATGACTTACTCGGGGGGTGCGCTCAGCTCGTCTTCGGCGTCCGTCATGTCGATTGGATGGCAGCGTTGTTGTGCGGCACCGATGTCGTTGTGTGTGGATGTAAAGAGTGTGCTTGCCCAGTTGGGCTGGGATCGAAGGTGCGAGTGGCCCTAGCGCCTTTCTTAGCGTGGAATTTGTTGGTCACATGTCTCAGAACGGATTCAGGTGCACCGACGACTCTCTTTTGTTAAGGATTTTCGTACACGCTGGAGCGGTATAAGCGCCGTGGACGTAGGTGTTACCGGCGAGAGGTATGCCGGGAGATCGGGAAGTGAAGGAATGATTTGCTGGAAAAATCGAAAGAAGGCAAATTTGTCTCGATGACGCCAGGGTCGCTAAGACGGCTCTGACTGCTCGTAGTCGCTTGGTTCTTGCTGTTGAGACGGAGAGTGGTAGTAGATGCAACGCCACTCCACGTCTCGATACATAAAGTTGGTCGTGATCCCATTTTGTCTGATTCCTCGAGTCAAAGTGAGCGAAGCGACAGAGGTGGAATTTGACCAAGTGTTCTCCATCTCCTAATGACTCCAGAGCCGGAGCCGGGAGATATGCTGACCGTGGACCTATGCAATACTGTTGAAAGCAGGTAACCGAGTGAAGTGGTTTCTCTTCAAAACACGTTGTCCAACCGATTTCCTCTCGAATTGGCTAGGAAGGGACAGACGGAGCCGAGTAGTCAGCAGACCGCGGAGCGCAATACTGATGAGACTAGGGTGACAAAGTGACGGGAACTCTCTTCAGAATGGAATGTCGAAGTTGAGTTTTTCTCAAATTGGCTACAAACGAACAGATGGATCCCAGTATTGTGCAGACCCCGGGGCTATACAATATTGTTGAGAGCAGGAGTTGAAGTGAAGAGGGTCCTCTTCAGAACCGGACACCGAAGTCGACTTCTTCTCGAGTTGGCTATTGGCGAACATACAGAGCTGAGTAGTCTGTAGACCATGGATCTATACTGCACCATGGAGAGCGAGATATCACGGTGAATTTTACTCTCGGGCAAAAGTGCTGAAGCAAAGTGGTTCCTCTTGCGAAAGGAGTTTCGAAGTTGTGCCCTTCTCCAGTAGGCTATCAACGAATAGACGGTGCTGAGTAGTCTGCAAACCGTAGATTCATGCTGCCTCATTGAGAGTACCATTTTGCAGAGTTTTCTCTAGAGCACAAGCAGCGAGGAAGTTCAGGGTAAGAGTGATGCCAAGTTGATGGCCAGGACAGAGACGTGGGTCAGTGGTGTGCGTATCGTAGATTGATACAGCATCCTTGAGAGCTCGATATTGCTGTGGGATTTCCTCTCCGGCAAAAGCAAGGGGGGGGAACATTCGGGTTTAGAGTGAACTCGAGTTGATGGCCGGGAGAGAGACGGAGGTGACTATTGTGCGTACCGTGGATGTCTACTGGATCGCTGTATGTACACTCGAGCCAACCGTGAAAGACGAACCCTGTGCCTCCCATTCAATTGCATGTCCTTCCCTCATCCTTTACCCTTGCATTGTGTGAACCTACAATTATTACTTCCAAGATGGCCGCTCGTCAATCTCCTCGGTGTCTCCAACCATAAAGTCCTTCCGTTGCTCAGACTCGATATATGCAACCCATGCAAACGATGCAAACCGTACAAGTGTCTGCTGCGAGAAATCCGCGGCCTGCTTCATGGCTTCGACGATAGACGAGGAACCGCGATCCGACTCACCAAGCTGGTCGATGAAAGACAAGCTCTACGTTTTGTACCTTCAAATCTCAATAACTGTAGCGTAAGCGGCGATTCGGCGCGAGGAAGAGGCTGGCGGCGTGTTCTCGAAGGCAACGGCAATGGCAGCGGTGGAGTTTCCATAGGAGGAGGTCAATCTGTAAAGAAGGTCCATCATGACAACGTTCTGGAAGGCGGAAAGCATGTGTATTTCGCTAAGGATCCAGCAGCGGACCAAGTGCAGAGTAATGTCCGAGGAGGCACTGAGTGACAGGCAATCGGCGGGGCCGGCAAGCTACCAGAGCAAGGCCTTCCAGGTGAACTTGCCGTCGTACGGGAAGTGTAGGGTTCGAGTCTTCTCGTGCGTGAGAGCATCCACGAAATACTCGGAGGTGCCGGAGAGAACACTGTCCTGAACGAGGGAAAGCCCCTCCTGTTCGTCGACAGCGCCGATGTAAATTTCGATCAGCTGCTGGTTCTTCATCTTACTGTGCACCTGTCAGCGAGAGCGCGAGCGAGGGGTTGCCGCAGGACTGGACCTACTGGCAGAAGCTGTTTGGGTCGTAGAGTGCATTTTCTGGGGTCGCCATGATGGTGGTGGCGGCGGCGTGTCGGTGAGATGAATGTTGAGTGTTGGCGACTCGCACTTGTAGTTTGCCGCAAGGTTTACCGCCACGTTTGGACATGTTGTGAAAGAGGAGTAGGCCAAGTAGCGAAGAGAAATATTGTGAAGACTGAACGCAGAACGGCTAGCGCCGGCGTTCGGCGTCTATCATTCACTTTCAGTAAGCTGCTGCATACATGCAAATTTTGACCGCATTCCTCTCGCAACTTACACTCGCAGTTACTTGCGCGTCGAATAATGTCGTAGATGTACGACTGATAGCTCGTCATCCTTAACGCATTTTGACGCATGACCTGAAAAGATTGCATAGTGAATCGAAGTATTGAGTGCCTGGAAGCTGCTTCGAGAGTATCCAGGCACCATAGTAGAGCACTGACCGAGTCGAGAATTCATTGACACATTGATGATTTCCGAAGGGAGGTAATGGAAAGGAACATGAAGAGAAAAGGAAGGAAGTCAAGAAGGAACAGCCCCGATATAGTATGCCGTACTACCACGAACTTCAGCCTCACTACCCTGAGCTTCACCTGACATGTTCGTCTCACACTCACTCTGAGCCCATCTCCTTCACAACCTCCACATTCCTTTCTTCTTTTCATTTTCTCTTCTTCCCCCACCAAAATGGCAACCAAAACAATCATCCAAGCCGCCACCTTCTTCGCGCCCGCCGCCGCCATCTTCCTCGCAGGCTACGGCCTCTCCGCTGGCAACTCAGTCTCACCCCTCTACACAGAGCGCCCACAACACTCCACCCGCATCTTCGCCAAGATTTTCAATAACGGCGCCGCAGTCGCCGTTCCCCTCGGTCTTCTCTCATCCCTCTCATCCGCATACCTGGCATACATCTGCACAACGCCGCGACAGCGCTACTTGCACATCTTCGCCGCGGCTTCAGTCTTGGGTACTATGCCGTACACGGGGATCTTCATGATTCCTGGGATTAGGAGGTTGATGGAGATTAGTGAGAGCGAGAAGTTACAGGATAAAGCGGAACAGACGCTGGAATATCGACAGAAGTTTAAGATTTGGGTCTCACAGAACGGGCTCAGGTGTTTGATGTTTGCGAGTGGAGGAGTGGCGGCGCTTTGGGTCACGCTTTTTGAGTAATCAGGATAGGAAAGAGATATCGACAGTTGGGTTGTACTTTTATGGGACATGGCGCTTGCGTTGATGGATTGGGTTGTGCGCTTTGAGCGCAGCATTTCATGCATGGCTGTTGTTAGATTTTTAGGGTACAGGATACTCGCTTCTCATCGTCTTGCTAGCGCTTGCAGAAATCAAAGGATCCCGTTCGCTTGGTTCCCCAAAGAAGTCGAAGCCATTGCAGCTCTGGTCAACCCAATTCGACCTCGAGTGGCTCGTGTCCCGCAAACTTCTGTCAGATCGTGTATTCAATGTAAGTAAATCTCCGACACAAAGCTTACCTTATTGATCAACACGGTGATACCAAGTTATTGTATCCCATCTACTTCAGAACCATCCAGTTGAGCAGAAAGCCATCCTTAGCCATTTCCAGGGACAGCTGGCCCAAATAGGCCTTCACCCGTTGTTGTTGATGATATCGTTGGCTGTGGGAGATCGGCGGAAAATACGATTCCATGGGACTATGAAATTTGACTACAAAAACTTTGGAAGTCTTGAGCATCTTTCGATGTTGTGGGTCGAGACACCCGAGCCGCTTCGGAATATCCCACCTAGCGTGTTCGCGCTGGTGAGGTCGAAGACGCGGTCGCCGAAGCAAATTGGTGCGAGTTTGTTGCGGATGCTACGACTGATTGCGAGCTGCATCGGCGATTTGTATCCGGGTTCGACCTGAACGACCTCCGCGGGGTTGGCGAAGGCGATGAAATGTGCCAGGATCTCGTCCTGTAGTTCTTGCGGAAGCCCTTGAATGCGGTCGCCGAGGGTGACGTTTTTGGATGATGGTGGTTGTGGAGGCACCATGCTGGGAGCCATGACTTTGTTATGGAGGCGGATGTCGTGCGATGAAGACGAAGCGGAGGATGAAAGAAGTGGAAAGGGAAGTAACGCGCGGGCTAGTGATTTTTTCGCACAAGCATGTGACGGAGAACGCCACATTCTCAAATTATGGAAGCTGTGACTGCATGTGATCGATGGATGTGGATTTTGTCAAATTTGATTCCGCACGACACATCTGCTGCACTCTGGTACCATATCCTGCTCGAATGCGATACTATTCCCTTCGCCAAGCACTCTGCGTCTCGAGATAGAGATCAGATTGTCTCGAGTTCTGGAATTATCGACAATGTGTTTTGATGACCTTCCTTACCATCCCGCCATTTTGATAACCTCCCTTTCAGTCAAGTAATGGATCACACACGCCCCTTCCTCCTCCCAGATGCGCCGAAATCGCACAATTTGCCTCAAAGGCAAGTGACAGTGGTGTAACACCAGGTCTAGATTGATTCTATATCAATGCCACATCACGTTCGACCAGTTGAACGAAAGCGGATCAACTATGCCGGAAGGACCAAGTTCAATGCGAATTTATCTGATGGCCAACCGATATATGGTGTCCATATGCTTTAGCCAGGATTCAACTTGAACCTCCGGTCCAAATGCGAAGATAGAGTCGGTCTAGTAGACGGGCGACTGCTTCTTGCGCGTGCGCCAATTTATTTGAAGCTGCGAAGGAGGGCGGTATGTGGAGTCGACGTTGACGATCCCACATTCGATCGAGATCGTGACGTCGAAGATGAGGTCTTGAAGTTCCTGAGCGAGACTCTGGATGCGATCATCGAGGTTGATCTCTTCGTGTCCCGCAGAAACAGCCATTTTGGGTGAAAGTATCCGATCTAAGTGAGAACGAGATTGAGCTTTGGTAGGAAGAGGCTTTTGGCCATTTATCCAGAAATCTGACAAAAGTGACGTGTTTCTGAAAGCGCATGTTGATTCACATTTGAGACAGGTGAAGTCAGCAAGTGTCCGATCGGTACCAACCTAGAAGCGCTTTACGGCAGTTTCAGAGACGTCCAGTCTCATTCTAGGGGTCGTCAGACCATCTGTGGAATCCTTTGGAACAGCAATAAACACCCTCTCAAGGATAATTCCATCCTGCTTACTTTCCAGTCTGATTCCGTCCGGGTTGAGCCAGAACCCCACACCCTGCCAGTCCTTTTCGCCGCTGCTGCAGGAAGCATGGCAAACAACTCGCAGATTCTTACAATTTGGGAGGTTGAGAACGTGCGCCGCATCCTTCAGTATATTCGCTCTTGATCTAAGGGCTCTCTTGCAGTCTAATTTCTCCCCATCGCTCTATCTTGTGGAACATACGGACATTGCGTATCAGTACACGATGCTCCGGTGACAGCACTCGCGGCCACGGCAAGGAGGCGCGGGAGGAGAAACGAAGAGTGGATTCTCGGTAGAATTGAGGAGCGACCTGCGCCCGGGTGCGGCGGTTGACGCTGAGTTGCCAGCGCAGTCGGTACCCTTTAGAGACGGCTAACCATGGCTGGTTTGATGACTATGATGAAGTCGAGTTTGCGGTCTTACAGCTCTTGCGATAGGGCCTGGAATCGGGGGACGAGACCAGCCATGGTGGCGTTCGCTGGTGGTGGGTGCAAAACAGATACCTCGTGCGAGGAGAAGACGTTGGAGGAAGAGTATTGGAGAAGCCGAGAGCAACATCCCCTGAGTTTTCAGGTACCGTATGTATCACGATTAAATCTTCCTTCTTCGCTTGTTCATTTACTCCTCATCTTTCCTTTCCCCTGATCACCGCACAACAAGCCTCACCTTCCAATCCGAGATCCTTCCAGAACCTGCACTCATCACGTCAGACTACGCGACCGCTTGTTTTTGACGCAGGGCTGCATGGTGGCGGCGCGGAGAAGCTCCAGAGATGTCTGCTGATCGCGTGCGACCTCTCAATGTGGGAGAGCGACGCTGCAGAGTTGCTGCAGTGTGACCGTCGCCTCTCGCTTCAAAAGCCTTATCACCCTCCATATCGCTTCTCTGGCGAGCGCCAGTGATGAAGACGACGGTGAGCTGAAACGCACATAAACCATGTCTGTTCCCCGGCACGCTCTGTGAACTTTTGCAGCGGAACCTGGCCGAAATGTCTGCCTTCAACGTATCAGATGCGTTTGGACTTCTCCCCGACTTCCTATAACATTGCAGCAGCGACACCTTCGATTGCACAAACCCGATCCCGCCATGTAGAAGTCCTAAAGGCATGCATTTTGCAAGCCTGTGGACAATAACGCAGAACTATCATGGCGTCTGCGCTGCCGAAGGAGCGTGGCTATTCGAAGGAGCAGCAAATTCGACCGATGCTCTCGCTCTCACAAGACAGGCCTGCCACGCAATAGCTGGTGATAGCTGGACCGAATACAACCAAGCAGACAGCTGGTCTCGTCTAGCGACATGAAAGTTTCCACTGACTCAATTAATCGCTAGTTCTCCTAGGCCGCCTCTCAGGTTTTGGGTCGAGACGCTTACGGTGTTGCATATGGCAGCAGACCCAATTGGATCCCTGAGCGATCTGAAGGTCAAGCTTGAGAGCTGCCAGAAGAAAGCCATCTTTTGGCAAAGTCAACTAAAGAAAAGCAATCTCCTTGGTCCTGGTCTGGGAAGTGAAGCAAGAAGATGAAAGATTTCGAAAGCATTGACCATTATAACGGAGTCGTATAGTGAGCTGGCTGATCAGTATGGCGACACCGCTCGAGATATCTTGCTGGACAAAATACAACTATGAGTACCAACCACCGAACGAAACCAGAAGCCTAGCTGAAAATAAGCAGCATGGATGATCCACTCAAACTACAAGCCCTCTTGGCAGAATGCACGACGATCGCAGAGGCGCTCGCAGCCTACCAAGCAACGACATTCCTCCGTGTCGTAATCGCCGAGATCATTTTCATATCCGTCTTCTTTATCGACATCATTCGCCTACAATCCGACAATCTCACCCGCGTAACATCAAACACCTTCGTCAACGTCGAGATGTACAGTATTGGCTTTTCCGCCCTCTTCCTCCGGCTCATCAGCGCAGTCATGATGACATCTGTGGTCGGGACGTCCCAAAAAGCAGAAGCTATCCCAAGAATCCTCTGGAGATTTCAAAAGGATCTTTCAGCCTTGGGTATCGATATTGTGCTGCCGGATCTGGGCCCTGATTCTCGACATGCCGGAGATAGATGGTCACATGGCGGTCTCTTCACGTGGTAGCCTTTACAAAGAGACCGCCTTGAGGCCATCCGAAGAAATCAGCGCATCAAGCTGCATTTCCTCCAAACCCGGAGCGGCCTCAGCCCATGCATGCGACGCGGACTCCTGCGCATCTGGCCCCAATTTACTTCGGGATGCCAATGGCAATCTTCGCCTGTGCCATTTTAACAGGCATGCTCATTCCTGGCTTCGTGCCACCACGAGGATGGACCTGTCGATCGTCTGGTGAATTCTCCTTCGCCATCGATTGGCTACTCAGCTACCTCCTTTCCCGGGAATCGCACGCTTACCGGAGAGCTGTTGGTTCGCCGCCTTGTTTTGTAAAGAGTTCCTCATTGACGCGTTGGCCGTCATATGGATTCTGGTGACACAAGTCGGGATCTACAATCGTTGTGATTGTTATATGGGTGCTAGACTGGTTCTTCTTGAGCAACCGAAAGCCTCGAAAAGCTGCAGAGAGCTTTGCCAGCTGGAGGGAGTCATGTTACGGTTCTGGTATTGGGAATCATGTTTCAGTTGTTATCTTAACCGGATTACTGTGGGTGAGATATAGACTGGCTGTGTCTGTTTTCCAGCAGAAGGACGACGAGAAAAGAGACCACTTGGGAGAATATTGAATTTCGGCATGTATTTTGCTACTACCGGGCAGATACCATATCGAAATGGCTATCATTCTTCTCGGCTGTACACGGATTCATCGTCATCATTTGTAATATCTTTGGTCCTCTCTGCCATCATCTTCTTTTCATTCGGCAAAAGCGAGACTTTCTCATACCACGGCTTGATCTCCATCACGGTTTCCCTAAGCTAAATTTCAGCCTATTGCCTTATCAAAGAGGTGTTACACTTACTCGCTCTGCTTCACTGGCGTCGGTGAAGTGGGAGGCGTCTCCCTTGCACGGAAAGGGTTTCTGAAATGAGTCGTTTTCGAGACAGAGCTGGGAGCGACCGATGCACGTTCCAAAGACGGTCTCCCCGAAGAAAGTGAAGCCACTGAAGGACTCCGCATCCTCGACACCAACTGCTCTTTCTCAGCCAGCACTTGGTCGATAAGCTTCTGATATTCCGGCTCAACCCAAAACGTATATCCCAACCTCCGGTTCCCAATCTTCTCCCTCACAGTTTCCAAGTCTTGCTCCCGCCACGGAAGTGCTAAAAGGCCTATTTTCCGCGCAATCCATTCGGAGCTTTTCTTGGATCCAGGGATGGATTCTAGCTCGTCGCGGAACTTCTCTACACGTATGGCGTGGTCCTCTTGGAGGTGGTCGACGATGCAGGCTACGCAGGCGAAGTCTTGGTCGAGAGCTCGAAGCTGAAAATCGGGTTCGAATTCGCGGACACGGCAGTTGAGGGCGCACAATTCGGGCTCCATTGTGATGATTACGTGACCGCAGCTGAGGCCGTGGTCGAGGGCTTCCATAGCACAAGGATCACCGAGATGAGGTCGAGTATGTTCAAGTGCTCTGTCAGGGCGTGGTCGGGATATGTTCTTGGGTTTCGTGGGGACTGATGTTGGACGGTGGGCGGTGATGCTGGAGCATACGAGGTGCTTCTCGTTGCGGGTGCCTTGGTTGATATGGTAAATGTGTCGTGGTCGAGATTTTGGGGGAATGTTCCTGGACAGAGGAAGACCGAAGCGTGGGAAGGTAAAGGGCCATACAGTGGTAGAAGCAGTGAACGAAGCTTCAGGCGTTGAGATCGCGGGCAAAGTTGGTTCAATTTTCGTTTGTGGTGGCGTTTCGGGAGGTGATTCCAATTCAACAGATTGCACATCTGGATCCGACATGGTGAAGCTGGTGTCCGCGCTAGAAATCATGTCTCGCTCAGAGGCCTGCTCTGAATAAATTGACGACATTTCCTTCGAAGATGCAGTAGTGAACTTGGAGTCGCGCCTTGAATCGGGATATTCTTCCGTCATATACTGGCCTTGACCGGCGTCGACAACACCTTGTTGGGGAGAATCATTGCTTACGTCGTCGTTGTTGTTGTTGTTGTTGATGATGATGTTGTTGTTGTTGTTGTTATTGTCATCGGTCTTTGTGCTGTTCCTCTTAGACACGTCAATGGCCTCGTGGGACACAGAGGCCGTGACATCTTGCGAAGAATTCGCAGGGGACAACACGTCAATTGCTGACGATCGAGGCGTATCAGGCGGTGTGAGCGGTAATTCTGTTTGCTCTGTCAATCATGGGATCTATCACGCACTCCCAAGCATACTGAGTACTCACCTTGCTGCATGCTTGACATCTTCCTCTTCCTCGCCGCATTCCCCAAGTCAGACGATCTCATGTCCCGATTCTCCTCCATAGCCGCCTTCACGATAGCAGAAATCGAAGCCTGGAAATCCGCTCGCCTGTAGACCGTCATAGAGAAGAAAGCTCCTCACTCATGAAAGTCTGGTCGCAGCAAGAAGAAAGGCAGACCAATTTCTCCAACGACGGAGGAACCAAGCAGAAATAACGCTTACGAGCTTGAGCTGTAGAATTTGGGACACACCAACAATTATCAGGTCTAGGAACACAGTCAGATACGTCAAGTTGGCAGTTTGAAGGAATCGCTCGCCGACGTCTCCGGGAGCAGAAGCTGTTTTAAGACCCCGGATCGTCGTGGTTGTTCGCGTCAGGCGGCCCTGGTCTCGGAATTCCGCGGTTTTTCTGGGTAGTCAAGACCGAACCGCTTCCAGCGATCAACTATCATCAGATACACAGCTGAGCGTCTCTGCTGGAGTAAAGGAGACGGTCGCAAGAGCGCAAGACGGATGGCGTGCAAATAAGGCAAGACAAAGCTTTGTCTCCATTAACTTAGGCTCGCTGATTTGGTAGGGGAGCGTCGAGACTACGATTATTCGCAAAATAGACAGCAAAAAAGCGAGCGGAATGCTCAGCAAGACGTGACTAAGCGAAGCGGTTCGAGTCAAGCGGTCTGCTATGAGTTTGACTATCGCCTTGCTTTGGAAAGGGAGGAAGGAAGCAAAAGCACGGAAGCCGTGTTGGATCCCCGTGCGCGAAAGAGTCCCCTCAAAAAGTCGTGGAAATAATGTCTATACTTAGCCCGCAATGCCACAAGTCTTCGACATCAAAGAGATAACGAGATGTGACCTTCGAACTCATCATAATCATTGGACCCTGTCAACATCTGCAAAGTATATTAGAAACAATCATGAAGCCATTCATATCGCAAACTCATCAAGCAGACTTCTCCGCCTTGCTCTCGTCCATCTGTCGTCCCAGCACCAACTGCTTATCGAATGGCGCCGTCGTGGGCCTATGTGGCACTGGCTCCTCCGTAGCCCATCGCCACACGTTCTTCATCAAGCCCTTCGTTGCGAACTCGATCATGGGCGTGAGAAGCGTTGTGAAAATGATGATCGTGGTGTAGCAGCATACGAGGACGATGATCAGCGTTCCCCAGTAGGGCACGGATGTCGAGCTGAGTGCGACGGCAATGTATGAGCCGAGACTCCAGTAGACAAAGCCGTGCAGTACTGTTGGCAGATATTAGTTTCCTGTGCAGCGAGGGGCGATGAGGCGGACTTACAGTAGATTGTCATGATGTGCGGGTGCAAGAAAGTAATGATCGGGATGGAAAGAGCCTTTTGAGTCCAGGTTGATAGTTCCACGCAGATTTGGAGACCGACACTGAAAGTGAGGACAGCCAAGCTCGGTGCATAGTATGCAGGGTATGCATCGTAAATGACTGAGACAGTCTCGAAGATCGGTCGGCCAGTAGTCGGATCAGGATGGATGGCATTTTCCCAGGCCATGAAGGAGAAGTAGTAGATCTCCGAGTTGAACAACAGAACCATTGGTGTAGCCAAGGCGATGCCGCCGGCAAAGAAGAGGATGGGGTAGAGTCTATACCACTTCGCTTGACTCCATTTCACCCAGTCATATGTGATGTCCAGGTCGGCGAGTAGAAGACCGAGCCAGTGACATGCTGACCAACTGGATGCGTACCAGCCAGCGATAATAGTGAGGGTGTAAAATAGGAATCTCTTCCATGGCTTTCGAATGTCCCTTATCAGCACCGCAGCAGCCAAGGTCACGAACGAGAACTGGAGTTGTACAGGAATGGTCCAGAGCACACCGACGCAGTAGTGGTTGATGATCTCGGGTGCTGCATTGGGGATGATATAAGCCAGCTCGACCATCTCATTGAGAAAGACCCCGAAATTCGATTGCGGGATGACATACGGCCAGGTGCTCCAGCTGACACTGGGCAGCCATTGTAACTTGGTGGTCAGACCCAACGAGATCAAGAAATATTCCAGCGCCATGAATACGAAACATGGAATCAGCATACGTGGTGCTCGAAGGGCCATCTTGTTGCCGATGTCGTTCAATTTGCCAGTCCTCAGGTATCGTTGGGCTAGGAAGCGACAAGATGTGACGAAGAAAGGACCAATCCACAATGGTGTCAGCAAGTAGGGGCCAAGAACGTATGCCAGAGCCTGGTCGGCGTAGAAGTGCTTGATATCTCCCGCTGCCTCCGTGACGTATGGCCAGAAAGTCAACGAGAAGTGGCGGAGCGTGACCATGATACACGCAACGACAGTAAGACCAGCCAAGTAATCGATCCGTTTCTGAGGCTCGTTTGCCGCCGAGGGCTTTTGTGCGGTTGCTGGCTCTATAGTCGCGCCACCAGTCATTCCGTCCGGAACAGGAGCTGGCTTGAACAATTCCTTCGCAACGGACTCATCTTGAGGTGCAGGCGGAACTTCAACCTTCTCGAAACTCAGATCATCTGAATCAGTAAAGCTGGAAGGCTTTTCTTCAATGATGGCGTGCATCTCCTTCTTCTCTCCGGATGTCCTCGATTCCGTGTATGAGCTCGAGCTCGAGTCCGTTTTCGCAGGTTTGATGTCATCTGGATCGTCGCCATTTTGGCCACCGCCAAGCTCTCTATAGGCGCGAGCGCGGGCCTCGTGCATGGCGACCTCATCTTCCTCCTCCTCGGCAGGTGGAAAATTCTGAAGTGCAATTGGAGAGATTGGCGAAGAACCGTTCAACGACGCAACGCTTGCCTGCCGCGCACCGTGGTTCAATGAGATGCTGCCAGAGCGCATCGACGTTGCTTTTCCTGAATGCCCGCTTCGTTTGGGTGACACCAACTGGTACATCGACTGCCAAGGAGAAGGAGATCGCGAAGCGTACTCGGGGAGCGGGGTCAAGGTTCCTGAATGCTGCCCGTGAGGAGACTGGTGCCCGGGACGAGCAGTATATCCAGGAGCAGGAGTCTCCATTCCGGATGCTTTCTTGTGATCGCCGTTGAACGGTGGGGGTCCTGGATAGTTGTTCTCTGGACTTGCTCCCATTGAGCGTCGCAGAGACTGGCGTAGTGCGTGCGTTGATGCCCGTTTGCTGCCAGGAATCCGAATTTTCTTGAACCTGTGCCAAGGACCACGTCGGATCAGTGCATTGATCATCGACGTGATTCCGAAAATGCTAAAAGCGGCGGCAACATATCCTGCAACAGTCCGAATGTGATCGTTCGGCATCGGAGGCTTCCAGGGAGCGATTGCAGCGGGATGGTACGTCGTAGATCCTCGCAAGCTGATATCGTCAACAGAGCATGGGTTGACTCGCATACATTTCTTGTCGTAAGTGTCGTGGTCGGCAGTAGTCATCAGGGAACTGTTGAAGAACGCACGGACATATCGAACATTGGCCACCGATCGATTGGCCGGGGGACCCTGCATGTATGTGTCGTCTCCCGTAGACCAATGCGACAGATAAAGTGACTCTGGAGCTGTTGGTAAAGTCCTGTCATCGATGGTAACGTATCTCGTTTCGTTGTCGAAAATTTGGAAAGAGACCGAACTCTCGTTCCACTTGAAACCGACCTCCATGAAGTCGTAAGGCGAGTGCGCAGGAATCTTTGGAGGCTGTCCTTGTTGGATAAAAGTGTAGTTGATCGCCAACTCATTGTCCGGCCATTCTCCGTTGATGGTTTGCATGACTCGAGAGTCAGTGGCAGCATTCATATTCAACAGGTCCACGTAAATTTGCTGCGAATCGTTGTACTGCACAAACATTGACATGGCGCTTCCACCGACCCACGGCTGGGCTGATCGCATTTCGGCCCTGAACGTCCCGTACAAGATGTCGCGGCGCATGGAACGGAGTTCCGCACCTTTGGAGTAATGGTTGAATTGAAATCCGTCCATCCACATCTCGAGACTCGGTGAGGTGCCGTCAGTGGTGTTTTGCCATGAAAGAGATCCATTATTGCTGATCTGAATGTTGTTGGGTGTTGCTCCCTGCTTGAAGATGGTGTTCCAGCCTTTCTGGTTCGAGTTCTGATAGTCGAGGATGTCGAATACGTTTCCATCTACACCGGTCTCGTTGAAGTACATGATGATCGAGTCCGTCCAGAGCTCCTGTGTGCTAGGATCGTGGTAGCCGCAGGAGCATTCGTCTGCCGAAGTAACATCGTTGCTGATTGCGCCAGCAGCGACGCGCAGCAAAAGACTAGCAGCCAGTATCCACAGCATGATGGAACTGCTGTAGTCGATGTTTGGCAGCTTGCTGGATTGCAAGAGAGATAGTAGTGTCTAAGCGGCTCAAGCGCAGGTATTCGTGAAGGGCTGGGACGGCCAAGCGACCTAGAGAGGTATTCCTACGATGTCAAGCTTAAGTCACGCTGGCGATACGCTCGGTTGGCGCTGGGGCGGCGATACCGTTCAGCAATGATCTGCTGCAACGGTTCCGTCATGATTCGCAGATCGATTGTACCTTTGAGACTCAACGCCTGGTCCGAAAGAGGTCACCAGGATGGTGAACGAGTTCGGCAAAGCTTTCAGAGAAGTGGTCCAAACTGCTGATCCATAATATTCAAAAGGGCGGATCTCGCCCACTCACAGTGGGTGATGGCGTGCTGATGGTTGCTTTTGATGCCTCTAGAGCAACTTAGCACGACTGCATCTGCAGCGATTGAGTGGAAGGACACCACGGTGGGGGATGACGGCGACGCTGTGATCGATGGGGATCAATCTATGTTTCAACCGTTCCAAAAGTTTAAGCTTGGTCCGCGTAGAGTTCAAACCAGCTGGGTAGAGCAAAGGAGACTTTGAGCTTGCAAGGGGCAACGTCTTGTAAGAAGCAGCTCCCTGCGTCTATAGTCTTGCGTCTCACTGTCTCAGCATCTGATAATCCGGATCAGCTCGGGACGTTGTCAATGTCCTGCTGCGGTACTTTATTGGTGCCATCACAGGAGGATATCTACAGCATGGAGCAAGAACTGCCACATAGGATAGCGTTGGCCTCTGGAACGTCGGCAAGCAGTGTGCAATCGATCCAATGGCGCATTGAACAGGCTCTGACGATGCTGGCGTCGCGCGGAAACATGGCGACTAGGGAATCGCCGACACGCTTTGATGCCTCTGCCGGGCAAGTACCGATGTGAATGTAATCAGTGAGGCTTTTCGATATGAAGCTCGTTCAACGTGTTTGCAGGCGCGGCGCCGTCTGCCCAGCGGAATTGTGGTGCTTCAATTGCGCGGCGAAAACGTGCCATGTGTCGGCCATGCAGCCAAGTGTTGAGGACCTGGTTCGCGAACCGGCGGGGCCTTCAACGTAGACGTGGGGTGTCGTCGACGGTGGTGGATACTAAGATGGTGGTGTTGATGTGATGTACGATATCGAAAGGAGGCGGGAGGATGTAGCAAAGACGGCGGGAAATCGGAAAGCTGCCATTTAAGCTTACTTTTCAGGACACTCGAGCCGAGACCGCTAGTCTGTTTACGTCTTCAGTATCCGGTCTGTAACCGGGCTCTTGACTGTCAGATTTGAAGCGAAATCGATATTGCGACCAGCAGATCTATAACAACATACATCGTCGTAAGGCGCAATTCTACGTATCTGTGATACGTGGAACTGCAGAGAGCATCAAACCCAGATCTCAGCCCAGCAAGCATCATCCCTGCCGAAGCCATCAGGAGCCGGCATCACGGCAGAAGCTTGGCTCCACCTAACTCCCTCCTCAGTCTACCAGCCACGTGTACGTCTTCTTCGCCAGCCAGCGAGACGGGAGATCGACGCAGCGGTAAAACAGCTCTGAGAAAACCGCAATCGCGAAACCACATGTGATGAGCACGACCGCGTTCGCGCCCGCCGTCGAGAGGCCTCTCTGGTCGTGCAGCACCAGCCACAGCTTGATGCCACCAGTCCAGAAGATGATGCATTGGGCCACGAAGACACCTACCACGGTACAGTCAGCATTTGACGGTGCCAGTCACTGAATATGGGGATACACATACCAAAGGATCGCTCTCCCAGCCAAACTAGCGGCTTGAAGGAAAGTGCATCCTGCGCCGACGGGAACAGCTCCACTGCGGTCAGGATGCCGACAATGAGAAGCCAATCGTCGAGTCTTGGATACGGTCCCAGGGCAGCGTACGAGCTGGTCGTGTAATTTTCCGAGAGGTCCAGGAAGGGGTGCAGCACGAGCAGGCTGTTCATGTATTGTGGCAGGACCACAAATGCGTACTTCAGAGCAGCTCCGGCCGCCCCAAAGACTGCCGCGAGAGTCCAATACGGAAGTCTCCAGTCCTCCGTGACCTTCATGCCTGCCTTGAATTCCGACCGCAGAGTTGGACTAATGGTGATGTCTGCGAATGCCAGGCCTGTTGCAGAATACCAACCCCACGAACCCATCCAGAAAGACCCGAGTGCGAACAGGCCAAGTCCCTGAAGATGCCATTTTGGTCTGGTGAAGGGGAGTATCACCATCAAAAAGTACGTTGTGAAGGACTGCGGTATGTCAGTTCTTGGCGAGTCGAATTCTACTGTTTCGCGTCTGTACATACCTGGTAGTATATAACGGAAGGCACCCACAGAGTCGCTGTTGGCCAGAAGTTGTTGGCTGCCTGGGTAAAGAAATCCGCCGTGAGCCAGAAAAGATTGAACAAGGAGTTCCAGGCAGCGACCGCATCGTACGTGATCACTGGAGTCTGGATCGATTTATTCGGCAGCTTGGTCTTGAAGTCGTCGATGAAGACTACGCCAATCTGCGAGAAGATGAGGGTGGCCATTCCGGATCCGATGCAGAGGATGATCACCATGCGAATGATACGCCGGATTATCGTTGCGGCGTATGTCTGTCCGTTCGGCTTGCGTAGAAACGATACGCAGATGGTGCGCATCGACAGGATGATGAAGAAGTTATAGATCAAACTCGAGCTCCATAGCGGCACGCTGAAGACGTCGCGGAGAACAACTTGATACCATGGCCCGGATGTGAAGTTCGACACAAGAGCTGGAATGAAAGTCTGGAAAAATGTCCAGAAAAAACTCTCGATGACCAGGATTCCTCGAATACCAGTGATGTAGAGATGCTGTCCATCGGGCCTTTCAGACGTGATGAGCTCTTGTACAGTCTGGGCGAATTTTGGCTTGGAGTCGGCACTCGCAGTCCACGATTCCTGGGTCACCGTCATGGATGACTTTTCATCCGAATTCTGTTTCATCGCTGGCAAGCTTGTTGCCTCAATCCGGTTGCTGTGCTTTTCAGACATGATGTACTCCTTGAGTTGTCTGTTCAGCAAGAAGAAGACGGCCAGAAAAACAAGCACACAGACCTGTGCAAAGCACCCAGTAACCGGACACCCGGACAGGATCTTTGGGATGACAGCATCATGTTCGAGGCCTGTGCACCCCCAGTCGACTAGAGAATCAAGCCTTCACAGCGCCGTTGTTGAGTGAACTCTACTCATACGGTACCGATCGCACGGAGCTTCCTCGGGAGGCGCCCCGCTCTCACATGCACGGCAGATTCAACTGTCCCTGCACATCCCTGCTACCTTGGAAAGAGGAAATTCCTGCGGATGCGTGGCGGCTGCAGCGTGTACATAGCTTGTAACTGCTACATGGAGGACAGCGTACAGAGGCACATGCATCCACAATCCATCGGAATCAATCAAAACCGATCTGACAGATAACAACAACCCCAAATGGCTCGTCAAATCCAATCACCAATATTATTGGCTCGAGACAGATGTACATCTAGAGAACGTCTGATATATTATTGACCAGGGTGTTGCCTGCGTGGAATTTCCTAGTGCCATCTCGACGCCACGACAAGACATCGCAAAACAACCAGAACGAAGCTTCGAACTTCAAGTTCAAAGCGACTTGGTACAACGATCTCGGCCTATCTAGGATACTTGCATGAACGATTTGCCTGACTGCGTAAATCGCGAACACGACGTCCAGGTACCAGTCGATCAAAGTGGCTTCTGCGTTGTTTCTCTGGGTCGGCGCAAGCGAAGTGGGTTGCTTATTGCTTCAAGAGCTTGGATTCAGCACCACCTGTAGCCACGGGCATAATTCATTGGATGTTGCCACGATTTTACCTACATTCGGAGGTACGGCCGTGGGCGATCTTTTCAACATCATAAGAAGAATTCGTCAACAGAACCATGAAGTTGCAAGACAGACACTTGCAAATCACGGTGTCGGGCAAAGTTCAAACGGTTTGATACCTCGACAGGAACTGCTCTCATCCCACGCTTTGAATTCAAATTGGGGCGCCAAATCTTTCATCGGATAAGGCCGAGAAACCACCAACGCCGAGGACCCCCACCTTCAGGAACAACGTCTCATCAAAGTTTAGTGCAACTCTTGTTTCTGAAAGGCTTCAAGGCCATCGAAGTCTGATCTCCACCTCATGCTCCCAGTCACTGGTGATGCTGCTTGTTCCGGTCGAACCGCCTGCAACTACTCCTTCGTTGAACTAGACCGCACGAAGTCTATACCTACGAAGCACTCTCAGTTCATCGAGGTATCCGGTACAACTTGTTGAGAAATTCGAAATACTCGGCAAATCGAAGAGTACGTCGGAAAGATCCCATGCCGCGACATTGCAGATCGAATGCGATAGGCCTGTTCGACACTTCGACCACTGCTCCCAACGGAGCAAACGGTCTATGGAGATCTTGACGCATCTGGGTGAGGGCCCCTCTGCGGCGATTTGTCGTTGACTCGGGCCACCGAACGATGTCACCAACGGTCAATATATTGATATGATGAGGCCGGCACCGATCATGATGCCGTCTGCTTCTCAGCAAGTACGGTCGAACAACACCGACCCTCTTTCTCAGTCCTCCAAAGGAAGACCACAGGCGCTCTCTCGCTTCGGCGTACCTGTATCACTTCATTCATTATTGCTTGTCATCACTTTCGATTAGAAGCTTGATCACCGCTTCTGCAACAAGCCGTCGCTTTGACTACCCTGCACTTTACGTGGGAGCTCCGCACATCTTCACGATGCTGTCGTTCTCGAAGAACCTTACGCCTTCGGCGGAGAAGCATGCTGAATTCTCCGATTCGCGCACAACACCCAAGAGACGTTTATCACCATCATCAGTCCTGACTAAAATCGTCAATGGCCTTCGAACCGGCTCTTTGGCGTTTTCCGACTGGATTATCGACTACACGCCCTTCCTGATGGTTGCAAGCTACTTCATTGTCAGCACGGCAATCTTCTGCATGTGCAATGCCACGGCAATCAAGGTCTTCTACTTCTTCTACATGGCCACCAACTTCTACATCGCAGCAACTTGCGTGATCGAATCATTCCTTGGGTTGACTCCGGTACGCGAGGCACGTTCAGCTGCGATGAAAGTTGAAGCAAATGGAGGACTGTTTCCCAGCGACCTCAATGGCAACGCGAAGGATCTGCCCGTCATCGACCTTGTCATCGTCGCCTACCTGCCAAACGAAAAGGACATCATCAGAAACCAGGTCCTTTACGCCTGCGAGGAACTCGTCTACCCAAAGGAGAAACTACGGATCAACTTGGTTTATAACACCCCGAAGCCAATTGAGCCGCTCGAGAGCGAGCTTGCCCTGCTTCCGGAGCAGTACAAGAATCTCAGAGTCATCAAGGTTCCCGGCTCCAAGTCGAAAGCTGACAACCTCAACTTCTTCTTCAACGTCAATTCTGACGCCGAAGTCATTGGTATTTTTGACAGTGATCACTGTCCGCACCCACACAACCCAAGATGGGCTGCTGAGCGCTTCCTGGCCGACAAAACTGTCGATATTGTGCAAGGCCGCTGCATCGTATACAACACCAACGAAAGCTTCTACGCCAAGATGATTGCCATCGAATTCGACAAGATTTACGCCATCTCCCATCCCGGCCGCAGCAGGATGTTCGGCTTCGGTCTCTTCTGTGGTAGCAACGGTTACTGGAAAGCTCCTCTCCTGCGCGCCCACAAAATGCACGGCGAGATGCTCACGGAAGACATTGACTCTGCTCTGCGCGCCTACGGCCTCGGCAAGAGGGCCGTCCACGACATGAACGTCACCTCATTCGAAATGGCGCCCAACGCCTTCGCCGCCTTTTGGAAGCAGCGCCTCAGGTGGGCGCAAGGCTGGACGCAAGCCTCTTGGGTTCACATGCCGCTGATGTGGACCAACCCACCAGGTGGCAAACGTCACATGGAAGAACGCTTCGGTGTCTTCTCACTGCTCTTCGTTCGCGAGCTGTCCTATTACCTCGTCACGCAACACACCTGCCTGCTCCTCAGCTTCATCATCGTCGACTGGCCCCACAACGTCGGCGAGTTCGTCCGCCTCATCTTCTTTCGCTACCCAATGTCCGAGTGGTTCTTCTTCGCCACTATTGTCGCTCTCATCTTCACGCTATATTTTACTGAGCAGGTTCGCTCGGAGTTTACTAGCTGGAAGACTATGACTGTCTTCACTATCATTTACGTTCCGTATTTGATTTTGATGGCAGTTATGGGTCTGTATGGACATGCGAGACAAATGATCAAGTACTCGAGTTGGAATCCGACTGCACGGAAGTAATGTTGGTCTGGTGATTGAGGCTTTGGAATTAGCGATGGTGTTTTGGTTTGGGTTGTATGTACTTTTTGATGAGGCTTTGTCACGGCCTTTTAAAGAATACGATTTATAGAGTGATGACTTTCAATGTCAAACTTATTCTTGTCATGACAATTCACTTTCCTCAGCGTATCTCTTCAACTCGCAAGTCTTGGCTTGCAACAATTTCGATGTCTGTTACCGAGTGTCGTGTCTCCGCTTGAAGGTTGCCGCGGAACTCCTGGTTCCCGAATTCCAAGAACCACTGCAGGTCAGCACTACTACCATGGCGTTGGTTGTCGATTTGGTAATTGTTTAAAGCAATGCATTAACAACAGCGTGGCTCAAGCACCTCAGTCACCCACTCAACTATTGCTCTGGCCACATTCAGTCGCCTCTCACAGTTCACGGTCCGCCTATACAACCTCCCGTCTTCGAACAGACTAATAACCTGACTTGGTGGCTAGAGGCGGCGACTAGCAATCGGAATTCCATGAGATCCGGCCGAGTAATCGAGCACACCGAGGGATGGCATCCTGTTACTCCTCTCCGTGGAGTTCTCGTGGCATCTAGAACTTCTACATCTCGAGGTTGACAGTATATTCATTGCTTCGATGCCCTAGTAAGGCAATATTCATCCATGGCTCGGCTGAGACAAAATGTTGCAATTCGTGTCTTGTTTAGTAGCGAATAAACGCTTTTGTTCATCTTGGAAGTGTGTATGAGCAGTTCTCGGTGGTTTATATGTCTCTGCGTGCATTGGTTCTTGTCATGGCTAAGGCAATGTCTATGGTTGTTGGCGGAGTCTGATTGAAGCGATCGACTCAGTTGTTACACTTTGAATCAAGAATTGGGGCGATGATCAACGCAGAAGTGAGAGTCGTTCTCATACCTGTCCACCATCCGGATTTTACTTTAATGCTTCACCGATCCAATGCAAATTTATAACTCTTGATGTAGAACTCGTGGAGAACAAAAGCAGAAGAACAAATCCTAGTTCTAGTAGGTCGCCTTCCAACTGAGCCAAAAGTTTACTCCAAATTCAAAGAGCCGGCTTGTCTGCCAAGGTAATCTCAATAGTCATTCCGGAACGCATCCATTCTTTGTCAGAACATTGTTGCATGACGTAAATACCTGATGGCATCTAGAATGATTGGTAGAGGTATCGCCGATTCGCTGTGGCCGGACCGGTTGTTATCAAAGTGTAAAGTATCAGTGTGATGCTTCTTTACACAGTTGGGTATAAACCCTGACAGAGCCGTGATCTTCAAGAGTGTGTGATGTCCGTGGGATACGGCCAGTTGAGATCGCGTGGAGTGCGGACCTCGTGTGCGGTGTTGGCTCTCATGGCGGACATGAGTCGATCTGTCGGGATCACGATTGAATAGACAATCGCAAGCGAGGTAGCCTACCCTTGCTGGCCTCCGTTGAAGATGGAGATACTGGCGATAACGCGCCTTCCTCAGGTATTCTTTCTCGCGGAAAGAAGATCTGCGACCTATTTGGAGATCGGCAGACCCATGAATAACGCATAGCATCTGGATCCAATTGGGAAAGCTTGCCCATGGCTGGGGGTCAAACTGGCAACGGAAGAGCCTTTCTTCATCAAGCACGAGTCGATAATATTCTCCAGAAATTGCGCACCCTTGACAGTCAACAATGCAATCCATCGTGGTGCCTGACTCTCCGCACCGTACTCGACGCCGGCGACTTGTGACCAAGTACCCATAGCTGGAGGTTGGCTAGTAGCGCAGTTTGCTCCTCCTCGAGTCGATAGCCATGGGGTTTGAATCTGTGTGGAAATTTCAATAATTATTAGTCTGGACATGCATATGGTTAAATAAACTCGACCCACCAATGACTCGGGCATCTCGATTCACAAAGAGGTCTTAGGAAGCTGTCCCGAATTGGGTCTGCAAAAGTAAGTATTTGCTCGCGAAGGTATTTTACCTATCTCGTCGTGCTGAACTAACATTGAGCTGTCGTTACCATTGTGATCCTACCCACTGATGTTGCGCCGGAGGACTGACATCGACCGGGTTCTCCTATCGAGCCATGAAATCAACTCCGTTGAAACCTTGCAACACCCTGAGCCATAGGAAAGAAGCCGACATAGGTGGATTGCGTCTACAGTTGGCGGCGATCAATTGTTCAGCAGGTGGTGGAATCGGCGCATTCTCGGTTGGTTCAGCGAGGGTGTTGGCCAACTTTCGCAAACCCCGATTCATGGTAGCAGTTATCACTTGATTATCCGGACTGAGCGCCGAGCGCGCAGCCGGTTGTTGCTGTTGGCCGGCCGGTCCTGGTGGAGGTCGATCAGAGCGACGAAGATGTGGAGATTTATCACTGCCATCCGAGCCTCCATGAAGCCCTTGATCCTGCCCAGTCGCAATATTGATCGCATCCGAGCTTCCAGTTACCGCCGTTCCGCCCAAAGCCGCTGCAGGAAGAGTTCCACAGTTCCCAGGATTGATAGCAACAGCAAGTGACAGAGCAAGAGCTCCACAGAGCATGTGCTGGAGCGAAATGGCCATGATAGGCTGTAGCAAGGCGCAGTGCCTAGATTTTAGTCGATATAGGCCGCGTGTGTAAGAGTCGTAAGTGTAGTGTAATAGTCGTAGGTGAAGTGTGAAATTTGTATGTGTAGTGTAAACGTCGAGCATTGGTAGAGGTGGACGAGCTCAGTAGTTGATCGCCTTTATCGAAGGAAGTTGTGTTGGGGAAGAGAGGGCAAGCGGTAGATATATGTCTCTGCGAGCAGTCATGCCGTCCTGGAAAAGCACACGACAGATGCCATGACCATGCTGTCCGCCGTCCGTCATATGAGCATACTCGTGTATGTCAGTCCATTGCTGTAGTACTGGCGAAACCAAAGGTCGTGATTGCCAGCACGTCTCAACGGAAGCGATGTCAAGAGCCCCAGTGAGAGAAATATTTTGTTAAGGGAGTAGCCCGCATTCACAACAACGACATTCCGGCAGCTCAGGATTTTGAGAGGCGGGAAGCGCTGGCTTTGCCAATGATGCCTATATCGTACGGTCAATGATTTGATCAGACGACGAACCGGGAGAGTATGTATCCACCATTATAGATATTGAACCAGACACAAGTCGTCGCAAAGTTTAAAGCTACAAGCAGTGTCAGCCATCATTGGAAACGAGAGTTGAGCCCAAGCAGACTTTCATCAGATGAATGGTAATACCGTGATTATCGAATTCATCGTCCAATCCGGCCATAATGGCAAAAAAACCGCTTGCAAACCATGATATCCAAAAAGGATTCCAGTCCTCCAGTAGTAATGGCTCGGCATCATTCTCGAGATCGTCTTTGTCGTGATCGAAGGGAAAGATTGTCGAGACTGAATACGAGCACGTGTCAGAGAGTCGAATTCTCAGTGACGGCTTTCAGAACACCTATTGGGACACTGATTGTTGAAAGGATTTCCATGTTGCATTGTCTGATATGTGCGAATGATCAAATACAAAGCATGGTCGTCTGCCCGAGGATCCTCGTCGATGTGACGATTAGGCCTGTTGAGACGGTTGAGCCGGTGGCTCTTCACTATGGTCATCCGATGCCTATATTCTCGGTCCATTAGCCCCCCTGTATATTGTTTGTTATCGGCCTGATAGCTTCGAAGTGTCTGATTGACCGGGCGAATTGTGTAGGTGACCATGGCTTTTGGAGAAGAGGAACGCTCGCTCTGATTGCAAATGACAATGCAGGCGACGGTTTGAAGTCCCCATTCGTTTTGTCGCTGGGAGAGGAAATGTTCGACGTGTACCGACGGCGCCAGGCCCATGACGAATAGATGATTGAAGCTTCCCAATGGATAGGTAACACAGTGGCCTCGTGCCGGGAACTGAGGCCTGGTGTCCCTCTGATTGTCAAACCCAAGTTGTAGCATGAGTTCATGTGGGGCAGATATACCCTCGAAGACAGTCCATCGTGGCGGATTGTCCGAGTTGTATTTTGTTGCTGCGACGTCGCCCCACATTCCGTGGAGCTCGTTGTCAGACTCAGAGATGAAGTCGCCGATGGAGACTACAAGAAGTAAAAGAGACAGACAGGTAGTCATGATTTGCCCGAATTACCTACAGCTCGGTATTTACGACTAATGAGAAATTCGAAGTTGAGTCCGTCGTCCTTCTAGATCGTCAGCATTGCGAATTCAACCCAGGGTTTCGGCGTACTCACATTTCCAGAAGACCATTCCGAGCTCACCCATCCGTTACCGGGATTCACCGCCACTGTACGCTCGTACGGGTGGAATTCCAAGATCCCATTCCACTCATTCATATGTCGAGCAAGATAGGCCGACCATTCATGAACCGAAGAAATGCGCCGCCAGCCGGCTGCATCCAGCTCTGCTCTTGACAAGTGATTCGTTGGCTCACGAGGATTTCCATATTATCGATGTGATCTTGGCCTCGTTCCAAGCTCCCTTGGAATGTTAAAATCCGAGGATCTTGGAGCTAGTGATCTGCTAGACGATGCTTGTTCAAGCTCGAGAACGGATCACGAAACGGCTCTTCTCCGCGAGAGTCTTAATGCGTATGTTTGACCGCAGCTGAGCTTCTAGCAATGATAGGTGCGCTTAGAAATGCTTCATCAGGTCGAAGATCATGTCCAGCACCATTGGCAGTGGCCCACGTCAGGGCCAGGGTGCCAAAAATTAACCGTAGTAGGGTGAAGCCCATGGTTGCAATTAGACACAATCACAAGTTGTGCTGGTATCCTGCAGAATGATTCCAGCGTGATCGCAGATCGATAGAAGCCTGGCGAGTCCGATGATTGGAAGGCTGCTTGGAATTCACGGGTCGAAATGGCCTGGCGGATGTGAAGTCAGATATCAGGCCAGTAGAAATAAGCTGAGTCACTGATGCCGCCTGCGACCAGCAAACGACTGAGACGTGATTATGTGGCAAGGCTCATCACTAGGGCGCACATCATCGCCCCTCTGTCGAAATCGCTCATTGCACACGGCCCGCTCCTGTGAGCGCCAACACATTCCATCGTGAGTGGCGACGAATAACAGGGTGGGGACATCGCCATGGTCAGACCGGAGAAACTTTCAGCTGAGTGCAAGTAGCCGCGCAATCCAAGTTAATGATGGTTTGATACGTTGAGGAGAAAAGACTAGAAGGAAGGAACATGGAAGTCGCGAACGTGAGGTGAAAGTTCAGCCGGGGTCGATACAGGCGCGTTACTATAAAGGGGTACGCTAGAGATATCAGCCACCGTCGATATCAGAAAGTGTAAAACGCTAGTCGAACGCCTTTGACACTCGGCTTCGAGCTTTCTACCCGTATCACACAACATGTCGAATTCATTTGAGCTGCGAGCGGCCATCCTGATAATTTCCGAAACCGCATCCCAACATCCTACTACTGACAAGGGAATTCCGGCGCTGCAGCAGGTCTTTGCTGAGCATGGCGGCGGGCAGTGGACTTGCAGCGAGACCAGCATCGTGACTGACAGCGTCCTCGACATCCAGCGAGCTGTGACACAGTGGAGCGATGGTCAGGATCCCGTCAATCTCGTCGTCACGAGTGGCGGTACGGGTTTTGCCCGGAGGGACGTGACTCCGGAGGTACGCTTCTCATCTCTCCCTTGATATGGCTGATATGCTGATATATTGATTCGCAGGCCATTACGCCTCTCATACACAAGCACGCAGCAGGTTTGGTACATACGATGCTATCCTCATCGCTGGCAATCACTCCATGTAGGCCATTTGTGCCAAAATCAACGACTCGTACTGACCACTCTATCAGTCGCCGCAATGGCTCGACCAGTTGCCGGTGTACGCCACAAGACCCTGATCATCACCCTTCCTGGCTCTCCCAAAGGTGCCAAAGAGAACCTCGAGGCCGTTCTGAAACTTTTACCACATGCATGCCAGCAAGCTGCAGGTGCGAATTCCAGAACTCTGCATGCTGGCGGCGTTGCGAAGCTCGAGAAGGAAGCCGGCGTGGCAAGCTCTGGTCACTCACATTCGCATTCTCACCATCACGCCCATGGACACGGGCATCATCATGGCCCCAAAGCGCACACAAAGACGGAAGACCGGCCGATGTCGAATGACCCCAACGCCGGAGCCTCGAGACGGTATAGAGAATCACCGTATCCGATGCTTTCAGTCGAAGACGCCCTGAGCCAGGTCTCTCAGCACACACCTGAGCCTACCGTCGTCCAAGCGAAGGTCAATGAAAACCTGGTCGGATCTGTTCTTGCCGAAGACGTGTTAGCCGGTGAATCTGTACCAGCTTTCAAGGCAAGTATAGTAGATGGATACGCCATTGTGGCCTCCAATCATGTCTTGGTCCCCACAACCAAAGGTATCTTTCCGGTAACGAGTATCTCCCATGCCCAGGCTGGCTCAGAGGACATCCCGACCCTGCGAGGCGGCGAGGTGGCTCGTATCACTACTGGTGCTCCTCTTCCTCCAGGTGCAACGGCAGTTGTAATGGTCGAGGATACTGTCTTGCGGTCAATGACTGACGACGGAAAGGAGGAAAACGAGATCGAGATCCTGACCGATGAAATCAAACCCGGAGAAAATGTGAGAGAAGTCGGCAGTGATGTCAAATCTGGGGATGTGATCATGAGGAAAGGCGAAGGCATCACAGCGATCGGCGGTGAGTTTGGGTTGCTAGCCTCTGTCGGCACCAAAGAGGTCTCGATATACAGACGACCCGTCGTTGGCGTCCTCAGCACTGGCGATGAAATCGTTCAGCATGATCGGCCAGGTGATCTTAGACTGGGAGAAGTTCGAGATACGAATCGGCCTACCTTACTCACCTCCGTGCGTGGCTCAGGCTACGAGGCTGTGGATTTGGGAATTGCTTCCGACAAGTAAGCTCCTCAGCTTCTGGTTGTTGTGCTCTGCTGACCTTGGCTGTTGTAGACCTGGCGCTCTTGAGCAAAGCTTGAGAGACGCCATGCGGAAGGTTGATGTAGTCATAACCTCCGGAGGCGTTTCAATGGGTGAGCTAGATCTCCTCAAACCCACCATCGAGCGTGCCCTTGGAGGAACCATCCACTTCGGCCGAGTTTCCATGAAGCCTGGAAAACCCACGACCTTCGCCACTATCCCGTCCAAATCCAACGCAGGCGACGACCTACGCAAAGTCATCTTCTCTTTACCAGGAAATCCAGCTTCAGCCGTTGTCACATACCACCTCTTCGTGCTGCCCGCGCTGCACAAGATGGCCGGAATCAGCCCTGTGGGCTTGCCGAAGCTGAAGGTCGTTCTGGACCAGGACATCAGACTCGATGCGAAGCGGAACGAGTACCACAGGATCATAGTCACCGCGCGCACAGACGGCCTTCTCCATGCGACTAGCACCGGTTTCCAACGCAGCTCTCGCATTGGCAGCTTCAAAGGCGCGAATGCTTTGCTGTGCTTGCCAGCTCGCGAAGGGTCTCTGTCGAAGGGCGACAAGATCGATGCGCTGCTGATGGGAAAGATAGTGAGTGAAATGCAGACGATAGCTTGAGAGCGCCAGCCGCGGTTGCGCAATGCCCATCTCCAAGCCTCAACTTCACCTCGAAGCACTTTTGCGATTTCCGTATCAACAACAACTCACCAATTGACGCCTTCCTCTTTAGACTCGTCTCGAGGTATCGAGTACTGTCGACCTTGACCGCTCTCCATCGTGCTTCCTGTTCTGGAGGTCTTCACCAACGACTAGGTCGATTTTCCTCGCTTGGGGCCACTCGGGCTGGCTGGCAATCGACGCCTCTGACGCCGTCTCCCTGTACCACTTTAGCTATGCACATCAAACGACAGGTCCCTCGAATGTTTGCTACTAAACCCGGATGAACAACACAACAGCTCGGCTCAGACAGATCTCACCGTCAGCGGCTTTCCCAGAACCGACCGCCCGCTCTTGTTCCAGTATTCCAATGCCGTAATGAATCTGCAAGTTCGCCAGCTTCATCCCACCAGACGAACCGCAATCCGTTAACCCCACGAACATTCGGTGGAAAACGGCGCGCCGAGCTGCGAGACCAGTCAAGCCACGATGTCGTCGGACGAAGCCCGAGTCGAACAGCCATCCGCTGGAGGGGTCCAAGCATGATACGGAATGGCTGAGAAAGGCATGAGAACCGAAAGGTTAGAAACAAAGACAAAGCCACCGCCAGCACACATTTCGTATACTACTTAGTCGTACAAACGTGATTCCTCCGGAGGACTTGCTGCTTCTCACCTCCCTGTTTCAGAACTAGGCTCGCTCAATATGAGGGTCGGCGCGGAGGAGCTCAGAAGAGAAGGAAGGAAGGATTTCGTGTGGATTGCTATCAAGCTCTCTAGCGTAATTTTTTAGCCTTGTCGATCAAGCTTATCCCATGTGCCAATCAGTGTCAAGCAACCCCGTCTTCCAAGCAAAGCAGTCTCTTTGCTTGTCTGATTAGGGTGGTGTGCTTCCCAAGATCTCCCTCTTGCGATAGAAGCACAATCCTGGAAGCCACCCGCTTTCCCCACCACGCCACCGACCTCAGTTCACCATACCATACAATGCAACGGGATATTTTTCTTGTGCGGTTCTTACGCCACGCTGAATGTCGTGTTCGCCATGCAAACGATGTACAACCTCGTGCTCTTTCGCTCTCCGTTTCCCCGACCCACACAGCCTTATCTACCACTTGACCCTGCCGTCGATCGCGGCGCTAAAGATTGCTGCCAGTTGCGTAGTGCAGGTGATCCGAGCAGCAGGGTGACCAAAGGAGCTGCCTTTTGCGGCAGGTAACATCGTCACGAACCAAGGCGAGCGTGCAGGTCCTAAGCACGACGCCCAGAGACATGCGACACTAATGCTGCGAGGCGACGAAGCACCGCAGCAATGCACGAACGCGTTCGTTCCCTCGCGCGTCCAATTGACTCTCGGTGATAGCTATCAGGACGCGGGATTAGGCAATGAGTGGTACCTGATGTGATGTAGATTGATAGACAATCATCACCATCACGAGGCAGGGTATATGCGAGGGTCTCGTAATCTTTCGCTTGGGGATGTGGTGTTGATCGGCTTGAATATAAAGCAGTTGTTCCTCCTCCTCCTCGTTATCCTCCCCTCCCTGATCATCAAAGCAGTTCACTTGCACCTTTTCCTACTCTCGAGCTTCGTTCATCATGTACTTCGCCACTACCCTCGCCCTGGCGGCCGCCGCCCTGGCCTCGCCAGTTGAGCGTGCCAGCTCAGCCAAGATGCCTCTCACCAAGGTCAACAACGTCAAGAACGTGTCGAACTTGGTTGCTGCTGGCCAGAACCGTCTTGCCAAGATCAACGGGGCCAAGACTGTCGGCAACGTCGATGCCAGCTCGGGAACCGTCACCAACGAGGATGTTACCTACGTCGCCCCGGTTGTCATTGGTGGCAACACCTGGTCTTTGATTGTTGACACTGGCTGTGAGTATTTTCTCGGGAATGGAAGCGCCTGGAACTGGGTTTGCTGACGGCGAGCGTAGCTTCCAACACCTGGTGTGGTGCTCAGAAGTCCTGCGAGAAGACCTCTACCGGCAAGTCCACTGGCGGAACCGTCCAGGTTAGCTATGGCTCCGGCTCTTTCTCCGGAACTGAGTACACCGACAAGGTCAGCTTCGCTGGCCTCTCTGTCGCCTCTCAGTCCATTGGCGCCGCCTCGTCCTCCCAGGGCTTCTCCGGCGTTGACGGAATCATCGGTTTCGGCCCAGTCGACCTGACCGAGGGCACCGTTTCCAACGCGAACACTGTCCCAACCTTCATGGACAACCTGAAGAGCTCGGGCGCCATCTCCACTGAAGTCCTCGGTGTGTACTTCAAGCCAGAGTCCGGCTCTGACACCAACGATGCCAACGGCGAGCTTACCCTCGGTGGCACCGACACTTCCAAGTACTCCGGTACCCTCACCTACTTCCCCCAGCTCACCTCCGGCAGCGCGTCTCCATACTGGGGAATTGCCGTGAAGTCTTTCACCTACGGCTCGACCAGCCTCGGCTCTGCGCCCCAGTCCATCGTTGACACCGGTACCACCCTCATCTACATTCCAACCTCCGCCTACAACAACTTCCTGTCCGCCACTGGCGGCACGACCGACCGCACTTCCGGGCTCGCCTCGTTCACCACGAAGCCGACAGGCAACGTTGGCGTGACATTCGGCTCGACCACGTACACCCTCACCCCAGCGCAGTACTTGGTCCCAAGCGCCCAGTACAGCTTCTACGGTCTGTCGTCCAGCAAGTACTACTCGTGGATCAACAACGGTGGCAGCTCTGGCGTTGACTGCATTATCGGCCAGAAGTTCCTCGAGAACTACTACTCCGTCTTCGACACCACCAACAAGCGCATTGGGTTCGCCACTCGCACGTAAGAGGATGCAGGTTCGAGAATGGATAAAGAGACGAATGATTGAAGGCATGATGATACTGCGGGCCTCGTAGCTTAGAGAGCTCAGGATAAAACTGAATGAACAGTTTACAGCAAGTGTGACTCTTGCCCTTGTGTCGCGTGCCACTTGTTGACAGTGGATGTCAGTTTGTGATGTGTTCCAAGCCCAGCCGAGTTGGCTTCAGTCGTCTTCATCCTCGTCTTCGTCTCCGGCTTCGTCGTGATCCTCGATACCGTTCGTCATATCAAAGTTGTCGTCCTCATCCGCAGCCAGTCCAGTGGTGAGTGCATTCGCACCAGCCCTAGCCCGTCGCGCTCTCACAATATGCACTCTCGCGCGCCGAATAGCTTCCTCTTCCGACTTCTTGATCGTACCACTGACCCTCACCACCTGAACAACGCAGATTGCATCCACCGGCTTCGGGACTTTCGTGACGAAGCTGAGGGCGGCCCAGACTAAGCGATAGTGCGCGCGTGCGACTCGCACAATGGCTGTCGATGTGGCTGAACTCATGTATTTGACCTGAAGACTGCTCGCGACCATGCCGGCGCCGTAATCGCCGAACAGCTCAGACACGCCATCGCGGATCATGCGTGAAAGGAGGCGTCCATCAAGGAGGTCAGAGGAAGCTTTGCGGAATTGGACGGCCCATGGAATCTCTTCGTCTGGTTTTGCTGCGAATTTTCCCTGGGTTGGGTAGAGGACGTTCAGCAGCAGGTAGCGGTGCTTGATGCGGACCATGCCGGGCGGAATTGACTGCTGATATCACAGTCGATATGTTGCTCTTCTGGCCGTTGGAGGATCATGGTATGGTGCGATGTTGGTGCAGGGTTGTTGCGGCACGGTCGAAGGAAGAGAGAGAAAGGAAAAGCGGATGAAAGTTCTTCCAGAGAAAAGTTGCTTGCACAAAATGCCCACCTCAATCCTCAAAACACCAGCACTCCTTACATTACATTACACTTCGCCATGTCGGACTCCCGCTTCAATGCCCTCTCGAGTGATCCGCGCTACCGTCTCCCCAGTCGTAAGGTAGCGCGCACTGCCGTCGACCCGCGCTTCCAAACACTTTTCACCGACCAGGAGTTCCGCAAAAAGGCGAGTGTCGATCGCTATGGCCGGAAGGTCAAGCCGGAGAGCGCCAAAAAGGATTTGGAGAGGCTTTACAGGCTGGATGAGTCAGAACAGCCAAAGGGAAAGAAGCTGGCGAAAAGGGAGGTAGTGGGCAGCTCAGATGAAAGCGAGGAAGATGGAGACGACGACAGCGAGGATGAACAGCTTGTGCAGAAGCGCGATCTCGCACGGGAAGGCTTCTCCGAGTCTGAGTCGGAAGAAGAGTCGTCCGAAGAGGAGGAAAATGGCGATTCTGAGATTGAGCTGGCAGATGAGACGGCAGGTCAGGAGCAGACAGAGGATATTCCTATGGGAGAAGTGGCCGCCAGAATTGCGTGCGTAAATCTGGATTGGGACAATATACGAGCGGCCGACATTATGGCTGTGGCGAGAAGCTTCGTGCCGAACGGTGGAAGTATCCGAAATGTCACCGTCTATCCCAGCGAGTTTGGTCGAGAAAGATTAGAGCGAGAGGAGATCGAAGGGCCACCAAGAGATATCTTTGCCAGCTCTACTCAGAGGAATGAGGAGAACGACAACGAAGATGAGAGTTCTGACGACGACGACGAAAAGATCAAGAATCGACTGTTGCAAAACCAGGCTTCAGAGGGACAAGAATTCGATACTGCAAAGCTCCGCCAATACCAATTGGAACGCCTTCGCTACTATTACGCCGTAATCTCCTGCAACAGCCCATTCACCGCAAAGGCCCTCTACGACGCCATGGATGGACGAGAGTACCTCTCAACCTCCAACTTCTTCGACCTGCGCTTCATCCCGGACGAAACATCCTTCGCCGACGATAAACCCCACGACGAGTGCTCCCAGCTTCCCTCCGGCTACAAACCAAATGACTTCCGCACCGAAGCACTCACTCACTCTAAGGTCCGCCTGACCTGGGACGACGATGACGCAACCCGCAAAGAAGTCCAAAAGCGCGCCTTCTCCCGCGCAGAAATGGACGAGAACGACCTACAAGCCTACATCGGCTCCGACGACAGCGACGCAGACAGCATCTCCTCCCGCAAATCAGCAGCAGAAGACCGCAAAGCGAAAACGAAAGAAGCTCAACGTACCAAAATGCGCGAAGCACTCGGTCTCTCCGATGCCAAACCCTCATCGAAAAAGGACAAGGACGAAGTCGTAGGCGACATGCAAATCACCTTCACATCCGGTCTCGGCGGCACCAGCAAAGAAAGCGTTTTCGAAAACGAACCCCAAGATGAAGAGTCTACGCGCCAACGCTACGTCCGCAAAGAGAAAGAACGCAAGCAAAGACGAAAAGAGAAAATGAAAGCCTCCAAAACGCAAGAAGCCTCGCCCTCCTCCAACGAGGAAGAAGAACAAGCACGACCCGCCGCAAAACAAGAAGAAGACGACCCTTTCAACGACCCTTTCTTCAACGACCCCCAAACCGCCACCCAAAACGAGAAAGCCGCTCGCAAAGCACAATCCAAAGCCCGCGCCTCCGCCCGCGCAACCCTCGACGCCGAAGCCGAGTCCCGCCGCGCCGAACTCGAGCTCCTCATGGCCGATGAAGACGGAATTCGCCATTTCGACTCCCGCGAGTTGGACAAAGCCCGCAAAGCCGCCAAGCGCAAAGGCAAGAAGGGCGCCAAGAAAGGTGCTGTTGGGGTGGAGGATGACTTCACAGTCAACACCGAAGACTCCCGTTTCGCGAATATGTTCGAGAGCCATGAGTTTGCGATTGATCCGACGCATGCGAAGTTTAAGGATACGGAGGCGACGAAGGTGTTGCGGGAGGTGCAGAGGAAGAAGAGGAAGCATGTTGCGGAGGATGGAGGGGAGGAGGTGGTGTTTGTTGGGAAGAAGAAGAAGAAAGGGGAGGTGAATGGCGGTGGTGGGGAGGATGTGAGGGCTTTGGCGGCGAGGTTGAAGAGTAAAGTGAAGACAATGTAGACGGCCGAGTTCGGAGCGAAGTGGCATCTTGCAGACTTGAGCGATTGAGGTTTGTGCCAAACTTGGCACGAGCAAGAGTGAAGCGATATCACTCAAACGATCAACATCGCGCTGAGACAGGAATGGGCCAATACACGCTTCATCCCCAGCAACTATCTCTTCTCATCTCAACGCCATCGTACACTCCGCCGTCCGGAGCCGCGAAACATGGGACCGTCAATGCCAACAGGCTCGCGGTACGTTTGGCTTCTCGATCTCGCTGCGCCCAATACGCTTTGCCTTTCCATTTTCGATGCCAAATCCCAAGCTGACGTTTATACAACTCTGTATATTCGGCCGACCAGTGTCCACGCCGTCCTCTGCCTCCAGCCTCGAAGAAACTTGCCCAGTCACTCTAAGAACCGTCCAATGGAGGCTCAGGGAGGTCGTATGAGGTGGACGGCAGTCTTCCTCGCGTCATTCCTCTCATCTCATCTTGATGCCATAGTTTGTAATATCGGCGATAGACTCTGCAGTACTCTCTGTCTTGCAATCTGCGAGCCCTTCTGCCACCCCTTCGGAAAAAGGTGCACCACTCGTCTTTGGTTGCAGTAATTTTCGGAAGTGAAAGCTCGCCATTGGTCTGGCTTGGCCCGGGAGCACTAGACTGGATATCGTCAACAAATACTCCATTTCGGGGCATTGAGCTCGTTTTCGGCAAGATGTCTCTGCAGCCGGGGATCTGGTGCGGGAGTATACCGTCATCCGAACGAGCATGGACAGCGACTGCAGAGCTCGCGTTGATTGCAGTAGAAGTCGTTTCCAGCACGATGAGGTCTCTATTCGCGGGCATGTGGTGCGGGAGTATACGGTCATCCGAGTGAGCACGGACAGCGACCGTAGAGCCCGCGTTGATTGCAGTAAAAGTCGGGATCGTCGTTGACGGCTCGGTGGCTGGCGACCAGCTGGAGTTATCCTGCATGATAGGCTCAAGCCGTGCGACTGCTGAAGATGTTTCCTTTTTAAATAGGACCCACTGTGCCTAAAGGTCGTCCATATCCTCAGATCCCTCATCAGGCTTCACGGGCTCTGGATTCTTGTCCACGTCCATAGCCTCATGGGCAGCACCGTTGGTGGCTTGTGGCTCTTTGGCGTCGAGGTGGGTGTCGAGGGTACCCTGTCCGACTCCATTGGCAGAGCTGAGGGCGTCTTTGACCTGCCTTTGCTTGAATTGCTTGAAGGTAGTGGTGCGAGGGACGACATTTTCGAGGAATTCGAGGTTCTCGACGCGGGCGACAGCATTTGCTGCGGACGACATGTTAGCACGACGCATATGGAGGTCGATCAGGGGAATAGACTTGCCGACATCGCGGTACTGGATGTTCTTTCTCGGCTTCTGGGCGTTCTCAGTGCGGACTTGGGTGTATGCCTGCTCCACCAGGTGCTGCAGGAACATCTCGGTCGCGACGGTGATGAGAAAGGCGGCGTTATTACTGCAATTCCCGGTGTCTGGGTCGGCGTTGATGATCTTCTTGACACGAGCGACTACGGCAATGTCAGTCTCCTGAGTGTCGAGAAGCATGGGATTGCATACGAGGCAGAGCGGCGGTGCCAGTGACCTCCTTCGCGGGAGCGATGGGAGTGTTGTTGTACGGCATCTCGGCGGTGACGTATGCACGAGCGCTTTCCAGTGAATGAGCTTGGCTGTGCGCACTGGCAGTGAGAGCGGTGAAGAAGAATGGCGGCGATGCTGTGTGCTGTGAAGGGAACGAAGTGGTCGAGGAGGAGACGCGGGCGCATGCCGGCTGGATGAAGAACGCGACTGCGGCCGCTTCCGAGCATCCACCGAGCAGGAAGGAGCCGGGGAGCTCTTTCCTTTCGCATGCTCTGAGGCATCAATGAGGCAGTCGCAAACAAGGAGCTGCGCTCATATCCCATCCCCATCCCAATCCCCATCCAGCCGCCCGTTCCACATGCAGCCATTGTTGCCCGTACACGTGCTCCCGCCCTAGGATGGAAGTCGCGCACCCGGGCATGCGATGAACCGCCGCGTCAGCAGCTGCTCGATCAACGAGTCCCTCCGCCGCAGCGCCAGCTATGCCTCCGCCACCCATGACCACCCGCAGCCCTCCGCCGCCCGCATTCTGCCCCCGCGCCGTCTGTCTGCCATCTCCACGGTGGAGAACGGCACTGCGGGCGAGCACATTACGCCCGCGGATCAGATCGCGGCAGAGGAGATTGAGGAGATCAAGCGGTATGAGGACTTCACCACTATCGACTGGGTGCAGGATGCCGCTCGCGAGCAACAGAGACGACAGGCGCGGCGGCAGGAGCGCGCGGGCTTCTTCGAACGGGAGGGTCGCCTAGGCTGGAGGCGCAAGCTATGGGAGGCATATGACGCTGGCCAGGGCTGGATTGTCGTCAGTCTGGTCGGCGCCGCAATCGGTCTGAATGCGGCCTTCCTGAACATCGTCACCGAATGGCTGAGCGATATCAGGCTTGGATACTGCACCACCGCCTTCTACCTCAACGAGAGCTTCTGCTGCTGGGGTGCCGAGAGCGGGTGCAAGGAGTGGCATCGCTGGAGTGGCTTCTGGCCGCTCAACTACGTGCTCTACATCGTTGTCAGCACCATATTCGCTTTCACGAGCGCGCGACTGGTGAAGAGCTTTGCGCCGTATGCGGCTGGCAGTGGCATCAGCGAGATCAAATGCATTATAGCTGGTTTTGTCATGAAGGGCTTCCTTGGCTTCTGGACACTCCTCATCAAGAGTATTGGCCTTCCACTGGCCATTGCATCCGGACTGAGTGTTGGAAAGGAGGGTCCAAGCGTGCATTACGCCGTCTGTACGGGAAATGTCATTAGTCGCCTGTTCGACAAATACCGCCGAAATGCCGCGAAGACGCGAGAGATCCTGTCCGCCACTGCTGCAGCCGGTGTCGCGGTCGCTTTTGGTTCGCCCATTGGTGGAGTCTTATTCAGCTTGGAGGAAATGAGCAGCTACTTCCCATTGAAGACTCTCTGGAGATCGTACTTCTGTGCTCTTGTCGCGACCGCTGTCCTGGCTGCGATGAATCCCTTTCGGACCGGGCAACTGGTCATGTTCACTGTGAGCTACGATCGCACCTGGCACTTCTTCGAAATCCCCTTTTACATACTTATTGGAACCTTTGGAGGACTTTACGGCGCCTTCGTCATGAAATGGAATCTCCGGGTTCAGGCCTTCCGGAAGAGATATCTAAGCAAATACGCAATTCTGGAAGCATCACTCCTGGCTCTGGGGACAGCTATCGTCTGCTACCCGAACATGTTCCTGCGCATCGACATGACCGAGAGCATGGAGATACTGTTCTTGGAGTGCAAAGGCGGCCACGATTACGACGAGCTATGCGATGTACAGAACAGATGGCGCATGGTCGTGACTCTTGCGATCGCGACGCTCTTGAGGATGTTTCTCGTCATTATTTCCTATGGCTGCAAAGTCCCCGCCGGAATCTTTGTTCCTTCCATGGCTATTGGGGCGTCTTTTGGTCGGATGGTTGGAATTCTGGTCCAAGCATTACATGAATCTTTCCCGGACGCCGCATTCTTCTCGGCTTGCCAGCCAGATGTGCCCTGCATAACACCCGGGACGTACGCCTTTCTTGGAGCCGGAGCTGCCCTGTCTGGAATCATGCATTTGACCGTCTCGGTTGTGGTCATCATGTTTGAACTCACAGGTGCCTTGACGTACATCCTACCTACTATGATCGTTGTCGGCGTCACGAAGAATGTGTCCGAGCTTTTTGGCAAGGGCGGGATCGCAGACAGGATGATCTGGTTCAACGGCTTCCCGTTCCTGGACAACAAGGAGGAACACTCTTTTGGAGTCCCTGTATCCCAAACCATGACAACGGATCCCCAAGTAATCCCCGCATCAGGTCTGACTCTATCCCAAGTGGAGAGTACCCTCGCGGAGTCCCAATTCCAAGGCTTCCCCATCGTCGAGGATATGGAGTCTCGCGTCCTGATAGGATACATCGGCCGCACAGAACTACGATACGCAATAGACCGCGCAAGGCGAGAACAACCAGTATCCTCCAACGCACGCTGCTATTTCACACCCCCCGACGGCCCCAGAACAGCTGCCGCAACCCCCTCAGCCACCGTCCCCGCCGTCTCCTTCGACGACATGGACGTCACAGCCGGCGCCATGACCGTCGGCTTCTCCAAATTCGTCGATCCCACACCTCTGGCCGTGCACCCGCGTCTCCCACTAGAAACCGTCATGGAGCTCTTCAAGAAACTCGGCCCACGCGTTATTCTCGTTGAGCACCGCGGTCGTCTTACGGGTCTCGTTACGGTGAAGGACTGCCTTAAATACCAATTCCAGGCTGAAGCGCATGAGAATCTGCGTGATGATTCGGCGCATCAGGCTACGCAGGAGAGGTTGTGGGATGTCATGAAGAGTGTGGCGGGCTGGATTGCGGCGAGGGTTGGGCGGGTTTCTGGGGGGAGATTGAGGGTTGGGGATGGGTATAATCCATTGGGCACGCCGGATATTGGTGGCAGGCTTTCTGGAGATGTGCAGCCGGGGTTGGATGAGGAGGGGAGAGGGCCTGCGGCTGGTGGTGTAGAATTAGAGGATCGAAGGGAGGTTATCGGTTGAGCCATATTTGTAAAAACAATGAACACAGTACATTTACCCTTTGACTTCCTCGATCGCTCCGGATATCTTGGATGGCCTGGAGAATTATGAGCGGGAGTTGAGCCATGTCTGTCGTGTTTACTTGGTCGCAACCCGCACTGCCCGCACTACTGCCAATCCTCTGAGGCTGAGCGTCAACCTTCCGAGTCGTCAGCACAGCAAGACAACAAATATGGAGTCTCGCTCTCCTGCTCTGGGATCTCGGCGTTCTCTGTGTGGTCCTGTACCCGGAGCCTGAAAGTTATGTGAAGAGTACGGCCTTATTATTGTGCTGCCTACATGTACCCCATAAGGCACCCGCTTTCCTGCAATACCCCAGTCCTCTCTTCCCTAGGCTACCACCTCCAGAAAGAAAGATGTACCCGCCAGTGATAGTTGAGGCATGTAACATACACTCCCCAACCTGGAGATCTTACTGATATCTTTGCCCGACGACAGTTCCACTTCCGCCGCCGAATAGCTCTCTTCGCGATCCTCCCACATTGGCTCAGACACATGGAAACCACCCGCCTCTTCTGGTCTTGGTACCGGCACCTCCTCATCCGCCTGGAAAACCGCTCCATAAACGCACATCACAAACCCTCTCTCCTGGCCTTGCCCGATGACATTCTTCTCCTCATCTTCGATGAGCTTTCCCACAAAAGTCGGCATGAAGCCTTCATAAACCTCTCTATGACAAGCAAACACATGCGCGCCCTCGCGACGCCTACGCTCTTCCGCACTATCAGCCTAGGCCGCAGCTGGAGTCCCGAAC
This sequence comes from Mycosphaerelloides madeirae, assembly GCA_002785995.1. Classification (NCBI taxonomy): domain Eukaryota; kingdom Fungi; phylum Ascomycota; class Dothideomycetes; order Mycosphaerellales; family Mycosphaerellaceae; genus Mycosphaerelloides; species Mycosphaerelloides madeirae. Next base: position 67,696 of record NHNV01000081.1, on the reverse strand, counting down.
GCGTATACACAGCTCTCGCCTCGATTAAAACCTGCAAAGCCACAGCAAAGCACAGCCGGGCCTTGAAACTGGATTTCTGGCTCGGCAACGCAATTCCCACGAAGCGGCAGAGAGAGTTGGCGTTGGATGTCGTGCCTCTAATTCTTCGCATGTCGAGACTGGAAAAGTTGGAAATAGCCATGCAAGAGGAAAGTGCGCGGGATTTTCGCGCTGTTTGTGAGGAGTTTTCTGTGGAGTTTTCGCAGATTGAAGAGTTGATGGTTAGTCCTGGGTTGGTGTGGATCATACCGATGTGTCCGACTGTGCGGAGTATCAGTAGCAATGACTGGCATTGCAACCGAGATGTGGTTCATGGTTTCGTGGAAGCCAGTGGGAGGTGTCGTCAACTCGAACACTTTGATCTGCACTGCGGGTGGTCGAAAGAACTGCTCGAGACAGTCTTGCGCCATATGCCGCAAATCCGGAGCCTGGGAATGCGCGGGTCCTATGCCACACGGAATCCCTTGAGATTGCTTCCTGTGCTGCGTCGATTCAAAGCGCTTGAAAAGCTCAGGCTGATAAGCGCCGAGAACTTAGCCACAGCTCTCGTCGAAACATTCGGTCCATTGTCATATCTCCGAAGCTGCCAACATATTCCCGGACGACAGAATATCACACCCGCCCAGGAAATTATCACCAGGATTGTTTTCAAGAATGTGCCTGCTTTGAAAGAGCTTGCTTTGGGTTGGGACTTCCGAGCCAAGGTTATCGGATGCAAGGACCAGCGGGTCGACATCAGATGGGAGCTTACTGTTGAGCTCGAGTATACATGGCGCGGACGAGGTGTTGCTTCAATTCCAGCGCTTGAGGCCCGTGAGGATTATGTTGAATACGCCACGGCACGTCCGCGAGTCGAGCAAGAGATCGCCTGGTTTGAGCAACGCAGGTCAACTCTTGATCGCGAGGAGTACCAGTTGGCGCAGCAGACAGCAGTGATGACTGAAGAGATTTTTGAGGGCGACCTTGAAGAACTGAGTCTCAACGTTTGCAGACTCGGGCAGTATTGATCCGCGTTGGTCAAAGAGGTAGCAGTCGATACCAACATCTCAATGTTTAATATGTATTGTCAAAAGACATGTGGGGACTCTTTTCCCCACTTCTGGATCATGGCGTGGAACCTTCACTTTCCAGAGGTACTTCCCGTTCAAAGATTCAGAGCCATGTTTGGCGGTCGAAGCGAAGGCAGCCGCAGCAAATCGGGGAGTGTGCCATGAATGTCGGCAGACTTAATTGACTGCATTGGTTTTGCATCCACAGCAAGGATTGTATTGGAAGCCGGGCCGATGGCAGATTCCGATTGAGGGATCTGGTGAACCTGCGGAGCTGTGGACTGGATCTTGCAGCGGTTCGGGCACCAGTAAGAAGCTGTCGTGTTGGTGTGATGCTGGCACGGGCTGGCCGGCTGCAGGCTATCGCGCATGAGCTGCTCGTCCCGTGACAGGAGCGGAAAACCCAGGGCGACTTCGCACTATCGACGCGACTGTTGCAGTCTCAGGCATCCAGCAAACAGACTTGCGTTGAATGTGTCCTTGATGGGGGTTGGCTTGAATTGGCGAGGCGGAAGAGCCTATCAAGCTCGCTTGCGGCAGTGGGGTAAGTGCGTGGGTGTCGAGAGCCAGCTGCATGATTCAGGCGCAGGTCGATCAGCGAGCGAGACACAAGCTTGGAGTCAGTTGCGAACATGCGGTTGGAGTGGACAGGGCCAAGCAGTGGGCGCCATCGGGAGTGAGCAGCAGTTGGGAGCGGCGCATGCAGACGCGTCCACGGCACAAATGGGACAACGTGATGGGCGCGCAAGCAAGTCGCACGCTGTCTGGGAGTTGCTGTGCCGCCCAGCTTTGGATACTACCGATGCGGTGCTGCAATGCAACGACGGCAGTACAGGTAGTCTTCGGGGGCGGACGAGCCGGCGGCAGTCAATGTACGGCGTCATTGCAGCGGAAGCAAGAGGGCTGCAGTAGTATGAGACGCATGGCCGCACGTCAGCATACATGCCATTAGCATATAGCTGAAAATCGCGACCAGCTTGGGCGACGATGATCCCCGCTAGGCTGGCGTTTCGACAGGCAAGGCCGTCTTCACACGCACACCGCGGTATGTTTGAGGCACATAGGATAGGAAAGAGCGTGGGTGCGGTTCGTTGGGGAGAAGGAGTTGTGGTTTGTAAGTGAATGTGTTGAGAGGTTGATGATATGGAGAAGGAGAGAGGTGATAGACAAGAAGAGCGCAGCTTCGATTGGAGGGATCACAAGCGGAGCGCTAAGGCTTTCTTTCTTAGTGTCTGGGCTTGTGGACTAGCCGCTTGTGGTGCGTTCACTCTGGGCTCGGAGAGAGGGACGAGGAGGGTGTGCTCGCCGAACGACAGCTTCAGCAGAGCATGGAGTAGGAGCTGGAGGAGCAGCAGGAGGAATCAGCCCAGCATAGTTCTGACTTGGCTGTAGAAGAAACGAAAACTCCGATAGGACAGAGACAGGGGTGCTATGCTGTGAAGTGATCGGCCATGGGAGTTTGTTTCTTCACGAATCCAGTCGGCCATGCCACCCATGGATCATGGGCGCCCCAATAGGATAAGGGAGCTCAATAATGTGTGTGAGCTGGGTGCTCGTACATACATCGATGTTGCCTCCCAATTCACTCTCACATTCCTGCGCTGTGCCTTCTCCCAACAGCAGCACACCTCCCCCGGCGACGGCTGCTTCTCCGTTGGTTTCACCCGTCTTGCCTGCCAACAATCGCCTTGAATCTTGATTGACGACTGAGAGGGCAAGACATCGAAACCTCATTTCAATCTCCCGTCGTTATTTGGCGTCTCGGAGGCTCGGCTGCGCTTCCAATCCGTTTGTGTCGATCCCTTCACGCCAGACCAGGCCTGCGAAAACGCCGAAGCCAGACTACCACGACCACGACCACGACCACCCACGACTCCACGCACAGGACAACCGCTCGTCTGCCTGTGCGCTCCGCCACCACCAGTACCGCCCAATCCCATTGCCTTCACTCATACCCACGCCCTCATCGTCCACCACCGTCCCGCTAGCAGGCCCTCCCCCTTGCCTCACACCGCCCGATCTCGAGAGCAGCCAGCAGCATCGACTACGCCCGTCGCCCGATTACCTCCCGGCCACACCGTTTACCGACCTCGCTTCTCCTCCTGCTATTGTCGTCCAACGTCCGCGCGCAGCCCATACACTCCACAATGGCATCCAAAGTATGCTGAAGCCCTTTCATCCACCACCCCATTCATCACTCAACCTCTCCCACCACACAATTCTCGTCCCGCCTACCCTCCACCCGTACACATACATATATCGCGCCGCCGTGTGCTCCATTGGCGCTGTGCCAGGGCTAACGTCATGTCTCAGTTCCTCAGGGAATACAAGCTGGTCGTCGTCGGCGGCGGTGGTGTGGGAAAGAGTTGTCTGACCATTCAGCTCATCCAATCCCACTTCGTCGACGAATACGATCCCACAATCGAAGGTACATACTCCCTCTCCTTCTCCAAGCTCCCGACCCATCGCCATGGCGCATTCCCGCTCGCCAATTCCTCCTCAGCACCTCGCAATTCTAACGCGCACCTGTTCCAGACTCATACCGCAAGCAATGCGTCATCGACGATGAGGTCGCATTACTAGACGTCCTCGATACCGCTGGCCAAGAAGAGTACTCGGCCATGCGCGAGCAATACATGCGAACCGGCGAAGGCTTTCTTCTGGTCTACAGCATCACATCGCGGCAGAGTTTCGAAGAGATGGTCACCTTCCAGCAACAAATACTGAGAGTCAAGGACAAGGACTACTTTCCCATCATTGTCGTCGGCAACAAGTGTGACTTGGAGAACGAGCGGCAAGTAAGCACAGAAGGTGGGTACACTCTACACGCGCGCGCACATACACGTTGCGAGGTTGGCTTGCAGATGGTCGCCACGTGGTGACCTCGCACCTTCTTCCTCTTCGTGCGCTCAGTCATGTGGTGGACAATAGAAGCTGACAAGCAACTACTTCACAGAGGGCAGAGAGCTCGCACGATCTTTCGGCTGCAAATTCATCGAGACATCCGCCAAATCGCGCATCAACGTCGACAACGCCTTCTACGACATCGTACGCGAAATTCGGAAATACAACAAGGACATGTCAGGCTACCCCGGTGGCGGAGGCAACGGAACCAAGCCCAAGGACGAGATGGGGTTTCAAGATCAGGAGCAAGACGCCGGATGCTGTGGGAAGTGCGTCGTCATGTAGGATGGTGTCCTTCCCCAAACGAAACCGTGGCCGGATTTCCAGCATGATACGCGCGATGACACCAAGATATCTGGAGCGCGCTCGAATCTGCGAGGTATTGGATAGCGAGACGGCCGTCAAAAGAGTGGAAGAGAGACAAACGAAAGGAGCAAGCAGCAGCAGGACACGGTCTTTGAGGAAGGACGCGAGGATCCACAAAAAAGACTACTGCATCAATTTTCAGATCATTGCCTTGAGGACAGCATGCATTCTTCGCAAGCAAGGCGCCAAAGTTTTGAGAGGGAGCGGAAAAGAGAGAGAGAGAGAGAGAGCGAATAGTTCCTTTGTCGTGAGGCGCTCAACAAAGGGGGCGTAGAGGAAGGTGCCCTTCTTATCAGTGGCATTTTTCTCCACAAGTCGGAATCGTTCTTGTTGTTTTTAGACTTAATCGTCCAATTGCATTATATCCTCTTCCCAATTATCAACTCTCTGGTGAAGTGAAGTCATAATGCGGCTCGAGACCCACCCTACATCAAATGGGTTATGGGTATTCTTCCCGTCTCCGCCACCAAGGAGTTGGGTCTACCAGAAACAAAAAGCGTCGGAAAAGGGGACCTCTTAGAAAAATCAGGCAGCGGAATAATGAGTTTGAGGATTTGATCGTCGGTTGGTATGTCTGGATACGGGCGGAGGGAGCATTGGAAGTGGCTGGAGTTACCGGCCTTCTGGGATTGTGAGGAGTATGCATGGCTTGCATGTGGGATTGGAGGAGGGCGGGTTTGCTGTTGCTTTCTGATGCTGTTCTTTTTCCTTTCTTGGGTAGGATCTGTGATGGGGCCGAGGTAAGTGCCGTCAGTGCTAAGTGGAGGGTCTTGAGGGGGTCTGAATCGGGATGTTTGAGTGAATTCTTGGGAGAGATGTGTACGTAGGTACCTTGCTAGTACTGCTGCTGTGAGCTTTGCGGGAACGCATATGAGGTAGCAGGGAGGAAAGAAGATCTTGAGAATCGCATTGTATTGCGTAGGGGTCGTCTCTCGCCTTCTCCAGTCTCTCATCAACCTTCGTCAGGCTGACTCCCACATGATCGTCGTCAGGCTTACTTCCACATATCAGGCTGAGCCCGATGAGTGTCCTCTGTCTTTCAATCCTCCCCCTTCAACTTCTCCTCAATCTCCTCCAAATCCTCCGCACTATCAATCTCAATAAGTCTCCCGGCCTCGCTCGTATTCCTCAGCAGTTCTTTTGCTCCAGCATACAGCATTCGAAGCTCGCTCGTGCAGGTTGGTGGGAGGTAGTTGATCATCACGTATGGGACGCGTAGGTGGCCGGATGCCTACATCAACCCCACATCAGTTTTGTATCGGTTGTGTATTTTTCTGGGTGGGAGGGATGTACGAGCGTCAACGGATATGAGAGGAGGATATAGCGAGGCGTGTTATCAGGCAGCTCGTCCGCTAGCTCTTGCATGTTGGTGTAGACATCATTCGAGTCAGGTTTAATCTCGAGGGTCTTTTTGTCGATTTGGTCTTCTTCGGTATGATCAGTTCGAAATTCGGAAAGAGAAGAGGTCATAGGATGATGTACATATGACTGCTTGGGGATCTTTAGCACGCGATGTCCCGAGCCTGAACTTTCGGAGCTTCTCCCTGGTTTCGGGCGCGAAGGTGTAGAGGCGTGATTCTGAAGACTGGGAAGAGGGTTAGCAGGGTGCGTCGAGGGGGGAGGAGAGGCTGTTTACCATTTTGAAGGGGTGTGATGGTGGTTGAAGGTGAATGGAAGATGTCCTAGAAGAGAGCGTGGCTGACATGTGATCCCCCACCACGCTAGCGAGAGCGCATTGTGTCATCACTTCTTCCTTCCAAGCAGCAACTTGGAGCCATTGGGAAACATTCACTTTTACCTTCAACACCTTCAACTCGCCCAACAATGCGATAGCACACCCACGCCTAAATCCTCTCCATGTTCTCCCGCCTGAATCAACTCGCCCGCCATCTCTCCCGCCCACTACCGAACTACCTCCACAACACCGCCGCCTCCCCCCTCCTCACCTCCAAACCACTCCTCAATATGGCCGCCCAAAACAGCAAAGCCCAGATCCACACGGCCGCCTGCCTAATAATCGGCGACGAAGTCCTCGGCGGCAAAACAGTCGACACAAACTCCGCCTACCTCGCCAAATTCTGCTTCTCGCTTGGCATAGCCCTCAAGCGCATCGAAGTCATAGCCGACGACGAGACCGAAATAATCGAAGCCGCGCGCCGGATGTCCTCCGCCTACGATTTCGTTGTAACCTCAGGCGGGATAGGTCCCACGCACGATGATATTACGTATCAGTCGCTTGCGAGAGCTTTTGGGCTGCCGCTGGTGCTGCATGAGGTTGCGTTGAAGAAGATGAAGAAGTTGAGTAAGCCGCCGGGAAAGATGGAGTTTGATGAGGATGATCCGGAGTGGGAGAAGGATACGCCGCAGCGGAGGGCGAAGTTGAGGATGATTCAGTTGCCGTACGACAAGGAGCTGCCAGATGAAGACCAGGTGATATTCGTGAGCGACGATCTCTGGGTACCGATCAACGTCGTGAACGGGAATATCCACGTCCTGCCTGGGATCCCAAGACTGTTCGAGAGGTTGCTCACAGGGCTGAAACCGAGAATATTACCGCGCCTGGTGGATCCCGAGGGCAAAGGTGTATACAGGATATTGTTCAGCACGCCTCTGCCGGAAAGTGAGGTTGCGGAGTACTTGACGGATCTTTCGCAAAAGGTGGAGAGCAAAGGTGTGAAGGTGGGCAGTTATCCGAGATGGGGCAAGTCGAGGAATACAGTGACCCTGGTCGGCAAGGACAAGGAGTATATGGACTCGCTGATTCCCGAGGTGGAAAACGGTGTGAAAGGGAAGAGGGTACAAACAGAAGGCGAAGATGACGACGAAAAGGCCGACAACGACTCGTAGCATGGGCGTTGGAGTAAAGGGCGCTCTCTGAGATGTTGGGAACTCATGCTCCTCGCAAGAGACGCCTAGCTTTCGCAAAACTGTGCATGCGAAAAACAGTAAAATCTTTGCAGGCTCATCAAGAATTACTCATTGCGGCATTCATCGCCCTCGTTCAGTGAGTTCTAGAACAGCTCGCAGATTCGAAGGTCCCGCCTCCTCGTCAGAAGACATATTTCCTCTCGCAATGCTTTCTGGACACCCACACATGCAATCATCAGGCATCGGCTCACCATATTCCACCGTAACGGTCTGCGTCTGCTGTATTCCTCCCTGCAGCCGCCTCATTTGCTCGCTTACCGTAGCCGCATGCGCCGGGTCGTACGAGATGGTCGTGATCGTCTTGCCTTCTTCGTTGCGCAAGTTGCCAAACCAATCAATCTCACTCGATCGCCTGCTGGCCAAAGAGTCTCCTCGGTATAGGGAGGGCCGTGGTAGCTGGAGCCAATTCCTTGTCGAGCTTTTGAAGGAGCTCTTGGCGGATCTAGAGCTCTCCCCGCCGGGACTTTGGGGACTGGTTCTGCTCGATGTTGCAGGGGTTGAAGGGGGGCTCTGTCGTTCCTGCAGTGGGATCGAGGGACGCAAGCCTTTCCCAACGTCGCTGGCGAATCGGATGCGTCGGCGATTCTATCGCCATCTCCAGACATGCTTCTGTGACTCTGGTTCGGTCTCATGGACAGGCAAAATGTTCGGTCTGGCGAAGGAGGCTCGACGATTCCATGTTATGACCGGTGCGACCTCGTCTAACCCTGTAAGCCGATCCTGGTGCTCCCCTGAAAGCTGAGTCTCGATTGTCCTCTCGGTTTGCAGAGTTGCTGAGGGAGTTCGGTAATCGTGGGGTGACTTGAAAAGACCTCCTTCAAAAACGACAAAGAACGGCTTTGCGCAGGGAATTGTCGCAAGAATGATGCTCACATTCATGACGACTTGGCTGATGAGAACCACACTCACTCGGCCCTGAGTCGGATTGTGACCCGTTAACGCCTTTTGCACGTACACGAGGCGAATGCAGATGGGCGGTATGACTCTGCATAAGGTCAGCCTTGGACTAATATGGATTGAGAAGGGGTTGAAACTACAGCAACCGCAGCCCGAATGCTACCATGATTGTAACCTTTTTCTTGAATGGCATCTGGACTTTCCAGACCAGCAGGATCGCCGTCTTCATCAAGGCCAGTTCGATGATCACATTGACGATGGAGGAGCCGAGCCACGTTGGCCACTGCTAAGATTCTGAAATCAGCACTGGCTCACAAAGACGTAGTGTCTGATACGACTGAAGACTCACCCGCAGCGGACAATTCGCTTCCGCTCCGGAATACTATGGGTGAGGGAGGTCGCATTGGAAGGCAGTCAGAAGGCCGAAGACAAGCACCTGGACTGCCGATAAACCTGCAAGGGAGTATCCTATGATCAACTGCTCGCGGAATCGAGTGATGCGACAGATTAGCAGTGCCGTAGAGGCCATGGCGAATCCGACAGCGACGAGCCACAGAATCTGCATAACGTAGATGGTGAGATAAAAATTGTTTTTCCAGTGGCCAGAGATTGAGTCGAAGTTGTATCCGAGTCCCCAGCGTACGGCAACCAGCGCTAGACAAGAGGTTGTAGTGCCAAAGACCTGTTGCAATCAGCATTTGGCTTGGAGGGAAGCAGGATCTGGTTTACTCGCCGTGGCTGCCGCACACGCGGCATCGTCCCATCCGAATGGCCCATTGACCCTCAGGCGGAGAAACAAGCGGATCAAAAAGATCAATAAGGTCCAGACAATGAAGGTGGATGTTGTGATCACAACATAGGCGGCTTCGCTAGGAATATCGAAGGCGGTCATTTAGGTCGAGAGCATCACGTATGAGCGACGTGTGGCCTCTTGCGGTATGTCGTCCTGGTCATCAAATACGGCGGCGTCTTGCTGCAGGAGTAGGTGTAGCGGAGGTGCCGGTGATGTGGGTGTGATGCCATGAAGTTCAAACCGGCAAGACTACTTGGAAGCAGCGCCATGATACACCGACTTCAACTCGGCAACAGCTTCAGGGCAGCCGCGAGCACGCCACTGAGGAAGTCACATCCAAGATGCCGTTTCCCAGTTCTCCACGGCAGGCACGAGCGACTCCACTGGCCTTTGCCGGCACAAAGCCGACCACCAAGCTCATCCTCTCCGCTCACTGCCATCTTCGCTGTGCATGCACAGCGACGGCACCCCTTATCCCCTTATTCCTACCACAGCCGCCGCATCATTCCTTTCAATGGCACCGGTCCTCCGCCCTCATCTTGGAGTGCGAAAACTTACAGATGAATCCTACCCAGGTTTCATTGTTTACGACACTCGGCCAGCTCTATGTCGGCGCCGCACCACCTGGGGAAATGGCGACAGCAGAGACGAGGCCAAGCCACGAACGAATAGGCACGCCGAGATTCAACATGAGTTTCAGCAACTTGCAGTCATTGGTAGGCTCAGGAAGTGTTCGCCGTCGACCCTGCTTGCTGACATCTTGCCATTCGCTCAGGCTTCATATCACTGGTTTATGGGACCTGGGAGATCATGTTGACGACGAACCTGTCCGCCTTGAAGTAAGCACAGCAAATGCGAAGAGCCACACACATTTCCAAGATACTTGCTAAAAAACGGTGAAGGAATGGCGGTCTTCCTGGGCTCTTCTGGACAATGACTTCTTGCTATCTCGGCCAATTTTTCCTGGTGCTGTCGTTCGCCGAGATGAGTTCCATGGTACCGGCCGCTGGCGGGCAATATCACTGGGTTTATGCATTCAGTCCTTCGAGTGTCAAGGGCCTTTTATCCTATTGCACAGGCTGGGTCTGCTCCATTGGATGGCAGGCTCGATTCACCGCACACTGCTAGAATCTTGCCGGCATCGTTCAAGCACTGGTCACCATCTATCATCCGAACTACGACGGCACAAATCATTGGCAGCGTGCTCTGCTCACAATCGCTATGGCTACGATTATCTCGTCGTTCAATGCGTTTGCCGCAAGCCACTTATCTCTGGCCGAGGGGTTGTTCGCGCTCTGCCATGTCTTCGCCCTGGTTCCCATTCTGGTGTCGCTATGGGTCTTGGCCCCAAAGCATACAGCATCCGATGTATTCCTCAACTTTACCAACTCCGGTGCGCCTTGGTCATCTCTGACTCTCTCGGTCCTGACCGGGCAGTCTACAGCGTTTTTCACTCTCCTGGGCGTCGAGGCGGTAGTCCAGATCTCCGAAGAGATCCAAAATCCAGCTGAGACCGTCCCACAATGCATACTCTGGAGTTTCTGTTACAATATTCCGATCACGATTCTGAGCCTTCTGACCTATCGTAAGTTTGTCCAATACTCCCGCGAATGTACGCTGACTGCTCTCAAGTCTTCAACATGGGTACTGTGGAAGCTGCCCTCGACATGAAGCAAACGCCCATTGTCATCGTTCTCGCCAGTACCTTCAACGAAGTGCAAGCCTCACTTGCGTTCGGCATTATAATTCTGCTACTACTCTTCATGGTCACGACGAGCACCATGGTCGCAACGTCGCGGCATCTCTACGCATTCGGGTGAGTAGCTGTAGTCTTCAGAGAGTTATCGAAGGGTTATCGAAGAAGGCTAACAACTATACAGCCGTGACCGCGGAATGCTCTACTCGGAATGGATCAGCCGGGTCAACTACAAGCTGCAGGTGCCCCTGAACGCCATCCTATGTACCTGGTTCTTCACTGTGATCGTGGTGGCAATGACATTCTCCAGTAGCGTGTCCCTCCGCATCTACATTTGCCTCTCGACGGCGTGTCTGCATGGCACCTATGTCGTCGCTGTTGGGTGTCTTGTCGTGAAGCGGTTGCGCCACGAACAGCTGCCGCCTGCAAAGTGGTGTCTGGGTCGTGCAGGTCTCTGGGTGAATTTGCTGGCTCTGGGATATGCTTCGTGGGCATTCTTCTGGTCCTTCTGGCCGACTACTGAGGAGGTCGATGCGGCAAGCTACAACTGGACGGCAGTAATCTTTGTGGTCGTACTGGCGTTGGCACTTTTTGCGTACTGGAGAGGCGTGAAGCGGCGAGTGCGGGAGCAAGACCACTTTCTACTTGGAGGTGGGTCATCCGACTTCACTACCTAGTCCCGTTAGCCAACACTTTGCAAGCATCATTCTAATCACCCTCCTTCGACCAGACTGCATGCTGAGTCAGTGAATCTCTTGGTCAAAGGTATACAATGCTCTGTTGATTCAGCGCGCCTTCGTGAAGCTGTTCGAGTGATCTTCATGCCTCAGGCCATCATAATTTCCACATATGCGAGAGCGGTAGCAAGAGGCTCCTTCATTCTTCTGGGAGGATCGGGTCCGAATAATAAGTCCTACACTGGGAATGGGGAGGATACGGCCAAGTAGTGTCAAGTGTGAAGTCTTCACACTAGTGTGATATTCACGTTGTACGATGATTGGTCACAGGCTTCAAACCTTGATGGAAGTGGAGCAAGACCAGGGCCCATGCCACGAGGCAATCGTACAATCATCATCGCGTGTCTTCTCGACCTCACCTCATCATTCTTTTCCACTTCCTCACACTCACATGCATTCCGATACACAACACGACACACAGCAGCACGAGTTTCTGGACGCGATTTCACCTGTGACCAATGCTCGTTGCGAGCTGCCTGTTTCGGACCTAGCCCGCGGCATATGGCACGCGACAATCACTTAACCCGAGGCTGAGCGAGAGCCATCGACGCCTCTGGTCTGGAAGAATAATATTCTAGTCAACGGCATGAACGCCACCAAACACTCGGAGCTCTGGAGAGTCTGCACTGTGCAGCCATCTCACCTCGATGCGGCGGCACAGCAGCAACATACCCATCGGGCATGCTTTCCTTGCGAGGCTGACGATCGTGGCTGCCAGGACACACGCCAGACCTATTGCGTAGCTTACACATTCTTCCTCTCGCCTAGATCTGCCCGGAATGTGTTTTGTGCCCGCAGAGCAGCACACCAGGGAGATAAGCTTGTAGTAAGCTTTGGGGGGCGGACTGCACGAAGCTTAACCCTGGGACAAGCAAATCCGGTCGACGCCAGCCCAGACTCTGATAACTGGCGCGCCCCGCTTCCTCATTGGTTCGCGACAGCATTGGCAAATGTCGATGCGAGATTCCGTTGATAACGACCTTCCAGAAGCTCGCTGGCGCTGGCGAATCAAGCTGCGGGCAAGACGTCGCGTGGCCGGTGGCTGCTGCTTGTCCTCGTGGGAAACTGACGGCTGGTCCATACTATCGATGGCGTGCAGCTGTTTGCGATGTCCTTCGTGTCTGGCTATCTCTCGGGACGCCTGGTCTCGCCAGATGTATGGTGATCAGTCGTGCGAGTGTGTATAAGTAGCTTGGCTGCTGCTCGTCAGACGCCAAGTACGTTTCTCAGGTTGGATTCTTTGCGTTGCTCATCTGTCGCCTCTTTTGAAATTGTCACCGCTTTTAATCAGGCAAGATGGCGATGGCAAAGGCAGCGTTCTTTGCTGATGACGGAGGCGATCCTCGTCTCAATTCAATTCAGGTATGTCTCTCTTGTCCTCGAGACCAGGGTTGCGAGACGTCTGAACCCGCCTACATGTTGCCATTTGAATTGGGGCCTAAGCAAGCGTAGGGTCACCGAGCAGACTATGTCCCTCCAGTTGCGCGCAAGCTGCACGACCCCAACGTCACATTCGAGGAGTACCTCCACTATGCCAGTCTGACCAGGGCCGAAGAGAATGAGGCTGCGAGTCGCGAGGCATTGTCTGGCCAGAAAGTCGGCCTTCTGCAGACCATGTTTCCCTCGAAATCCGCTAAAGGCGTGGAGAGAAGGGCATCCGCCACCGCACAGGAAATCGCTGACGAGAAGATCGCCGACCCCAACTCTCGTATGGTCGTCACGGACGAAGAGTGGACAAATGCGTCACGAGCTTTGAGAACGGCTACCTGGGGAGCCGTCTTCTACTTGATCACAACAGATATCTTGGGTCCTTACGGTCTCCCTTTTGCCTTTGCGACCACCGGTTACGGTCCAGGCGTGGGTCTCTACACTGCTTTTGGCATCACTGCCTACTACTCTGGCTGGATGCTTTGGAAGATGTTCCTTGGCCTCGACTCGTACCAATTCCCGTTGCGGACTTACGGCGACATCGCCTACCGCATTTACGGCCCCTATGCTCGTCATGGCATGAACTTCCTCCAATCCGTCCAACTTCTCTGCAACGTCGGTGTCATTATCATCGGCAACGGCCAAGGTCTCTCTCAAGTTGCCAAGTTTCGTCTCTGCTTTGCCATCTGCTGCCTCGTCTGGGCCATCATTGGTTTCGGCATCGGGCAGATCCGCACGCTCCAGAAGTTTGGATGGCTGGCAAACTCGGCCATCTGGATGAACGTCTTTGTGATGATCATGACGATGGCGATCGTCGGTACCTCTGCGCCAAACTATGCTGGAGCGCAGGCTGCTGGTGCGGGCGCCGCAATCTGGGGACCTGGTGCGGTTGAGATAGCACAGCTGCCGGACGGCTCATACCCTCCGGTCTCACACAGTGCTGGTCTTCCTGATCCTGGCTCTCTTGTCGGCTCTATCAACGGTCTCATGCAGGCTGTGTATGCCTACGGAGGAGCAATGCTGTTCACTGAATTCATGGCTGAGATGAAGGTATGTAAAATACATCGCCAGAAGGGCCACCAAAGGCTAACAATGAGTCCAGCGACCCAATGACTTCCTGAAGGCTATCACCTGCTCTTCTGCTTTCATCTACGCTGTATATATGCTCTTTGGACTGGTCGTGTACTCCTACCAAGGCCAATATACTGTCAACCCAGCAAACCAGGGAATTTCTGGGTACGCTTGGCAGACCGTTGGCAATGTTATCAGTCTCGTCGCCTCCATCATCGCCGCCGGTCTGTACGGCAACATCGGCATCAAAGTCCTCTACAACAACATCCTGATGGAGTGGTTCAAGTTCCCACCTATCACTGACAAGAAGGGAAAGCTTCTGTGGGTTGGAATCGTCCCCATCTATTGGAGCGTGGCTTTCATCATTGCCGCTTCGATTCCAAATTTCTTCGGCCTGACCAGCGTCGTCGCGGCCTTCTGCATCTTGCACTTTACCTATACCTTCCCACCAATTCTTTATGTCGGTTACATGGCCCACAAGAACGCCATCCGCGCGAGTGAAGGCGAAGGCTTCGACGTCACTACCGGACAGACTGTGCGGAAGGATAATGGTATCAAGCGATACATCCGTGGTTTCTTCGCTGGTGGCGCGCTGACGACTGGAATGAACGTCTGGAACATCATCTTCTTCCTCGGCGCTTTGGCGACGTCGGGTCTGGGAGCGTACACTTCCATCGAGGCGCTCATTGCGACCTTCACGGAGACATCTCTCACGTCCTTCACCTGCAAGTCGCCGCTGGACAGCGCTTAAAGTGAGTGACTAAGTGGAGCAGTGTCTGGGAGTACAGCGCACGTGTGAAGACATATGAAAAGATACGAACGAGAATGTACGCAAGCAAATGTTATTACAGTCAATACGTTTGTCGTACAAACTCCGCTTCTCGATTAGCTTCTTCACCTATTTCGCTCTCCCCCTATTGGCTCCTTCTCCCATCGACCTCCTCTCCTCCCCATCGCAAATCCTCCACGCGAAACATCCAATCCACTGCTCAGACGGTGGGCCAAAACTCCACATCACTTCGCTCGTGGTAATGGCGTCGTGCCTGCCTCCGCTACGCTCCGTCTTCCGCTCCATCTCCTGCGTCGCTTCCATTCAATGGTCGCAACCTCCCTTCCAGCATTTTAGTGCCACCAATTCCTTCTGTGCCCGGGAGTTTGAGGACGAGACATCGAGACAAGCAGCTTAAGTCTGAGCATACAATTCAATGACCATACTCCTTCAAAGTGAAGAAAATCTTGGTTCTGCACGCTATTTCAAGTCGATCCCTCATTTCAAAACTCCAAGGACGCCGCTGATCGGCTTTCAGGTGCGTCGCTCAGACTATGATCGGGGGAATGTGACTCCCACTTTTACCCTCGAAGGCTACCATCCCTCGAGCACCATACATATACTGGCTTTTGGAGATGCAGTTCGGTTCTGCATACATGCATTTACAAGCTCTCGTATCAATTTCCTCAATGTTTCCGATTCGCAAAGTGGTCGACCTGTTCACATGCACAGATCCGAAATTTGACTACTTTGCCCTCCAATGTTACAACAACCTGAACATCGCGTCGCATGTTCTTCGAATTTTTTGGCGACTGTAGAGGTGGGTGAAGACAAGAGCCGCGAAGTTGTCCGAAGAGAAGAGATAGGAGATCGAACCTTTATCGCTGTCGGATGGAAATGTACGAAGCTCTTACTACAAAATAGATTCGAAACTCAAAAGCGCAGAGATAGTGTTCCTGCCAAATCTCCACATTTCGTTGTCAGGTACTTTACCAAAACTTAGGCTGTGAATCAGGACGATGTCTCGGACCTGGCCGTATGTCTCGAGATGCCATTCAGGCCGGCAATCTGGTCGGGTACTGCGGACGTAGAGGCTGTAATTGGCTACCATCTCTGCAGAGTCGTGCGCGGTGGCTCGTGTATACATGGAGGCGGCGCCATAAAATGGAAGTGGCATCGTGAAGATGTCTAGGTCGGATTGCGCTTTTGATTCAGGTTGCGGACGTAAAGACTTCGAATTGGTTTATGGAGCTCCAAGCATGTTCGCACGGAGTGCAGTGCACGGAGATGGCATTCGGTGACTTTATCTCTGCGGAATATAAGCGGTGGAGCGTCTGGAAATGGAGGCGGCGCCATGGAGTAGAGGTGGTATCGTGAAGATAGATGATGATGTTTGGAGGAGATATCAGAAGTGATGTTGTTCGATTGAGTATTGGCAATCGCTAGAAGGTAGAAGGAAGGTAAGAGACACACGAACACAAAAAGAGGTATAGTTGGAAGAACGTAACATATTTGAAGCGCCTAAAAAGGAGATACATGTAGAAAAGGGGCACAATGAGGCGACCAGCTCGAGATGAGCGTTTAAAGAGAGGTCTGTCTTCGAGTTTGATGGCTTGGATGCTCTGGCACAAAAGGCGAGCATCTTGAGAAGAGTCGTTTAGAGACAGGTTTGTCTTCTGATTTAGTAGCTCATCCACTCCTGAAAACATCCAGAAAAGACCACTGGAGAAGACCGAATGTATGATTTCTCTGGTGAGTGGCGATTTCCTCATCGGGTGAGGCCATTGATGGGGCCGGAGATTAGACGCTCTTCGTCAAGATTGCGGACGTAGAGTGTAGACATGTGTGCGGGACCGTGAGAATGGGCGGATATTGGACGCTTCTCGTCGAGATTGCGAATACAGAAGGTAGACATGTCTGCGGGATCGCGGATGTACAGGGTGGGCATGTGTGCAGGATTGCGGATGTACAGGGTAGACATTTCTGTGGGACTGCGGAGGTAGATATCTCTGCGGAACCGCAGGGCGGAGCATATAGAAATGGGACGTGGCGGCTTAGAGATGGATGATGATGTTGAGAGGAGGATCAAAGATGCAAGTTTTGTCGAAATGCACTCCTTTATCCCGGTATATCTTTTCGTAACCATCTATATAGTTGAATGGAGGGAATTTACGTAACTCGAGATGATTGATGATTCTATGTAAGGAGAAAGCACACGACTGAAGGAGTGTTGTGTGTGTGTTGAGTCAGCGTAGCATGCCTTAGGCATCCAGCCCAAGCTGGATTCCAATTCATGTCAATTTTGACGCGTTTTCCCGAGAAATTGAAGGGCGGCAACATGAAATAATCATCTCAACCGCAACGCGCTGTATCAAACAGCCGCCGACGTTTTCGTAGGTATCACAGGGAGCTGTCCGCCAGAGAGACGGAGAATCTCGCAATCGCCCGGAGGCATATCTAGGGTCATTTGGAGGGCCGAGAAGCGCCACGACCAGGGATTTGAAGGTTCGATTTTCCCAGAAATCTGGCAAGCTCTATATTTCATATCGACGCACGGATCACAGACGTGGATGGGAAATCTGGCGCTCTCAAGTGCAGCAGGGTTGCTGAGCGGTCCGGCCAAAATTATATTGCCGCAGAACTGGAGACTATTTTGGAGAGATGAGTCAAAACCACAGGGGCTGTTCCATTGAGAAAAATCCTTACAATTGAAAATTCAACTTTTTCGAGCGTGCACGGATCATCTGAGCCAGGTGGAATTTCCTCGGAATGGTGCTCTCGAGTGCAGTCAGGGTGCTGAGCCGTCCGGCGACAATGATACTGCCGCAGAACTAGAGATTATTCTGGAGAGATGGGTCAAAAAAGGAGGGAGGGAAGCCTCATAATATACTTTTACACGCTAAATCGCTACTGAAGCCCAAATCTGAGCCTTTGCACATGTCTACTAGCTGTGTGGTGGTGTCCGTGCTTCCCCTATTCTTAAGACCGTTGGAAAGTGATGCGCACTACCTTGCCGCCTAGCTCAACCCCATTCATAGCGTCACGAGCAGCCCCAGCACTCACTTCGTCCTCATACTCCGCAAATCCTATGCCGGTTCTACCCGGGACCACTCTTATCTCCTTGAAACCCGCAAATCTTGAAAATACCGCCGTTATCTCCGTCTTGCCATAGTCGTCTGGAAGCTCGCGCAGGACCAGGATCTTGTTGGGTGGGAGGTAGTCGTCAGCACTAGAGCCTGGGTTCGGCTTGGATGTCTTTGCGGGACGGTCAGTAGTGGCCTCGTCTGCGGTACGCTTGGTGGGTTTCGATGCTTCTTCAGCGGCCAGTTGTGCTTGCTTGTGCTCTGTATCCTGATCAGCTTTGGGCCGTTCCTCGATCCATGCTCAGCGTGTGTGCTACCTTTGCGAGCTACCCTCTGCTTCTTGTGCTCCTCAAACTCGCGCGACTGCTCGCCAGACTCTTCCTTGACAGTCGCGTCGCTCCGTGTCCTTGCAAATGCGATTTCGATGGGTTTGTTGAAGAGTTCGAAGCCTTGCATGGCCTCTTTTGCGTCGGTGGCTTCCTCGGCATTGCGGAAAACAACAAAAGCTTGTCCCTTGGCGCGTATGTTCTTCTTTGCTACGATGTCGAGTACGTCGCCGAAAGTCTCGAAAATCTCTCTCAGGCCATGAATGAGGTCAGGTATCGGGCGCTTCTCATCGAGGTTGCGGATGTAGAGCGTGGACATACTCGCGGGAGAGTACGTGGTGGGGGTGTGTGGAAATTGTTGGCGTCGCGTAGAGGTGTTTAACGAGATCAAAAAGGATGTTGTTGAAGCTCGATTGAAGCTCAAGATTTGGCAGCCGCGCTACGGAGGCAGCCACGCTAGCGGCAGCATCAGAGTGCCGAGCCACAGCCGCCTGCATCACATGTTCTTCAGTTTTCATCACATTCCTGGCTCGTGACAGGCGGCAAATTGGAGCTTCTTAAGATTACCAGGTACGTCTGAGCTGCTAAGCTCTCGTAGAGCTCTACCTCCGAAGAGATTCCGTCGAGATATCCGTATCGAAATCGAAATTCCTTTGGCCGCGCTTGCTCAGGTTAGAGTTCTGGCTATCACAGCCACCAGCCATGACTTCACGACCGTCATCCCGTCTTCAGACACCGCATTTCTCATCTCCCATCACAACATCGGACACTACAAAGCGTAGCCACGAGCTGATGTAGAAGAAATGCTTCTTGGCTACCCAAATCCAGCTCATACACAGCTCTGACCGGGTACCTGTGACCAGATCACCAAAAGACGAAAGATTTCTCCGGCTCCGAAACACCATGTCCAAACAACCGTCAGCATGGACGAAACTCCTCAACACACTGCAGATCAAGGCTGACTACTCCATCAGACCAGCCGGTCTAGCATGGCGGAGCAACACCTTCTTCATCCTAGCCACGATCGCCATCGCCCTTTTCTCTGATATGTTCCTGTATGGCCTCATCGTCCCGGTCCTCCCTTTCATGCTCCAGGATCGTGTGCGCCTGCCTCCTGATCAGCTGCAATCCTACGTTTCGGGACTACTTGCAACTTACGCTGCTGCTAGCGTCCTCTTCTCGCCCGTGGCAGGCATTCTGGCCGACAAGGTCAGCACTCGGCAAGCGCCTTTCTTGCTTGGTCTGGCCGCGCTGTTTACAGCTACCGTCCTGCTGTTCTTAGGAAAGACAGTGCCAGCGTTGGTCATTGCGAGGCTGCTACAAGGCATCAGTGCCAGTGTTGTGTGGACTATTGGATTGGCTTTGTGCTTGGAGACAGTTGGACCAGAGAATTTGGGGAAGACCATTGGCTCGGTATGTGTTTTGAAGACTTCTTGCGAGAATAAATGTTGACGCTTGTCAGATATTCAGCTTCATTTCCATCGGAGCTCTCGCTGCTCCTCTCCTTGGAGGTATATTGTATGAGAAAACTGGCTACACAGGTGTCTTCGCTATCGGCGCCGCTATCCTTGTTGTCGATTTTGTGATGCGGATCGTGGTCATTGAGAAAAAGCAAGCGCTGAGGTATGAAGCGAACGATCCCAGCACAGTTAGCGAACCTTCCTCCACCCGCCCGGAGCATGATCAAACCCAGGCAGACGGCGCTGGGGACGAAGAATCTCAACGACGAGACAGCCTCCACGACGACGAAGAGCAACCACTACTAGGAGGCAAACACCCGGACGAATCCTACTACAAGC
Source organism: Mycosphaerelloides madeirae (assembly GCA_002785995.1). Classification (NCBI taxonomy): domain Eukaryota; kingdom Fungi; phylum Ascomycota; class Dothideomycetes; order Mycosphaerellales; family Mycosphaerellaceae; genus Mycosphaerelloides; species Mycosphaerelloides madeirae. The sequence goes on along the minus strand of NHNV01000081.1, from coordinate 47,811 downwards.
TTGGCAGCATTGAAGACCGAGGTCGTCTTGTAAAACTCGCTCCTATAATTCCTTGCCTTGCGGACCCGATGCTGATCACCGCCCTTCTCGTTGGTTTCGTGCAAGCCATTCTACTCGGCTCCTTCGACTCCACCATTCCCATTGTCTCGGGGGAATACTTCGGGTTCACCTCCCTTAAAGCTGGTCTCCTCTTCCTTCCTCTTGGAATCTTCGACTTCATTCTCGGCCCGATCTTTGGCTGGTGCGTCGATCGCTACGGAACCAAGCCCGTCGCAGTCCTCTCGTACGGATTCCTCGTTCCCGTATTGGTCTTACTACGCATTCCGCACGAAGGCGGCAAGGACCAAATTATCATTCTCACTGTTCTGCTCGCGCTTTCTGGAATGGGTCTTGCGGGGATAGGAGCTCCTTCGATCGTGGAATCGGGAGCCATCGTGCAGAAGTACTACGAAGCCAACCCGGAGTTTTTTGGTGAGAAAGGTCCATATGCACAGCTTTACGGCTTGGGCAATATGGCTTTCTCTGCGGGCTTGGCGGTGGGACCGGAGCTGGCAGGGGAGCTGAAGCAGGTGTTGGGTTATGGGAATATGAACTTGGTACTCGCTGCGATCTGTCTGGTCGTGAGTATGCTGAGCTTTGTGTACATTGGTGGAAGGCCGAAGGTGTTGAGTGGGTGGAAGTTCATGCAAGGCAAGAAGGCTTAGCGGCGTCTGCGTCGCCTTCCTTGAGGCCATTCAAGGTGAGCTTTGCTGCATCACAGATCAAGCACATCAGCAATCGACAGTCTTTCAGAATCGTGGCCTTTGCCTACCATGCACGGATATGTGCCTGCGAACGAAGAAGGACAGCCCGGACGCGATGCGGAACGGCCGTCGGCCAAAATTGCATGCACGATAGGCCAGGATCATGATAGTGTCCCACCTGTAGATGAGACTCTTAGTGAACGACAATATGGCCGTAAACCTGATAACGGCTTACCCAAGTCATGACACTTCATCCAGGTCTCTAATGCGCCGTGGTTGACCATACTCTGAGTGCGGTCCTGATTCCTCGTATGAGACATTTCTCGATTTTCAACTTCCAGGACCGAAGCGCAAATGGCAGACACATTTCAGATATCCCCGCCTCTGAGCCGAGGCGTTGGGTATGGAATAATCGTCGGAGGCGGCGCTGCTTTCGCTCTCGGAATGTCTGGCATTTCGTGGTACCTGGCCAGATATATGAACGAAGTCCAGGATACGGAAATGTTCATGACCGCAAAGCACTCGGTGAAGACCGGGCTCACGGCGTCTGCGGTGGTTTCGTCGTGGACAATTGCTGCCACGTTGTTAACCTCGACTAGCTATGGATACTCATACGGAGTCTCTGGGCCCTTCTGGGTAAGTCAAGCAATTGTTTCAAGCATTCCGCTGCTAATGATGTGACGACAGTACGCAGCCGGTGCTTGTGTTCAGATCTTGCTGTTCTCTGTCGCTGCGATAGAGCTTAAGCGTCGAGCACCATATGCCCAGACATACCTCCAAGTCGTCAAAGTCCGCTACGGTACGGCCGCACACGTTGTCTTCTCGGTGTACTCACTGGTCTACCAAATCATCACCACTGTCAACTTACTCGTAGGCGGATCGGCGGTTTTCTCCACAATGACCGACATCAACAGAGATGGCTCCTGCTTTCTACTACCCATCGGCGTCGTCATCTATACCCTAACTGGTGGTATTAAAGCTACATTCATCACGGATTGGGTACGCTTTGGCTCTTCTGAATTAATGGGAAACCGTAGCTGACCGAACCAGATCCATACGATCATCATATACATCGTCATGTTGATGTCAATTTTCGTGGTCTACACCTCGTCGAGTGTCGTCGGGTCCCCCAGCCAGATGTGGTCATTGCTCAATGAAGCTGCGCTGCTACATCCCGTCGAAGGCAACGCGGAAGGATCATATCTAACGATGCGAAGTGTTGGTAAGCCATTCTCAGAGAGTAGTGAATATGGCAGAAGTTGACCACGAACAGAGGGCGGCTACATCGGCCTCGTATTTCTCGGTGCTGGCTTCGCGGCCGCGGTCGACTCTCAGCTCTTTCAGAAAGCCATTGCAGCCGATCCCCGGAGCACCTCGAAAGGATACCTGCTCGGTGGTTTGGCTTGGTTCACAATCCCCTTCGTGTTAGCGAGTACGTACGGACTGGCGGCCGCGGCGACTGAACACCTTCCCTCCTTTCCGACGTACCCGGACCTAATGAACGCCTACGAGGTATCTTCTGGAATGGCCATGCCTTATGCTGCCATGGCGATCATGGGTAAAGGCGGAGTTGTGGCAGTACTACTCATGGTGTTTATGGCGGTGACATCAGCAATGTCCTCGGAAACAGTCGCAACTACTGCATTGCTGTCTTACAACGTCTACAGGCCCTACATCAATCCTCAAGCGACCTCGCGACAATTCAAGCGCTTCTCGGAGTACGCAGCCGTTGGTTTTGCCATCTTCGCGGCAGCTATTGCAGTCGGCTTCAATCACGCAGGCTTCTCGGTTGGTTTCTTGATTACTGCCATTGGGATCTTTGTCGATTCGGCCATTGTTCCCATGGTTTGCACCATCATGTGGAAGAAGCAATCAACTGCAGCAGTCATCGTTTCGCCCTTACTCAGCTCGGCCGCTGGCTTGATTGCGTGGTTTCTTAAGGCGCATACCGAACACGGGAACATCACTATCGCTTCGCTGTCTGACAACCTACCGCTTGTGGCCGGAAACATGATGTCGCTTTGCGGGCCACTCCTTCTCACGCCACTGATCACTTTGGTCAAGCCACAAGATTACGACTGGGATCTGTTGAAAGCGCACATCCGACCCGATGACGAGCACACGACTGCACATCAACGGCACATCACCGAAGCACCAACTCATATCGACGAAGAATCGGACACGAAAAGCATCCCGTCCGATAATATCCTCCTCCGCTCGCGCAGACGATCCATCATCGCAAGCATCACCCTGACCTTGATCCTCCTTATCTTATGGCCGATTCCTATGTATGCGACCAGCTACGTTTTTTCCAAAGGATACTTCACTGGATGGGTCGTCGTGCTCTTTCTGTGGGCTTTCTTTGCTGCGTCGTCAATTACTCTTGTCCCAGTTTGGGAAGGGCGGAAGACGTTGTCGAAGATAATGGGCTTGAAGAGGAGGGGAAAGGTAGATATGATTCAGGGGGTGCTGGTTGAGAATGTGGAGGTTCTGGGCCCAAAGAAAGAATAGGAGAAACGTGATTCTGTCGAGCTTTACGATCTATAATAGATAATGCTGACTGTGAGCAGTTGCAGCAAAGCTTGCGTCTCGCAAACAGACGGAAATGCTTACCAGCGACACCATTTAACACCACTGCCTCCATTTTCCCCGTCACCTACCAGCTCATCGTCTCTATTAGTGACGCCGTATTCATCCAGGCCGGCGGCGGGAGATGCAGATCAGGAAGGGATGATAGCCTGTGCCTGGCTCCTGACAGTGGCGCTTTGGTGAGCAAGTCGACCGCAAATTCACTTGGTCCTTGTCCCATATGCTCCAACTACTTAATGAACAGCAACGACACGAGGAGCCGCTGAAAATGCCAGTTCGGGCTTCTGACAAGCCTTCGCCCATCTCCACCTCGGATTTGCCTGTGTTGCAGCCTCGTCGATCTTCTACTTAAGCCGCTGGAATTTCCTCTTCATCAATACGTTCTTTCTTCTTACTGCACACGACCACTCGAAACTCAGCAAGAGTTCTTTGTCTTTCGAGGAACCTTGACGATCTCCTTCGTTACGAACCATCCGGTTTCCATCTTCCATACCTTTGATACTCCTTCGAACACCACCGAACATGGAACCTTTCAACTTCGGCAAGAGCGGAGACCGCGACGATCTATAACGATTCCTCGAGGCTGACCTGGAAACCAATGGTTCTCAGACACATCTGCATCTGCAAGAAGCGAGCGTATACACCCAAAACCCAAATGTCAACCCGGAGACCTATGCTCAGAACGGCCACGACAACATCGGACAGTCGATGCCCCGGAACCTGAACTCGAACAGTGCGACGATGGACACGCCCGCTACACACTCGGAGACCTTTTCGACCTCTGCTTCCGCCTCCTCTCCCACAATCAAGCCGACTGGATTCCTTCGTCCAGGTAGCCTAAAAGCAGCAGAGGAGTTTGCTCGAAAAGCTATGCTCGCATCTCCATTTGTAACCCTGCCCCAAGCGCCTCGAAGAGACGAGTCAGTCATCGAATTGACCGGTGACGTCGTGGAGACGTACAGCTCTGACGTCTCGAGGCTGGCGTCCAAGTCTGCGCCATCTTTTGGTGCACCAGCAGCTTCATCTTCCGCGCTCGCCAGCGAGATCCTCGCTCCCTGTATCAGACCAACCAATGCGGCCGCCACAGCAGCGAGGAAGCGAAGTCATCCTCAGTCGGAGAAACCATACAAAAGTCACCATCTTGACCCTCGGGCAGTGCTCCTCTGGTCTATGGACGCCCAAGCAAGTTTCCAGCTGCGAACGACACGTTCAATAAGCGCCCAATCGACTTTCCAGCCGCCAGCGACCCCTACACCCAATAAGTCCGATCCACAGAACCACTTACTATGGTTGACAGACCCTCTCGCCACGCGAGCTTCCAAGGACCGATCTTTCAAAAGCGTCTCCTACCTGTTGATGGGGGTCCTTCTCAGGAAACACTCAAAAACAGTCCGCCGATCCAATTTCGGCGACGACGAGCACGAATCGTCCAGTCTCAACGCCGGACTTCCTCCACCGCCCCTCTTTACCGTATCGAAGCCATGCCTATCGAAGTCGACAAACAACTCGGGAGGCGACTTGAAAATCCAACCTGGTTCTCTGGCTGTACCGAAGGCTCTCAGACGCCAGAGCGAGAAAGCCCTCTCACGAAGCGCGCAATTGTCACCGAATCGAGCCGCTCAACCTATCATCCCCGAGCAGCGAGGCTTTTCCACGCATCATCAGTCCAACGCAGCTCAGTCCGCTCCGCCGCCGCTTGGAGAGTCGTCCACAACTCCACATGATCAAGACGTGGACGATTCATCAGCTGCAAGACTTGGAGCGCAAGGAACCACCTCGAAGCAAGTCTCACGTCCACAGCGGGCAAGAGATATTTCAGCTGTGGCACCCATCAAAGTCAGCAACACGCTGGACGCTTTGAGCCAGTTCCAAGTTCCACTCGGCATCACTGAATTGATGAAAGCTGCAACCAACTTCCAAATCTACACTTCTGCCGATGACAAACTCGACGCAAGCGCGCGATGCAGACACATCGTCGATGTGACTATCAAAGTCCACACCGATGGTATTCCAATGGGTGATCTACGACTCTTGGACTACGAAGAGACCAAGGAGTAAGAAAGAAAGTATACCACCAAACTTGCCAAATATTCTCAAATAGAATCAAGATAGCAGAGGCTCACCATCCAGCTTTTCGGGAGGCACATCCCGTCAACACGATAACACCGTTGTTACTAGCCTGGAAGACCATCGGAAGACCAGTGCTCAAGGCAGAGAACAAGCTTCCAAGACCAATGAGTTTGGATTACCCCTTAGTATAATTTCCATCAGGCAGAACACAGCTCTTGGTTGGACCTCACCCAGGCAAAGGCTTCAGAGCATCAAAGCTCGGACACGACTCAAAATGCCCTGTTCCACCGTTGCAATTCGCACTACCTCCGCAGTTCTGCCTGCCGTTCCCGATCAGATACACTCCAACCATCAGTAAGCTTCCAGTAACAAGTTTCGGAAACAGCTTGTTGAGAGTCTTTGGAGGAACCATCGACAACAAAATCTGAATCCAAACGGTCCATAAGATGCTTCCCAGGATAGCACCCCAAGCTGTGGGGAAAGACTGTTGCGTATTATCATATGACACCGTACAGCTGTCATTGTCGTATTTGAGAGATGCATGATCAATGGCAACGGCCAAGATGGTGAAAGTTGATCCAACCGCGGAAAGCAATCCAGTTCCAATGAAGAATGGTGTCTTCGCGATCTGTACCCTCGTTACTTGAAGAGCCGTAGCAATGCCTGTAGTTATGAATGACGCAGAGACAAGATACTCTGTCGTTGCCATGTCGAAGTTGAAGGCACTCGCTATAGCTTGTGGAGGTGTTACGATCGATCTAATCATGCGAAGCGCATGCTGAAGTCCCAGTATGATGGTTAGCACAACTGGGACTTCATCGTTGAGACTATAGAAGGGAGGATCGTGATATCGATATTTGAGATTCAGAGGCCAGATATTCGGAGTGATCAGGTAGACATAATCGTATAATCCTATCAAAACTTCTCGAGAGGTGAATTAGTGCTTCAAGTATTGCACTTCTCTCGCCAGGTGACTTAAGTTTCTCCAATTTCAGCTGTCGATTGGTATTGAGCTTGCTGAACGAATGTAGCATCTTTACCGTTCATGGTGTCGTTCGTCATGATTGGAAACATTCCCATACGGGTCACCTGGGATGGAACGCTGCGACGCTATTTAATTCTCTTATGCGATCACCTTGTCACTTCGATATATGATGTTCTGAATTCTCTAGTAAGATTGCGGCTGATAGCTCGGCCGAATCTGACTCCAAAGATAGATAGGCGGACTGCTGCAGAATCGGCCTGTTGAAATATGACGTGAGCAGAAGTAGCAAGTGAGAGTATTGTAAGGATGATGGTTACAGAGATGACCGAGAGGTTCCTTTATCCCCAGGCACTAGCGTGTCACGTGCACTTCATTCAACACGGCCAGCTGCAAAGCGCGGGATCAACGCGAGAATAACAATGCCGAAGTCATCGTTTAAGGAGTACTTGTAGAGTCCTGCGATCATCAATATCGACTCCGAGAATGCAGAGTTAAGATGGCGACACAAGGAAAGAGTATTTTTGACCAGCAGGTACAATTGTACCTACTTTCTTCTCAGGCGTTTCGATTTTGATGTTCCTTCCTACCGATCCAATGTACCTCTTGCCTCGTGTCTGCCTCCTCCCATGTTGTACGTCTCTCTCCTTCTACATTTATTCTTGACACCACGCTGGAATGTGGGCAAGGGAAGTGGCACAGGGGTGGAGTGGAAGGCAGAGGGGAGGGGAGGAAGGCACTCATCACCACCACCACGACCGAAGCGAATGTTTTGCCCGCAGTCTGAAGAAGAGATAGGATTACACAGCTGGGCAAGCCGGATTCGCATTTTTGAGCCTGGAGGTTGTCATGGTACATCAAAGACGGAGATTGGCACAGTAGGAAGTATCGTGCGGCTTCATCAATGGAAGGAATTTTGGACTTCTTGGTTGTTTTGCACGGAATCTACGAGTACCAGGGAATAGACCGACTTCCACCCCTCAACATCTCCTCTCTCGTCTTTCTTATCCTTGGAAATGCAGGAGACACAATGAATCTCGTCCTCCGCAAGAGCGTATCCATCACCACGGAACAACCAACCCGGCTTGACACCTTGGAAAACTTTGACAGCACTCGGCCTCAAATCCCAATCGGCAGACAGTATCTCTTAAACCCGTTTATACCGTATCTCGTCCCTCATCCACATCTGAAATCTACTTTCTGCTGATCAGAACACGTCCTTTATCCCGAATTCCCTTGTCCAGTCCGTCCTACTTCCGGAGGTACCCGTCGTACCAGTCATCTGCGGGTCCTGGTTGGTGCTGGGTGCTCCTTCAAACCCCACTCCAAGCACCTGCGGACTTCCGTGGCTCTCCTCGTTTCGTGGATCGGGACTCGAAATCCAGTGCAGACACGTCGCAGCTATCACCGCTAAACATCTCTCATGTCAGTTCATCATCGCGGCATTGCTGGGCGAGGAAAGTCACCATCGATCTTGCACGACATGCAGCACAGCCACGCCGGCTCTCCGTTGAACAGCGTCAGCGAGATCTTAACGGCAAGTATGGACAGCGTCGTGATGCCTGTCCCGATGCATGTGCGCATTACGACCTTGCGGAGAGGGCGAAGAAGACCGGTTCCGCCGAAGTGCACCGCGATGAGTGGGTAGAGGAAGCGAAGAGTGAGGTAAAGCTAACAAAGTCAACACTCGCAAGCCATTGTCGACAGGGATTGGGTCTCACATATGACAACACCTCGACCATTAGTAATGGGATCAAACCGAAGAATCTAATCCCGATGATGCAGACGGTGTTACCCTCGTAGAAGGACAACCTGCTGATCATCACCTTCGTCAACATAGCTCTACACCTTCGAGGTATGTCAAGAGTACTCACTACTTGAGGCACAAACTAACAGCGACGGCATACGGCACAAAGACGCAAACACAGATTATGACGTACTCTGGAGTTTGATATCGAGGGTTGACAGGCCACGAGATGATGTACAGCCTCTCGATGAGGAATATCAGGTTTGCAACCTTCGTAAGGATGTATAGCGTTAAGCCTACACCCAAGCATCAGCATTATCTCTCAATCGCCTCCTAAACCAGTCAAACCCACAAACCAAGATTGTCGCCTCACACAACCCCTCCCTATGGCCCGAGCGAATATGCAGCAGCAGCGTCAAGGTCAGGATGAAGAAGAACACCGAGACATAGCTCTAAACCTCATTAGCCTCCACACTCTCATCCTTTCCATATCAACACAAGAGGCTCACCATCAAAAGTGCCACCGACGCCACCGTAAATCTCCTCTCCGATGGCCTCCGCAACTGCCATTCAAGCCGCTGGTACCCAAACACGGCGATCAGAGGGAGTGAGAAAAGAGCCGTCAGCAGAGAGACAATATCGCCCGCAAGGAGGAAGTCACGCTTGACAGGATTGTTGTCGCTGATTACGGCCATTTTGCTTCTGCTGGATGGTCTCCTATTCTGGAGGTGGGTTGGAGAAAGTACTGCATGAGTTATGAAGTTACGAGGTGGTCAGTCTCTTCGCCCTAAGGCCAGACAAGGTTGATGTGGTCGATAGAGTTCTGTGAATTCGTTGATACATTCGCCGTGGCCGATGTGCTGCCGGTTTCGAGGGATACGTAATCAAATCGGCAGGTTACATCTGGACTTCGTTTCGCCTTTTCGTGCGGGCATGAGAAGCATACCTCTCGAACTTCCAATCAGGATCAAGCTTCGAGGCCATTTTTCACCTGCCACATTCAGAATGATCAACCAGTAGCACATTCGGGTAAGTAGTATTAGGTTCATGTTCCTGGTTGATTATCACTGGAGATTTTAGACTTTGTAACCTTCCCCGTTCGATCCTTGGGGGATGGCCGCGGAATTGTCGGGATCCCGTCCGAGTATGGAATGGGTAGGGATTGGGCGGATCCAGGTGGGAGACGGTCCGGGTGGACGGTCTGTCCTTGAGAGATATTTGACAAGCCTTTGTGGTGCTGTAATTGTTCTCAGTATCTCTCTACCGATGTCTTTATCGCCGAGAACGGATGTTCTTTCTCAATGATATGGTCGGCTGATTGGTCTCCTTGAAGTGTTCTGGTGCCGATTGCTCCATTACCCTGGAAAGAAGAAGAGTTTCTATATGTCTGTGTTCGTTCTCGACCCTGTCATGCCAATGTAGAACTCTTCGTGCCCCGAAATCCGACCACCGGCTTGCAGAACGAAAAGCCAACTCCATTGCATAATGGCATTATCAGAGAGTCTGTTCCTCCCATCCACCCATATGCATCACCGACGCGATAACAGCCTCTGAGAAGTCTTGGTTCGTACTCTGTAGTCATCATATCTTCTTGCGCGATGAGGACTCGCTGCCGCGGCTGGATCTCATCTTGGCCTCACCCGTGGTCGAATCTGGAGATTCAGAGTCTGTTTCAGCATCATCGGAGCGCCTGCGACCGCTGCTAGCTGCAGAATGCGGAGCAGCTTCGGAGTTCGTTGATATTTTGATCTTCGAAGCTGCGGGAGCATCTCTGCCATTATGCTTTGGAACCTCCTCGTCCAAGGCGGAATCGATGGCAGGATCTTGTTCGTTGAGCGTCTCCTCCTTCTCGTCATCGCCGTTGAGCTGTTGATACGCAGAGGCATCTTCTTTGGCAGTCTTAAAGACCTTGGAACGTCGATCACTGCTCCTACTCATTCGAACTTGCTCTTTGTAACGTATATGGAGTCGCAACCAGGACAATGATCGTATCCTTCCCGGGATTCTTCGGGAGGTCCTCGTCGACGTCCTTGGACTCGAGCAAAGTCTTGAGAATCACAGTCATGTGCTGAGTGGCTGTGTACCTGCGACCAATGGGCTTGAAGCCACAAGGCAGCAAATTTTCATGTAGGTTGTCGCCATTGAGGTGTAAGTTGGTCAGCTCGTTGACGATGAGGGTAGAGACGGCGACGATTATTTGTTTCGCCATGTCCGGGACACCCAGAGGCACGAGCTCTGCTCCGAAGTTCGTAATCATCCTCGCCCTCTTCTCGTCTTGCTGAGTCGACGTCTTTGCGGGCATCCTTCGACGGGTGGAAACTTGGACTCTTGACGTGCCGGAGTATAGATGACTTTGGTGATTATCATTGTTTAAGCTTGTGAGTCCGCTGGTTGGTTCTCCTCCGATGGAACCGGGCATGTAGCGGCGTTTTTAGGCGCTGGAGAGAGCAAGCAAGCTTGTTTTCACGGTCCAGCCACTGACATCTATGTGCTTCGTACGTTTCCTGTAGTAGGTCTTCAGCAAACGCAAGAGAGCTTTATCGGTGCGTTAGCCGTCGTGATGGTTATTGCCAGTACGATGTCGTAATACTTGAATGAGTTTCAACGGATCTCCTATGAACTCAATGGGAGCTAAGGATTCGTCGTGATTGCTCGACACTGATCTTACACAATGTCCTTTTGCTGAGGCAAACTTGTGCCACCTTCGGAGAACCAACGCCGCTGCTAACCGTCATGCCATGCTCAAGCATTCCTATCGTTATGCTGACGAAGTCCCATTCCTGCCTTTCTCATTCTTATCGCCGTCATTGTAAAAGGCTCTCACGCCCTGTCGTTTGCGTTTCCCCCGCTCGCTGAAGACGCTGGAGTAGAGCTGGCTTGATAGATGACCTTAGTTCTTGCAGCAAGAGGATGTCCGGCTTTCTTTTACGTTGGAGCACCGGGCTCCGCATCATTGGACGGTCCTAGTGTAGGAGCTTTCCCGTCAACACTCACGACAGGTATCTGGTCGGTAGTCATGGCCAGGTCAATGGCCTGCGCGTCAGGAACAATACCTGTGGCCTGGGGAATCACGGCGCTCTGCTTTGCAGTCTTATTGACTTGCGCTCTGCGAGCGTTATTGCTGGTCTATTTGAACTTCGCGTCCAGGGCGGTTGATGGAGGGGCGACGCGGACAAAACGATGAGAGTCGATACGGCTACAACTTGCTGCTTCGCAACCTGCTCGCCAATCAAGCGGGCAAGCTTGACCTCGAAGCCCTGGACCATCTTGGTCTTCATGGTGTTCCCCAGGGTCTCCGCATCCTCTGCGGCCAGCTTTGGGCAATTAATCAAAGCCTTGATAATTTGGTCGATGAAGAATCGCTTGTTTTGGCAGATCTGGTCGACATCATCGGCAACGCCGGCAGAAAGTTGCACGAAACGGCGGTTTTGGTAGAGAAGATCTTCAGCGCTCTTCGCGTTGGCGAATGCGAAGTGCTCACTTGTGATGCCATTGACTTGTGTCTCTTCAATGTCCTTGAAATTGGCCTGGGCAAGATCGAAGAGGTCCTCGTCTTGATCGGTAGTGTCTTCTGCAGGGTGGACGTGCAGACCAAACACTCCGTCGAGATGCCACTGAAGTCGTATCTCGCCTGCCAGATCAGCAAGCACGACGAATGAACCGAGGGTGGTTTTGCGATCGGGCATCGTATTCATGAAGACGGAGAGGAAGAACGACTTCAGACGACGAGAACACGGACCGTGCAAGAGCTCTCTCAGTCTCCTCGAGTAGTACAATTCTCTCCTTGTACGGCGCTGAAGTAGGATCGATCAGCAAATGCGATAGTCTCTCTTTCACTGCGAGCATGGACGTCGTTTTGTTGACGCCAAAGTCGCCGGTGGGCATCTTTTGTAGTTCTTCGTATGTGAAGGCCATCAGAGAGAGAGCGCTGGTGTCTTGAACGGCTCGCTCGACGAGTTTCTTAACTGCAGGCGAGAAGTTGTCTTCGAAGAGGATAGTTTCAGTAGCATCGAGTATGCCATTACGCTCGTGCTCCGTCCAGAAGCGTAAAGCACCAATGATCTAGAAGTAGACAATCTCAGTCACGACGAGGAAGTCGTGGTAGAGATCTGGTCTTCTAGTTGCTCGGCCTGCTCAGCTATAGTGAAGATTCCCTTGAATGCTCGAAGGTTGCGCCTAACAACGTAATTGCAGTGCCACTGTGTAAAAAATGAACGCACGGCGGCCACAAACCGCTACTGATTCTCGGGGAGCGTTGTGCTCCAGAGTCCCTGAATCCTGCTGCGTAGCGGATTCGCGTCTTAGCCAAGTAGCTGAACTTGCTTGCTGGCATGCTGCGTGATGAAGGCGACATCGTCGTCGGAAAGAGTGACAGGCGCAGGCGCGGACGTGGCGCCGAGGATGAAATCCATGCTCAAAGGAAAGGCGCTGGCTTTCGACCCGATTAGCACTCAAGTTATTAATATGCGACCTGATATCCCGCGGCTAAACAGCGATTCACTTGAGACTCCATGTGGTAGTGGTGCGGTCTCCTGAAGGTATGGGACCGGTGTGTGCGGTGCGACAGTGTCGCTTCAGGGTCGTCGGCACTCCAAGTCTTCGTCCGCGTGTGTTATCTGGAGATGCTGGCAGGTGTGCAGATACTGTGCTGGGTTTCAATCGTCGCGCTGCTCGTGGTATCGATATGGCATCACCTGTGTGTGGATGATACTGTTAACATCGTTGGCGAAGGACAGTACGAGGAAGATGAACAGCTTGCTGGCGCACATAAGGTATTCTTCGGAAGCCCTGCCGGCGGGCGCTTCCACCTGTGTCGAAACTGCGGTCCAATTAATGAAGCTGGAGCCTTACCGCATCGAGCGAGTATGTGTAGTCGCCGGTGGTGTGAAAGTTGAGTCCTCGAGCCTGGAAGTCTGGCACCTGCATCTTCGCTTTTCTCCACCATCGTGCGAATTATACATATGCCTGCCTCGAGTATGCATCTCCGGTCAAGTCGCCTCGAGTATGCATCTCCAGTCAAGTCGCCTCGTAGAAGCTCTGCTTGCGGAAGCCTTCCTCCTGAGGGCCAGAGTGGATCACTTCAACTCCAGGCAAGCAATGAAGTTTTACTTTCTGAAAGGTGTGTCTGCTATAATTCGTCCCATGGTGTATACGAGAGATATTGTAATAGTTGAGTATGGTCTGTCACTGCTGAGGTCCAGAGGACAGGCAAAAGATCTGGTAAAGGGACGACAAGCGAGATTGCTCCCGTTGCTGTCTTGCAATGTTTACCTCGTATAGCTTTCAATCCTCTCATATTTGCCTTGTCTTCCAGAGTTTGGTTGTAGCCGTCGCTTGATCACCAATGACGCAGTCTTCGTGGTCAGAGAGGATGATGCCACTCTTGCAAAGTGTATATAGGACCTGGCAGACATCTAGGTGTCGTCTCAGAGCCATCTACATACCGAAGTGACCACGGAAGACACGGTTCTGATGGAAACGATGTAATGAATTGATGTTTGGTGTTGAAGAGAGGAGGTTAACGAGTTGAAGTCGAAGCTGGAAAAACAGAAGTCCACACGACACAGGACAAATTGTACTCTGCCTACGTATATGATATCACGAACACATATATGCGGGATCCAAACGTCTTCAGGGATAGCACGGGTTATCAACTTGGAAATTATTACTGGTACGTGAGATGAAGAGCACAACAAGTAATCAGAGTCGAGTACCGTTGACAGCGATCGAGTCGTAGCTGTCTCCACATCAATGTGCCGATACAAGACGTATTCGACTCCCTTTAGCTCAGCATTGCATCTCTTTCTCATCTGCCTCTTTAGTCTTTACATATCTGTATTTATTTTCCAGAGTCCCAGAACAGAAAAGTGGAGAATCGCTGAAGCAAAGATTCGGACTAGGAAAGCTACCTTTCTCACTCTCCATTCAAGCTGCGTTCTTAGTGCTTGCTTTCGGTCTTCAATTAGTTTTCTCGCCATATCCGATATCCATAAGTTTTGTTTCCTGCCATGTGATCTACATGTTTCTATCTTCTCGTCGCATTCTCCTGGATTGTTATCTTTCTTGCTGTCTTCGACGCATGCTCTGACGGCAGGAAAATACAAGCTTCTCGAGATATGACAAGTCCTACAACCTCGAGAGTCCGCTGCACAGATAGGGACGGCGAGATGTGGCAGAGTAGTCGAGAGAGGAGAGAGATTGACGCTGGAGACCTGTTTGATGCTCGGGTCAAAGGGAGACGAAGACTCTGTCGACGATCATGTTGCGCGAGGAGAAGCTGTTAGGCTGTATGGGCTCCCGATGAATTCAGTTGCGAGATGCTCGAGCTCTTGCTAGTCATGAAGAGTAGGAAGCGTAGTTCGAGTATTCGAGTCTCCGACCTGAGTTGGATTCGAAATCAGGCGGCGTTGGGGTGGTATGTAGCGTGGTGGAAGAATTGCGGACTTTCGAGGACGCAAGCCGCCACTTGTCTTCCTTCCGGAAGGTGAGTGAACGCAGGCCACTACACAAACCCGTCAGATCTGTTGCATGGTCAATAGCGATCAGACTTCGTCTGCTCTTCATCGCCCGCATGCAAAGTGAACCGCTGCGTTGCTCCGAAAGCTCGAATTCGACAGCCGCGCCACCCCTGATCGCCCCAATCCAAACAAAACAAATCGAGCCAGGTTCACCCACAACCCTTTTTCGACCACGGTGGAAGCCTTCGAATCCACCGACACACTTCAAAATCATCAGCGAAGATGGCACCGAGGCTGTTGCGAGCGCCGCAATGGCAGGATGAGGGCGATACATTGTGCAGGGGAAAGCTCGCAAGGATATCGGTCTTCAACGGGTCGCTTCAGCAGGACGACAGCTTCTGCGAGATCTGTCCACGAACAGACTGCCCACGGATGGTATAAGCGACGAGGAAGAGACGGCGATGTCAAGAGAGCAGAGACAGAAACTTGGGTGCGAAGGCCTTGACATCCCTTGCTGCTGCCCAACAAGGTTGCACTCAGCACCAGCGGACGGCGATGACCATCGTGGACAACTTTTCTCGCGAAGGAGCCGACCCCAGCGCCAATCGTGGACACCAAAAGCGAGAAATGTGAATGGGTCGTGGCGCGGATTCAAGCAATACACCGCCGTGGACGCACAAAGCTGATCCGTGAGCGTCATGGCCAAGAGGAGACAGCGGCGACTTGAAAGAGCTTGCAATTCCATACTGCTAGATCAGATCGCGATTCAAAATCTGGAAGGTCCCATTGGATACCGACCAGCGCTGAGCATGGCGCCCTTACGAACCGGGAAGTCCTCGAAAACGGAGAGGGTGATAGGCTAGAATATGTAACTGCTGCATCTTCAGCCAATCAATTTGTGGGCCGAGTCGCTGAAGACTAAGCAAGAGCTGATGGATGCACTGAAGGCTGAAATTCCAACGTCGAGGGCACCAGGTTCTGTCTCTCAGTCAACTCTTCTTGTATTCGTCAGATCTATCATACCTGGATCATGGGTCACAATACTGGGCTGGGCAAATTTTATGCTTGCATTAGATCAAGGGATGCGATCTGCCAGACTTGTACCAAGGCACTTTTTTGAGCCCGCCAGAGTGCATTTGCAACGCAACATGATCCGGCCACCGGAGTTACCTATTCAAAAGCATGAGACCAACGGGCGGGTAGAGACAGCTTGCAGCAAGTCCATCGAACAACTTTCTGGGTAGCGGGGAGAAGGAGACAGCACTCACCACATTCGGCACGTCAAAGAGTCCCAAATTTCCGACGCAAGCTTCATGTTTCTTTCAGCAATGGAGGTCAGCCGCCACGGTCCACGGAGCTCCCAGATTCCAGAGTCAAGCCTTCAGCATCTCTTGAAATGCTACAAGACCCCGACACAAGAAGCTGATGGAAAGGAGATGGATGGAGGATGAAAGGAGTCTTGATACGAAGGCGAACGTTGGTTTGGGTTGAGGACGACGCCTGAAGCGGAAAGGCGTGAAACTAAGCCGGGACCACGCTTTCCCGCTGTCTTCCTCCCCCCAACGTCTTCCGTTTTCCTTCCTCCCTCAATCATCAGTGATTCTCCATCAGGCACGACAGGGAAGACACTCAGAGCTCAGACGACTTCGTTCTTGCTTCTGAAACGATTCAAAAGCGATGGTTAACGCTGTGGGTTGATGAAAGATGGAGCCCACGGATTTGCGCCCGGATGCACCACTTCTGCGAGCGCCGGGCTTCCCATGGCTGTGAACGCATTGTCGAAAGATGCCTGGTCTTGCAACCGATTATTATTTCGATTCGATTCTAGCAGGGGAAGTCTTGATAGTGTTGTTGGTTGTGGTGTGCTCCTGTCTATTTGACTGCACGGAAGAGACTTCAGAATGGCGGTGTCAAGCTCGATGTCGTAGCCGGGCCTGCTTGGACTTCGGCATGGAAGAGACTGGCATTTTCCTCGCTTCTCGCTCTCAATTTAACGCTTCCTCACGGGCTTGGTTTGCTTCAGCCAACGCTTCCTCTTCTGTCCGGTCCCGGGTTGTGTCGGTGTCGCCAGCTACGAGCTAATTAGCAACTCGACTCTTGGACAACCTCAAAGGCCACCTACAGCTTTGACTAAGGCTTTGAGAAATTTTTGATGGTCCAGAAATTGACACTCTTGGCTGTAAGCGAGTCGCGGACCTTGTGCTGCAACTGAGGCTGTTCGTCGCTGGATTTGGGTCACCGGAACTTTGAATGTGCCCAGAAGCGGCATGCCAGATCGCTGCTTGTCTTTGTGACCGATGCTCTTTACTGGCCTTTTTTCTCTCGCGCTATCGATTGGTTCCAGAACGACCATATGCATACTTTCTTTTGCATTGCAGGTTTCGACTCTTGGCTGTGCAGGCATTGCTGGTGGATCACTCTCGACCGAAGGCCAACCTCTAGCGACAGACGAGTCAAGGCTTGCGCTCCGACTGAACTCTTTACTTGAATCTGTTGGCTCTTTCTCGACCTACTTGGTTGTCTCTGGGCTATGACAGATGTCATCGGCGTGAAGGACAGCTCGCTCGCGGGAATGACGAATCTCATTCTCATCGCTGTACTCGATGCGTCGATAGTACTCTGTGCCGGCCCAAAGGTTGCTGTTGCGTTGTCAACGCTCCGGAGTCAGTGTACTGGTACTCTTCTCCGAGGGCGAGTCCTTTTCGTCGAGGTGCATGCTCACGTGGGATACTGTCTTGAGGCTGCTGTGAGAAGAATATGGGAGGTCCTTGACGCTGCGGCGCGCTGTCTTCACGGAAAGAATGTCAGTTTGTGGAAGTGGAGGTGGATGTTCTCTTGTTGTCAGGATAAGGAGGAGCAGGCGAGAGGCATTGTGGTGGCAACTACCATACTCATGGAGCAGGAGCAGTCCCCAGATCGCTCCTCCCTTAGCGATATGGCCGTCATGCTCTCGGAGGCAGCATGCCTCGCCATTCATGACTTGCTGCTGGCCGTCGCCTGGAACATCTTGTCACAGTGGAGGCACTGGAGCGTCTGGGGATCTTTGCTCTCTCTGTGGAGGATTGGGAGGGGATTTGCGGCCGCCTGGTTGCCGGCTCATTCGCCCACAAACATCTGGAACGCCGAAGAGGGGAAACTACATCTGTCGGTCTCCTTGACCGCGGCCGTCACCACAGCCTCCTCTCTCTTCGACATGGCCTGCTCCTGGCCGCCCTCCGCGAGAGTTGCTGTCCACTGCCCGGTGAGAGAGAGACTTGGCTGAGGAGAATCAGCCGCGGCCCCAGCTCGATATGGGGTACGTCGGTGTGCTTCTCGCGCACCGATAGTCCGAGGTCCAGGGGAGAAATCTCGTCGCTCGCGGGTCTCTTCTTTGATGCTGGTGGTGGTGGCGGTGGTGCTGTTGGTGCCATGGATGTGTGGTTCCTAGGAGGGGGAGAAAGCGGGCTGGCGTAAGAAGATATCGACCCTCAGCGCCACTGGAAGGCCCCCCGTCCATTGGAGCAGCAACAGAGACGCTAGTTTGTGTTCCCTGTCCAGGGTCTTTCAGGGATCCAGCAGTCTGCCTTGCTTCAAACGGCTGCACATCGACGACCACAACCCGCACGAAAATTCCGAGAAGTGGAGGTTTATCAGCGAGACCGTATTACCAACCTCCAGGCTCTGCGAAAATGGCAAACGTACTGGGTGGTGCGGTACAATGATGGCGAGCAAGATGAAACCCACCATTCGAAGAAATTGCTAGTTTGCGGGTAGCGTTGCGATGCTATTTGGGTCTCGACGCCAAATTTCTCTCCACAGCGCTCAGATCAAGAATCAGAGAACTGGCGCTTTTCCAGCGAGGCCGACTTACCCAGCACCAAGAGCTCGCGACATTCTTGAAGCAGAACGCAAAGAGACCTCGACGGCGAGAGCACGTCGACGGCCTTCATTCGACTGGCGCTAGCTTATGTTCCCTGCTAGGATCTTTCTGTGGCTGTGCGCCGCTATTAGGGTCATCATGCCACATATTTTGCTACACCCCTCGGATCGCAATTCTGACCGCGGGAGATTTCTCGGAGGGCCTGTTTTACCCATCTCCGACACTTCACGGTATACCCGAAAGCGACCGTGGATAGATCTCCAAGGCGAGAGCACCGCGGAGGCCCTCATTCGAGCAGCGCTAGTCAATTTTCCCTGTTTAGGATCTTGTGTGGCTTTACCTTTCACAAGGCTGTCGGCTGGCCGCAGAAGCTGTCTCGCGGTGTATGGGACGACTGGCATTTAATGATGCAGCATACGCAAAATGCTGCCATTTGGGCCCGCGAGGAGTATGTGCATGCGAGTTCCGTGCCTCCAACGTTAGACCTAATGCCTGGTTCATCGGAGAAATATCTTGCTTGATCTTCGAAAGTCACGTATTTGCCCGGAGCGTTCTGGAAGGACTCTTGAAGAAACGGTGGGAGACTCACATTATTATGCAATTTAAAGTCGATTCAGACTTCTAGTGCAAGTCTCCCTGCTCGCCAATGCAGACTTGTGGGAAACCAAATCACGAGTACGAATTGGAACATATCACACTACGAAATGCAAGCAGAAACTGGGAATTGCTTGCTATACGATCTACGAACACCAGAAAGGCTTCAATCATTGCCGAAATCCGGTTCCTCGCAGACAAGCATTGCAATACACCAAAACTTTGCGAAAAACAATTCTCATGAGGCGGTTTACCTCAACACTACCTTGGCCCTCAGCCATTGTCGTACCTCACAGATCAGACAACCAACTGATCGGTCTTGCGGCGTCTGGCTTTCGGCTTGTCCTTCGGCTCACGCTTGATCTTGGATGGAGTGGTCTCCTGCTGATCTTCCTCGGCTTTTTTGCCCTCTTCGCCATTTCGAACACCTTCCTCGCTGATCTCCTACCCAGAAGTGTCGTTGGTGTCGGAAGCCTCAGAACCGTCGACCAAGCCTTCGGCGGCTTTGCTGGCTGAGGAAGTTGGCTTCGGAGCTGACTTGGACGCGCTTGCTCACTATGCTTTCTCCTGGTCGTCAACGGCCTTCTGTTCTCCTTCCTTGAACTCGGTATTGTTCAACAGTTGGTCCGGCAAGGGAATTCTCTTGTTGTGCTTGCCGTAATGTCGCTGCCCAATCCCATTGTCAGAGATCTTCCTCCACTTCTCCAGTGGCAACCTGCCGGTGTCGCCATGATGCTTCCACAAGTCACTTTCCATGAGCAGAAAATAGGGGCTACTACTAAAGAAGTCCTCATGCCCTCTTGCGGCAGCACGTTTTTCTCGAGCTTCCCGGTCTTGGAATTCAAGAGCTCTGTCTTCTAAAGGTAGTTGAAGAGTCTCTGGTGCTCGCACGATATCTCATCGTTGCTCTTCCACTCCGAAACCTCGTCCGTGTAGACTGGATCCGATCGTGGCTTGTCGTACTCAAGCGCCCTTGGCTTGATTACCACCGGTGTTGCCGACCCTCCCCGACCCTTTATCTCCGCGGAGGATTTGGTCTAATCCTCCTCCTCCTCCTCCTCTTCTTCTTCTTCTTCCTCGGGCTGATTACTCAAGCAATCTCGATCATGAATGACTCTGAAGGTGGATTTGTCGACCTGATTTGCGTTCTGGGCAGGTTTGCCATATTTTCCCTCGCAATGGGAGCACTTGGCGGTTTTGCTTGACGCCATGTCGATGATTATGGGTGTCGCGACTGGAGATGCTGGAACTTATAGATTCCAGATGTCGGGTCGGATCTGCGACTCTATTATACGGTCGTCAGCATGCAGGATCCAGGCGACAGTGTCTCACCTCGTGCTGTTGCATGAGATGTCTCAAGAACATGGAACGGCTCGCTGCCTTCGGGATTGAAATGGATGTCTCAGCCCCTTCACTGCCAGCTTTGACTCTCCGCCGAGCAGCAGTGGATTTCAGAAGGTATCAGGGCGGATTATTCTATCCGCCCTGAGAACAAGGCTCGTCACTGTTTGCCATTGCGATTGCCGTTGCAGCTCAGCCTTCTGCCAAAGCATGTCTCTCGACTGCCAAGCTGGACATGTCTCCAGTGAATGAACAACCGTGGACTTTGTGTATCGTCTGCAGCATGTCTCGTCCATCAAGACCCCTGCGTCAAGCTATTCTGATATTCCGCCTGAGACTGTCTCTTCTTTCAGCCACGCATTACTCCGTACTCCCAGCACCTTTGAGGTGGCTTCTCCTGCTCAGCTTTTTCAAGATTCCATTGTTTGTCTGCACGCATATGCTCTGGTACCAACCTCTTGATTCCCGCTGGGTCTCCGCGGCTTAGATCTGCTCGAGAACGAGGCAAGATGAGATTCACTGCGTATTGGGACATCGCGAGTGCGGTGTTCGAGGAGGATGGTACGTTCAAGGCCAGCGTGTATAAATCTACCTCTTGAAGCTGAGATGAGCCTATTCCTGGACGCCCATCTGGCTTGGTCACCGCATCGCTGGCGCCGCCCGAGGACTCTTGCTTGTGTAACCTTTACTCTTGAGGCCATCGCCGATGCTCGTCTGGTTCAACAAAAATCGAGTACTGGCTGTTGACGGCAATCCCACGCCGTTCATCCAAGCCCTCTTCACCCTCACGGCACCGGAGACTGGCTCGCGGTCGTATGTCTTTGCGCCAAGTCCTTAATGCTTCCGAGCTGCATCTCGAACAGCATATGTGAATTCCTCACGCCGACGGCGTTCTGATCGTGTCACGTTGTTGTTCCGATGCGCGAGACTGCCCGATAAGGGCAAGTACTCTCTGCCCACGAGATCATGTGTTCAAGCCCTGCTCTTACTCCAATGCCCCTTTCCATAAGCCGTACCGCCTTCGAAGGACGGTATGGAGTGTTGGGAAGAGGTCATCGTCGTGCTGTCGCGTCGTGTGAGACTTATCGCCGCCGCCGTAGCGCTTCATGGAGTCTTGTCTTCTCTTTGTAAGGGCTTCGCTGGCGTCTCGATTCAGACTCTGCCGACTCGCCCTGGTATCCTCGGCTGCAATGCAAGAAGCTCACGGTGACTTCGCCGTCGTGGTGGTACTTCTCGTCGTGTCGTCGCTGCTGATGGAGATGGTGCCTGCGGACACGGAATCGGTAGTGTTGCGCCTGGCTTCTCTACTCGTTTCTGCTGCTTCTTGTCGTGAGTGCTGCTTGTCACCAGGTTACCAGATGATGATGAACGCCAGCTCGTGCCGGGCATCACGTAAACCGCAGTATCGTCGTGTTCGGCCTGATGTCCACCATACGGGCTCTTTGTAGAAGTAAAGGTCACCGCCGCCTCCTCCACTCAGCGTCTCCGGTCTTGCGCTAGCAGAAGAATGTAGACGATGAGCTTACCGTCAACATTTTTATGCTAACTATCTGGAACACCATCAGACTCGCAGCGAAGCTTGCATACATGTTGCTCCTGAAGTTCCGTGCCTCATATTCCACCCAAGTGGCGCCTAACCCCACAGTCCGGCACGGTCACGGCTAAACTAGATGACCTATATATTGTGTCAAATTGTGATACCTTCCACTAACTAGGACAGCAGAAACCTAGTGACTCGTCCGTTAGCCAGCCAACTGTATATAGCTCAGTCGTTAGGACGCCAAGTTTGCTAATTCGTTTCATAGATTTAAAGATGTTCGAGCCTTGTCGTCTGCCACATTGCCATACGCCATTATATAGCCCAGTTCATTGATGAGCACTCTGACTAATACGCTCACAGGTCAGAGATTAGGACTACCGGATCTGAACTTTTTTGCCCTTGGTCGATTCATTTCTTGGTTAGTTAGTAAGCTCGAACGCTTCATTGTCTTTTGGTCTTTGTGCTCGAGTTCGTTGGGCAGGAGTCCCTCCGCACTTCTGTCTTTCTTTTTACTTCATCAGATTCATTATCATGGCCATTTGTGACGACTACGAGGTCTTCACATCGTCATTTCGTTGTTCTGGTTAGTGTGTGAGCACGCGATGAAAATTCGTGGCTCGCAGCGAGTACTCCATCATGTGATGGATGAACCTCACCAGCTCCTCTGCGGTCTTCGCAAGACGATACCTTCCAAGGGTCACACGCCACTCATCTTTCCTTGGCAACGATGTGGCAGCTGCAGGAGAGCGCCCACGACAGCCAGCGACTACTGAACGACATGCACGAAAAGAGCAGACCTGCCGACGGTGCTCGCTCCGACGAAAGCCTCATCCTTCCTTCTCCTCTACCCGCGAAACCAATGCCAGCGAGACGAAGCATACACATATCCGCTGCTTGAACATATACCAGATCTATTGAAGGCGCGCCAAAGACAAACACTTACGGTGCAAGAGACAAAGCACATGAGGGTGAGTAAGCGTGTCAAAGCATACATCTCCCTCTGCTTTGCAAGGCTCGGCTCAACACAACATGAGCTACACCTGCTCTTAACGCACAATCACGACAAGAACACTACGAGCAATGACCGCTCGCGGCAGGTAGACCACTGACGAAAGACAAGCAGCTGATGAATTCATACTTCCTTCCCCGCACATTCGGCGAGTAATCAACACTCAGGATCCACCTCCTTCTGACGATCAATAAAGATATGGAGGAGAACATAGCGCAGGAAGAATGGAGGAAGAGGATGTCGCATCAAACGCGCCCCAGAGACCCGAGGTCTTTTTCTGCGCGCCCGCAAACTGCTGCCGTACAGGTCAAATCAACGCAAGTGGCCTCACCATGTCCGCAACACTCACAGCCAGGCTCTATCGCTCTTGAAAGCACAGGAGTACGGCGATGAAATTTCGCCAATACCAGCGTACAAGCTCGAAGTCTGCATGAGATGACAGCAGCGGAGGAGCACGCCCCCAAATTTTCCCCGACTGTGACATGAGCACCACCAGCCTGCGTTGGTCCTGCACCAATTGAGCTTGCCAAGAGCAAGTGGATGGATAAAAACGCAGAGACGCTTGACAAGGCAAGGGGCCAAGAAATCAATCATGTCTACGCACCACTTTCGATCTTTCCATCAGCTCCCGGATACCCACAATCCATTTACAAATCGCTTTGGCGCGCAATAAAGACGTGAGGTTCTCATCGGACTCAGTCAAAGTTTCGGCGCGCCAGACTTCACATTCTTCTCCAGAAAGGCTTGGTGCTCGCTTTCGAAAGCCTTATTCAGCACAGCTCAAGGCTGTTCAATCGCCAAAGGAAATTCGCTTCTCCGAGCTATCTTGAAGAGGTTGGCATCATACACAAGCGACGCCTTCAAATCTGAGACAAGGGAAAATAAACGAAGTTGCCGATGATACTCGTGAAAAAGGAAGATACTGAATTTACACAACGGTGGAGATTTGGAAAGGGAACGCCGCGCATGCGATGTAACGCCGCAATACCACAAGATCTCTCATTTGAAGCTGGTTACCAGGAAAAAGGAAGAACGAAAGTGAACGTGGGTCAGTACGACTGTTTGCAGAATCTGTTGTTACATTTCTATGGCTGCTCGAGTAGTGGAGTTCTCAAACCTACTCTCATCCGCGATACGGCCTGCAACTATCTGGACGTCCCAAGAAAACTAAGACTCCGCGCAAAGCATCACTCTCACACTGCCATCAGATCTGCAAATCTCGCCAGAACGCCAAGGTCAAATCAAAACTTTGTCCATAATACGTCGGCCGACAGCCTATCCCGCATCTGCATCGTTACGTCCACTTACTCCTCCTCAATCCGGGCCATCTTGGCTGGACACTCATGTAGTTCGACTCCTCGCCGCTTGAATGGAGTGGACTCTGGCGTGACTGGAGTACTCAAAGTACCCTCATCGTTACTTGCTTTCTGAGCAGCAATTGCCTCCGAGAACCTATTCTTGTGTTTCTTGAGTCCATTGCCGCGACAACTCTCCTGCTTCTTGTGAAGGAATTGATCTGGGCTTCTTGCGAAGTTGATGATCGCTTCTCCTCCAGCCAGTAAATCCTGCCCACAATACTTGTCGTCTTGCACAGCTCCGATGATCTTCTCGATGCGCACGGAGCAAGGATGTGGCTCGAAGACGTACCCAGAGCGGCCTGTGGAGCGCTTGGCGACAATCTCGGGGATGCCGTTTTGATGGATGTGAAGAACCTGCTCCATAAGCAACATAACTCGTGCTTCGGCTATCTTTGGATCAAACTGGATGAACTCCTTGACGTGAGCAAGTTGAGATGCTTGGTGCTCCCGGAAGTAGCTGGCTTCGAATGACTTGTAGCGGGCTGGTGGATCGACGGGATTGGCATGAAGAGCAGCGAAGAGACGTTTACAGTAGTCACCGAGATTTCTGGAGTTGATGGTCTGTACATCGTCGCCGGGGATGTCTGGACGAACCATTTTCTTGGCTTCTGGAGGAGGCTTGACTACTTCTCGCGCAGCATCGAAGCTGGTGAAAAGGCCTCGGAATGTGGGTATCGGATGGTCCGTTGAGTTGTCCTGAGCGGGTGTAGGAGTCGGGGCACGCTGATATGGCAGAGCATGACCGTATGCCGAGTCTGGCTGATGATCTGCCTGCGATGGCTGCCGGAAGGCAGAATCTGGCAGGCGTTCCTGGATCATGGTTGCCGCAGTCACTCGGCCAGGTGTTCCATTTGGAGGTTTAGCCGGGAGGTAAGGTCTGACGTGAGGGCTCTGGAGTGGAGTATCTTCATGGCGCCAGCTTGGAAGTACGGTAGCCTCCAAAGGTGTGGGAGCGTCTTGAGCCTGTTCGTGCGGAGCGACATCTACTTCCATCTGATCAGCGGGAGCAGAAGCGAGCCAGTCGCAAGTCGGTCCATGGCTGCCACCGTAGCCGTGACAACGCTCACAGAACCATCCAAAATTGATGGAATCCGGAGAATTGAAATTCTCAGCTGGATAGTCGAATGAATTGCGGTCTGGAAGAGGGTAGTGAGGGTACGAAGTCGTAGGTGCTGGCTGATTATGCTTCTCCAGAACCTCTTGATGGAAGGCGCCTGCTGGAGTGAAATCTTCATTGAAGTTAATAGCTTCAGAAAGCAAGCGCATAATATCCCCGTCGGAGTATCCGCCGTCCATGTCGGAGTCTGGAACGCGGTGGTCAGAAACGAAGCTGCCCGGATTCGTCGTTGCGAAAAAGGGGTCTTTGAAGTGTTGAGTACGCTTTCGCTTTGGATACCTCTAGGTGTGGTTATCTTGTTTGTGAAGATCGTGGAGAAGAGAAAGAGACAGTGAAAAGGTTGACCGAGATCTTATATACGAGTCCTTCTGCGTGAGAAGGCGTCGGGGGAAATGTGTCATACAGTCACTTTCTGGCATACTCGACCTTGAGTGAATGTTATTGTGGTGTGAGACATTGTATCTGGAACTGTCTGGAGAAGACAAGGGCTTTCTTGTTCCATTTCTGGAGATCTTTGAGGATTCTGGGAGAAGGAGAATCTTTGTCGCTGGAGATTCGGAGAAGAGAAGGCGTCTCATGTGGAGAGGGGAGGGGCTGGTGCTCTCATCGATGGTGAAGCACCCATCGTCCGCCATGAGAGATCTTGTGGAATATGGAGAGCTCCTGGACACACCAGCGACGACTTCCAAAGCTACTGTCGCGCTGGTCGCCATTTCCAAGACTGCCTAAGGTGAAGTTGCAATATGCCTTCTTTGGGCAAGATCAAAAGGCGAATCAGATCTCTTCACTGGAGCTCGTACCGCGATACGACCAAGCGGCACGGTAGACAACTAGTCTGCTGAAGCCTCGGTATCCCGCTCATCCTTCGCCTGATCCAGCCTCTTTGACCTTCATGATTTACAAATCGCTTTGACAAGACGAATATAAGAAAGCGATGTGCAAGTCAATCGCTTCGAGGGAGAGGTCCGGAAACTGCAACTCTCTCACTGCACCATCGGCATGTCTTCCGTTGGCAAAGCAGTCTCCGTATTGCTGGCACTCTCTTCTCTTACTCACGCACACTGGTTTCCCTCTGGATGGTCTTCAGGATCGCCCGGGAATCAGCCATGGCCTTCATTGTCGAAACCCCATGGACCTTGGCAGACAGGAGTATGGCCAGATCCACATCCTCACGGACCAGGACCAGAATTCACCATCGGTCGATCCGTCAATACAACTTCAGGACTGGTGCACGGCCATGCCGCACCAAATGCAACTTCAGTAAGCGAATACTTAGGCATCCCTTTTGCCATTCCTCCCCTTGGCCAACTACGATTTGCTCCTCCAGAGCGATACTACGGCAACGGCAACCTATCTGGTTTAAGCACGAACAGAATCTGTCCCCAGCCAGGTTTCACCACTGGCGTTCCCGGCGCTATGAATATTACGGATCCTCCACTGTTTCTGACCGCCCTGGCTGGACTTGGACAAGAACGAAGTGAAGACTGTTTGACACTTAACGTTTGGACGAAGCCGCAGACTGGGAGCAAGAAGAAACCTGTTATGGTTTGGATATATGGGGGCGGCTACGCTACTGGCAACTCCAACGCTTCAGCGTATAGCGGTCAACATTGGGCTGACGAGGAAGACGTTGTTTTCGTGAATTTCAATTACCGACTGAGCGTCTTTGGATTCTCAGGTGCACCTACTCTGACGCAGAATGTGGGATTGCTCGATCAGCGCATGGCAGTGGAATGGGTGAGAGACAACGCTGAGGCATTTGGCGGAGACACTTCTCGCATTATTCTCTTTGGAGAGTCTGCCGGCGGTGCGAGTACGGACTACTACACCTACATCTGGAAAGAGGATCCCATCATTGCTGGCACAATACACGAATCTGGCGAGTCTATTTCATTCGGCAATAAAGCGGCAGACGTTCAAGCACAAAGATGGTATGCTGTCAGCACTTCCTTAGGCTGCGGTAATGATACAAGTTCCACTCCGGAGGAAGTTGTCAAATGCATGCGCCAAGTGCCATCAGTGAACTTGAGCTCAGCGGCGGCAGGCTCTGGACCTCTGAGCATCATTCTCGCCGACTTTGGGCCAACAATCGACAACAAAACAGTCTTCTCAAACTACACCCAGCTTTCGATCGACGGAGACTTTATTCCCACACCTGCTTTGATCGGTAGTAACGACAATGAAGCTGCCATCTTAGAGCTCATCTACCAGTGGTTTGGAATCTACCAATCGCAAGGAACATATGACTTTCTCACAAGGATCGTTTGGACTTGTCCATCCAACACCGCATCTTACGCCCGCAAGCTCCATAGCATCTCCGTTTGGAGATACAGATACTTCCCAGCTTTCCCGAACATCGATATTTCGACATCTATCGGTCGAGCCTATCATCTGTCAGAAGTCTTCCCGCTTTTTGGCACGGATGCGGATGTGTCTGGCGAAGCTTCGACTGCGGTCGAGAGGAAGCTTGGGGATTATATGAGACGAGCGTGGGCGACGTTTGCTCATGATCCAGTCAATGGCTTGAGCGAAAATGGGTTTGACTGGCCTCAGTACAGCGCCGACTTCAACGGAACGAAGGGTTTGGTGTTGCTTGGGAAGAATAACGCCACGAAGGCAGAGTTTAGTGCGAGAGGGGTGTACGATACGACTTGTCCTCTGTTGTATGCAGGACTACCGGGGACTTGAGCAGCTGGTATCATCGAAGATCAAACCCAACGACAGGAGTACGAAAGTGGAATGGAGATCAAGATCCAATTCACATGAGTATTCGCTCAGGAACCACGCATGCAACAGCTTTTTGGACTCTGCTGAGATGTATTTACAATCATCGCTCGAAATCCCCCGAGCTGTCGTTGGCTCAAAAGTTGCATTTTTGGATTCCTTCGCTCGCTCTGAAGCGGTTCCTTCTTGAACAAAAAAACGCATAAGTCCAGACAGGAGGAGCTGGAGAAGTGATGTCGATGTTCTTCACAATCAGCAACGCTCTCAGAGCACATATCCGGAAGGAGGCGAGCCACTGTCCGTATCTTCACTCTTTTTGGTCGGAACGGGGGTTTTCCGCTGTACTTTCTCATCTTCAAGCACATAAGTCTGCTTCGGTGTACGAGAACACCTTCGCGCGGGAGCACTCTGCTTCACGATGCCCCATCCTCTAATTTTGAAAACAGGATTCCTTCGTCTATCCCGCGCTCCCATGGGTATGAACGGCTTCCTCATGTATTTGGTCAGGCCGATTTCCTCCATGCCCTCCGCGTCCAGCTTTTGAAGAAGTAGGTCGACGTAAATCTCTTCGTCGGATTGAAATACGTAGTTCGCCACGAAGCTGAAGCACTGCCGACATATGTAGTCGTCGCCGTCTTCTGCCATGTGATAGCCTTGACCGCAGGCACAGCAGGCGTTGATGCGAGCGCCTCTTTGGAGAGGACGGGGTGGGTACATGTCCTGAGCCAAAGGCTGGCGAGGAGAGGGACGCGCTGGTTGGTATGTTGAAGCTGGTTGAGGCATGTGTGAGGAAGATGACTGTCGGACTCGCTTGGGGAAAGCATCTGCGGCGGGTGCCTCGGCGGGACAATTGCGTGGTTGATTGAAGACGAAGTCTTTGCCACAATTGCGCAGATGGTCGTCTAAATTGTCCATTCTTGGTCGCGGTTTTCCAAATATGTGGCCTGTGAATGTTGTTGCTCTGAGCGATCGCGATGGAGAGCTGCAAGAAAGTATGCTGACGAGCGGAAGGGAATGAGTGCTCGTGCTAGTCAGCTTATGACTTGACTACAGTGGTGTTCACAACAGTTCCCTGCTCGTGATAGTCGAGAGTGCTTGCATGATGACTTCACCTTATTAGAAAAGGTGGGATGGTTCCGAGAAAAGTCAGTCGCACGATGGTCAGCGGATCCTTACTTCGGAAGGTCTGATGCATATGACGGAGATAAACATTGTGCACAAGACATGTCTTACCTACCATTGTGAATGCGAGACGAGATTTTCGACTGCTATCCGTTCAAATCACCCTCAAGAATGTGTCGTATGCACCAATGCCAGCAACTCTGATTGCTGAGCTCCTGTAGCTAATTTTTGTTGCATCGCACAATGGCAGCAAAGTCCAGGCTCTCTTCATTCAGCATTGATTGGTTTGAAGATCAAATCCAGCGGCGCAACGCTAATTGTGAAATGATCTTTCGATTCCGTCAACAGTTTCGTGCCATCCTCGCCTGGTGCAAAAGCAACGTCGTACTGCAACAACAGCTTTGATGTTAGAGAGCGTATCTCGATGAGCGCAACATTCTTTCCAATGCAGCTTCCGGGTCCGCCGGTGATAAACGGATTGAACGCGTTTTTGTTCTTGATCATCTCTGGTCGTTCATACCACCGTTCAGGGACGAAGCTGGCTGCATCGGCATAGACTGATTCATCTGTGATTCAGGGTCAGTTTGTTGTTCGGTAAGAAGAAGCCGGGTATCCCCTCACTTCGGGCAATAATTGATTGTGGAATGTTGAAGATGGTTCTTCCGGGAATGAAAATTTTCCCGACTTGCATGCCCTCAGGTGGAGTCTCTCGGTAGAGTCCAGACGGTCCAGGAGGCCAGAGTCTCAACGTTTCGTTGATTGCTCCGTTCAAATGACAGCACTGTCGAATATCTCGATCTGTCCAATCGCCTTTTGGACACCTGCAAAGCTCTTCACGGATCTTCTCAACGTCTTTGGGATGCCTCGCCAGCTCGAAGAACAAATAGGTCAGAGTTGCAGAAGTGGTATCCGTCCCCGCAGCGATAAGGAGTTGGATATCACCAACGAATCTCTTGCTGTTTTCGGGACTAGGGAGTTGCTCGTAGCCTTTCAAAAGCCAAGATGAAATTGTACTTCCAGCAGCATCATCAGAATGGAACTTGTTTTGAACACCGTTATGAAGCTCTTGTGCACAGAAAGTGTGGTACTTATTGTAGGCCGAGGAAGCACCTGGAATGAGCTTGAGCAGACGGGTGCACCTAGACGTCATTAGTCCATCGAGCGAAGTCCGAAACCGTCTGACATCTTACCACATCGGCAAGGCCAAGCCCATAATTCCAACTCCATTCGCGAGGACGTCAAGTGCGTGATGCCGCTCTCCGGAGTCAAGCATGCGATAATTCCTTCCCAAAGCAAGGGAGCCCATCACATCGAAAGCGTACAGATTGAACCATTTCGAGATGTTCATCGGCTTGCCTTCATGTTCTGCAACCCGTTCAAGGAATCTCTGGTCAAACAAATGTATTCTCGGCTCGTAGTCTCGCAACGCTTTGTCTGAAAAGCCAGGAGCCCAATGTCTGCGCCTCCGATCATGCTCTTCACGATCCCGCTCTTGATGCATGGAGCCCTCTGGCCATTCAAGGTCGTAAAACTCGCCCTTGATAGCGGGGCTTTGAGCGCTGTATGCGAACTCGACGAGCGCTGGGTCCACGATAGATAGTCGGTCTGCTCCAATTCGCACATAAAGACCATATCTCTTGTGGAGTTCTCCCAGAACCAGATGGAGATTGAGCTTCTTCCTGACGTTGAATGGAATCCAGAAGTTGGTGAGACGGGCTGCGAAGGGTCCCGGGAACCGATTGAGAGGATTGAAGAATAGACGATACATCAAGGTACTGCCTGTACCACCAATAACGTAAGCTGCCATGAGGCATATCGTTGTGATCGCAGCCGAGAAGGTAGAGAGGCCGAGTAAAATGATCAACGAAGCTTGAGTACCGATTATAGCAGCCAAGTATACACTCAAAAGGATGTGCACATATCGGTGGAAATCATATCGTTGGAAGTAGAGAATATGACTTGCAACACCAGCCGCAAGGGCGAGGCCAAAGAAGATGGGCAATATCATGTCGGTAGTTGGCAGTAAGAAGGACATGGTTCCCCGCTGGAAAGAGTGAGCGGGCAGGCTGGCATTTATTCCAACAGCTGACGGTCGCATTGCATGACCTCAGCTGTGTCAGAACGACTCCGTCAGCTAGGATATGGCCCAGGGATTTGAACTTTGTGTTTTGGCTCCAATATATCTATTAGCTGGCTGCATTTCTTAGGCACTAACCTATACAGGTAATAAACTAGAAGCTACTGCAATGAGCGCAGACAAGGTGAACGTTCGACAAGCTGTGATATGCGTGATATAGAATTCCTGACCTGTACAACGCTTATGTGTATAGAGAGTACGAATAAATAACCATCTTACGTTGATTAATTGATCGTTAAAGAAGAGTTTCAATTCGATCAAGGAAAAGGCAAAACTGATGATTTAATGTTGAACTACGCTTTTTCCATTGATGCAATACTGAATGTGACACCTCATGCGTAAACAACGTGTTCGATAAAGAGAGTAACTACTAGAAAGGGGAAGGAGTCGTAGGAGGTCGTGCTGAGCCACCCAGCCCGTGACGTAGCCAGCCTCATATAAGCCACGCTTCAACTACAATTGCCCTATCTTACACTCCTCGGGCGCCGTTTTCCTGGAACCGCAGCGTTATCCGCAGGCCCCAAAGACTTGTAGCTGTGCTGCCACGCCGAGCTGTTCAGCTCCAAACCTGACTCCATTATGATCGACCCTGTTCTCGTTATTGCTTCCGTTCGCGGCGCTGGGTATTGAGGCAACAAGGGGAGAGCCAGTCAAAGTACCCTGAGAGAGAAATTATTGACGTTCAACTCTCAATGGCCGGTAGGTCTTGCCCAGTCTTACGCAGCATAGTAGCCCCAGCCGGCCCAGCTTCAAGCAGCGCCTTGACGTCCTTCTGGCGGTAGATCTGGACACATTGCTCTGCGGTCCTGCCGGTACTCGCGCATTGTGCGCATGGTACAGCTCCGTCACAACCCTTCTTACGCTGCTCGCAACGCACGCATCGAGTCGTGTACTGAGATAGGTCGGGGGCATCCATCTCGGTGACAGACTGCTCTTGCTGACTGACACGTTGGGCCTCGAAGGCGGCGCGCTGCGCCTCTCGATACTCCTTCTCCTCCCTAATTATCTGTTCCTGCTCGAGTGCTGGGCGTCGAGAGCGAAGCTCTCCGAGAGTCGGACCTCCTTCGCTCTGGAAGAACAGAAGCTGACGACTCAGCCAATCTCGCGAGGCGGGGTGGAGCTCTTGAGGGTATCTCGACGATGAATTTTCAAACATCGGCCACCACCATGTCCATCGAGCACGGTTGAGGTAGTCGTCGTAAAGACGAAGAGCGTGGACGAGCGCATCAAGAGGGAAGTTGAGCTCTTGAAGACGGGCGACGTGATCTGGCGGTGGGATACCGATGTCGTCGGGGAGTAGAGATGTGGTGTAGACGGCCCCACTCAAGGTTTGGTTGATAGATGGTGCGGCGGAGCCATAGGGAATTCCCTTCGTCGCTCCGTTGGTTTTCATTGTCGGTTCGACTCCATTAGTTGAGGGAGCTTGCAATGTCTGTAACGAAAGCTGAACGTACTGGAAGGGTGGGAGAGGTAGGTGGATGATGTGTGTACTATCGAGTCTGGACAGCTCGAAGTCGCGGCAGTATATCGGAAGTGCTCGATGGCAATATAGGTTAATGTATGCTGATCGAGCTTTCGCGAGGATGCGCGCAACTGTATGGCGAATGGTAGTCTTTGAGATGTGCGTGTTTGCGTGTTTGTGTGTGCGATGACTCAGAAGGATGAAGTAGAGGAGGTCGTTCAATTAAGGTGGCCTTTGAAGTGGATAAAAGCGCCGAAAATGGGTTGCACATGAATTGGAAACATTCACTTGCCAGTCGCACGTGAAGGAGCCGTTTGATATCTGATGCCTGTGCGCTACACAAAGAACCAACACAATGGGATTCACCTTTTAGTTTCGTTGTTTACCTCTTTGTAGCACTGCAAACATATTATTGTCAATCAGATTGTAATGGCATGGCCTTAATATTCTAAGAGGAAGGAATTGTTGCAAAAATGCGAAGATTTGGGAACATTCACTTCTGATTACAATTGCTAATAGCTCGAACCTTCTAGAATGCAGGGCAAGAGATATATAAGGCGTGGTGTAGGTGCACTCTAGAAGAACAAGTAATCCACTCGTTTACTTCACAACAGGAATAAGAAGCAGTAATGGGCTATCGTGCTAGGTATCGAGAAATATCTCGAAAACGCTGGATATTTACAGCGGTTTAGATAGTCTCTAAACGTCTTGGTTGAAAATTATCAAGACATGAGTCTCTTGGGATATTGAAACGTATTACGATCCAACGGAGTTTTAAAGAGGCTTGGATTGTGTTGGAATAGCTGTGGTTGTCTATTCATAACGCGGATCTCTAAGCACATATCTACAAAGCTCTCAAGCATGCAACTACTGAGAGCGGATTCGATCATATTCGGATGGTGTAGATATCTACTTTCTAGGGGAAGAGACGTAGAGCAATAGCGGGACATATCTTTATGTACCTAGAGCCTCTCAGACAAGCAGGACCTGTATAGACGTCTTGATTGAATACAAATGCCCCAGTCTTGCGTTCTGTGAACGCGACTCTCCTTAAATGTTAATATATCTTTCAAACAGGCCGTTATCGCACAGCGCCTACGATGGGATCCGAATAGCTTGGTATCTCATTTCGGAGAGGAAGAGACGAACCCTGCTCGCAAGAAGAGGGGATCCTCCCAATCTTTAATAGGCAATATTTAGACTTACCGACACATATTAGGCCTCTACTCATGTATCGAATGGCGTAGATATCTATGTAGCAGAGGAAGATCAGAGGAAGAGATACTGATGTTCAACAATGACAAGGTATCCTCTCGACGTTAATGTATCAATACTTCATTCGGACTGGCAAGAATAGATCCTGCGACTTCGATTCGGATTGCGTAGAAATTCGTTTCCAAGAGGAAGAGACGCTAATGTTCTGCAATGAGAGGGGATATTTCAATGATATATTGAACGATCTCTCGAGTGTGCTCGCATCACGAACGCTTATAACTGGGTCTCAACGGCTTAGCTCTGCTTGCACAAGAAAACCCCAGTAAGATATGCGATGAGAGGGGATATCTGAGCGATATCTCGAGTGATACTTCGAAGTTACTGGCATCAATAGCAATTACTGTAGGATCGGAGCGGCATAGTTGTTGAAATGGAGCATGGACTTGATTGAGATGAAAATCACATGAAGAAGTGAATTGTTCGATACTAAAACTACGAAGATTGAGGAACTGAAGTCAGCCTTATAGGCTATGCACATGATTGCTGCCTTAGGCAGCAACAAACATTCCTCCGAGACTGGGCAGGATTGAGACCATTCTCAATTCATGGTATGTCATTAAAGTTGACTAGGTTACAAAGGCAACTGAGAAGTTGACACCCCGCCCCTGCTGCCCTTCGCGCTTCTCGTAGATACTACGACTAATCAGCATTCTACACACACTCTCTGGAAGAGGCACTCTTAATTTAAGCAGAGAAATGGGTGTTCCTGACCGTATCTCCAACAATGCTTCGAACATATTAGCATCCGACATCATTCGCGATCTACTACGGATGGTATAGACCAATGACTTCAAGAGGAAGAGAAACTTTAATAAAGCACGAGGAGGAAATAAAAGTATGCATTAAGATGACAGGACTCATTGCGCGGTTCATCGTTGCTGCTTATTTCCGCCTGAGTAGCCTCCTCTTGGAGGGCCCCTCCAAAAGACAAACGGCATATCTTCTAATTCCCCATTATCGTCTCGCCGCTGAAAGCCCGCAGAGCATGTCTCACGGCGCGAACATGAGATTTTCTTGCCTGACAAAGGCGAAAGCCTGCAGAATCTCTTGATCCAGCCCTGGTTCATCTATCCCCAAGTGTACCGTTTGCACAGGACAGGTGCTGAAACACACAGCGCACAGACCACCCAGCCGTTCACCAGCCGCCTTAAAGCGGTGGCTGTACCTATATATCACACGCAGACAGTCGCTCAATTGAACAGCCCTTTCATGGATCTCAAATACTTTAACAATAGGTTGCAGCGATCACGCAAGCAAAAGTCATCTTGAACCTCCTACTTGCCTGACCATTGAACTTATCCGTTGCTAGTGGTGCGACTTGGTATTGGAGGAGAGGGCCGGAAGGAATTCGCTGAGCAATTTGGTGCCGTATGCCGCTATGTAAACGAAATGCGGGGTAGTCTCATCGCTCGACTGAAATCCTGCTTTTGGATGTCCGTAGATGGACCGATCGACATAGGGCGCCTTCTTTGGAGTGGGAGCGCGGGTTTGGTCGTAGGTGGAGAAGCCGAAGGGAAGATCTGCCACTCGATTTCTTCGAGTGCTCGTAGACGATGCTTTCCGACAGCTACGCGATCCACTTGCCGAGTTGCTGCTTCATCCACTCGTCTCTGCGCACCATACCAACGGTTGAGGTCTTCGGGCCAGCGCTCCATCGCCATCGAAGGCATTGTTGTAGTCGAGGGTGAAGGTGATGATTGGCTTCGCCATACTTGTGCTGAGGTCGAATGATATACGAAAGACTGAAGTGTTGGTACGTAGAGCGTGTGGAGCAAGAAGTTGACGAAATGAGGGCTGTCGTAATGTTTGAAGAGATCAAGAGAGTTGTAGAAGTGGATGTTATGCAAAGACTTGCCTAGAAGCAATGCCACGAGATTGTATTGAAGTCTTGGCAGCTGAAACAATTGTGGGCATCGAGTCAATTCACTGGCATTATGCTTACGAGCCTGCTTGTCTTCTGCTGTATTTGATTTAATGGTAAGCTTTTGATCGAGTCCCAAGGTGAACAAGCCCGTTTGCATTGGCATGTGCTCTTCTCAGATTGGAACAAACTTTCTCAATCTTTTTTCAATACAACACTTTTTTAACTCCTCGCAACCAAAACTGAAAGTACCCACGAATTCGACGAGCCATCGCCCCGTCGGACACTAACAAGGACACCTCTCTCGTTCCCAGCTCCGTCTCACCGAAGGCCGCTCGCAAGGCCGAAACCCTCCCCTCGAGGCGCCTCAGAAACATCTCCAGCAATATCGAGTAACTGCACGCCACCCCCAAGAAGCAATATTACCGCAGTCGAGTAAGAAACTGAGTTCATGTACGAGGAAACGGTCATCATCAAGGAGGAAGCAACCAGCGACGACGAACAAGATCCCTTCAGCATAAGCAAGAAGGCTTTGGCCACCACCGCCTCTCCTGCCCCCTCGACGAGAGAGGAAAGTCCGAAGGTTGTCGAATCCGTGGGTATCTCGAGATGGATCATTGAAAACCTCATCCTCAAGATGAAGTATTGGGACACCGAAATACTCCTCACCTTCAACTCCGGCCAGCCACGCAAGATTCTTTTCTCAACTATCTGTAATGAACACCCCGAGTTCCAGAGCGAGCTCCTTCACCTCTGCCACCTCTGTAACGATAACGGTGTTGAACCAACCACTGGAAAGCCGAAGTACTGCCACGGTCTTCGGCCAGACCATACGCACGTTACGTCGCTGTCTGAGGGCACCAATTCTAGAGACGCTGAAGTCATCAACAAGTCCTGGGATAAGTTCAATCTTGCGTGGGACAAGAATGGTCGTGGTCGTGGGGTTGTTCTTGTCGGACGGCTGTGGGAGCAATTCCAGAGCAGCACCTTGTCATTCTCGAGTCTTGCCGCAAGTATGAAAAGAAGATCGAAGATGTCAAAACGGAGACGGAGGACATCGAGAGCCACTTGGCCAAGATGGACCAAAGACCAGAAAAAATAATGACGAGATGGGGAATGGTCATGAAGAGTTCGATCAGGATGATAAAATAAATCGACGGAGCTGATGCGGGTATGGAGGAGGGCGATGAGGAGATTGGCGAGGATAACGATATGATGAGCGACGAGGACACTGTCGCCAAGGCTGAAGAAGCGTAATTGCGCCTCATAACATACTTGTTTTGGAAGGAGCTTTGAGCGGAACGGAACATCGAAGGAGCGATGTGTGAAGGGCACTGCGTCGACATGACAGTGGATTGAGACAAGGGCTTTCTCTGAGTAGCCACTCATGTTTCCCATCGCCATCATACCTGTAAACCATGCCTGCCTCTCAGCTTCTCCCCGTAGATCGCGAACAGAATCGGAATTGGTGCCACGCCCAAAGCAAGAAATCCGAACAACGTGTTACCCCACCCAAGTCCCAATGCATCGTATATATCCAACCCACACAGTGGCAAGAGTGCGCCCAAAACGCTTCTGAGCACAGTGTTGGCTGCAATCGCACTCGCGGCGTTAACGGTGTACGTGTCAACCAGGTACGTCTGCACACACATCAAGATGATAATGACACCGAATCCAGTGATTGCAGTCCCAATTTGAGGTACCATCCAGTGCACTTCGAAGTCGGCTCCCCAGCCATAGATAAAAAAGCCGGCTGGAATCGCAAGAGATCCTGGGAGGACGAGGTAAAACGGTAAACGATCTTCTGGTTGAGGCTTCTCTTGAGCTGCTAGCTTCTGTCGGACTTTCCGATCGGCCAGAGTTCCAGCGTATGCGAGACCGAGTAAAGTGCCAATTCCGCTGCCTAGATATGAGAGTCCGGCGCTGCTTGTTGAAAAGCCGTATTTGTCTTCGAACACCTGTCAAAGACTTGATCAGTGACGAGTTACCGAACGAAAAGAAACGATTCTTACGAATGTGAAGGTCGTGAAGAGGATATAAAGCAGCCCGTAGAGCACCGCAACATAAATGCACATCAGAGATGCAACTGATGAGCATAATAGAATCCGCAAGGGTTGGACGAAGCGCTGGATGATGAGGTGCTTTGTTGGTATCGCATTCGCGCTGGCCTTTACATGCCACTCGGGATTGCCGGTCTCCTTCCGTAGACGCTTTGCTTTATTCACAAGGATAATGTCCACGTGAGTCTCTTTCAAGAGGAAAACGCAAAAGATTGTTACGATGCCAGCCTGAAATTGTGTCAGCCGCAAGTCCAGCCTTAGGGATCGGATTTGAACACGTACCGCCAATGCAATGAGCCAAAACACCCAACGCCACCCAGCACCTTGAATGAGGAACCCTCCAGCGATTGGTCCCACGATAGGGCCAAAGAGCGGGCCGAGAGACCACAATGCCATCGCGAGACCTCGCCTTTCCGGGGCGACAAGATCTGCAATACTTCCACTGCCGATTGTGATGGCCTAAAGCTCGGTCAGATTAATGTTCCACATCAAAAACGATTGGATTATACTCACACCAACGCCAGCGAAACCGCTCAAGAAACGAAAAGCTACCAACATGCCCATGTTGACTGAGACTGCACTCAGAATGGTGAAGAGCAAGAACAGAAAGTTGCAGATATGGTAGACGGGACTCCTGCCAACGATCTCACTCATTGGCGCAAAGACAAGTGGTCCGAACGCGAATCCAAGGACATAGATTGATACGACGAACGTTGCAAGAATGTTGGAGTTGTTGTTGAAGTCTTTTAGCACATCAGGAACTCCAGGCGCAAACATGGACGATGCGAGAGGTCTGTTCCGTCGTGGTTAGCTGCGTCTTTGGTGTACTTTTATTTGGACGTACGTCAGGAAAGTTATGAACGAGATCGTTGCCACTGTGAAGATTTTCCGTCCTCTGGACCAGTTCTTCGGATTCTCTGGGTCATCGTCGCCGTTCCAGCCAACTCCGAACTCGTCACGGGTCGTCTGATGCCTCAGCGAGCTCGTTTTCTCGGCGTCCAATGTCGCAGGGAGAGGCTTCTCCGATGAAACGGAGACTTTCTCAGTCTCACCTAATGTCGAAAAGACTGGGCTTCGGGGAGTGGGACCGATGTCTCCTGTCTCGTTGGTCATTTTGTAGAAGCCTAGAAGGAGGCTATGCAGAGATCCTGTTCAAGTTTTGTACAGGTCCGGCGAGTAATAGGTTCCAGCCAAAAGGAAACGTACAGTACTTGCGGTGTTCGTGTCCCGCGTGGCGCAATATAGTAAGGCATCAGGCCTAGTGGGCTGTGGTAGTCTAGCAGCCATCTGCTCAGGAGAAAACGAGCGAATCCGAAAGGTCCGAGTGCGACACAGATGAAGACGCCTTCGATAAGAAATAAAAAGTGACGAAGCACGACGCTAATGTATGCAGTCGCCGTCTCACGCTCCACAGGCTCGCTTTCACCTCGCTTTCGTAAGGATCGTCTACCAATGCTCGGCAAAACTTTATTCCAGCCATGTTCGTTACTTGGTAACAAGGTTCGTCTCAAGATTCTGACATGTGCAGCATTGAAGATAAGCTTGCCAGATTAGTCCCGGCAAATCGTCGATCTGGAACAAGGCTGCCCTGGTTTATTGGAGACACAGTTTCTAAATTGGCATGGCAAAGCCACGATTCGAGAAAGTGTAGGCGCCGAGATTACATCGAAGCTGCAGCTGTCGTGTCTTTTGTGTGAAGTTAACATTGTCTTGCCGTGTTGCTGAGTGCTGGGACTAAAGCTTGCCTATAAGGTTTGCATCCCTCAAGAACAAAATATTTCAACGACCATCTCGACCAGATCAACCAGTCCAAACGCTTTACTTTGCCCTCGAATATCTTCACGACTCCTCCAATCGATACATCGATAGTTCCATCGAGAGCAAAATGTCACCAACACCTGACTGTCAATCGTCGTACCCGTACAAGCCAAGCCTCATACCAGCAGCAGTGGCCGTCGGACTCTTCATCATGTTGACAGGCATTCATGTTCTCCGCATGTTCAACTCTCGGTCGTGGATGAATATATATTTCGTTCTTGGGGGAACTTGTGAGTGCCAACGGATTCTGCTCGAAGTCCAGTAGCTAATGCTCGCAAGGTCAACTCGTTGGATACGCTGTGCGAACCTACTCGACGCAAAATGTCTGCAGCAAAGCAGCCTTCGGAGTGCAAGCAGTCTTGCTACGACTGGGGCCATCGCTCTTCATGTTTACCGTCGTCGCGATCCACACCGAGTTCATCAAAACACTTCAAGCCGAACGATACTCCTGGGTACCAGTCCAGATGCAACATATCGTATACTTTTCGATCAACCTTGCCTTGTTTACCATCCAAGCAGTTGGTAGCATCATGCAAGTCGACGCTTCGACACGACATACTGCGGTAATCGCGAGCGATCTTATCATTGCAAGCTACGTCACACAAATGGTCTTCTGGGGGTTTATCATGGCGGAGAACACAGCTGTTGTATTCCGTCTAAAGGCAGCTCTCAAGAGTGCCGCAAGCATGAACTTGTCGACAACATCGTCTGAGCAGAGCGTGTCAACTATCAAGGATTGGTTCCCTCACTGGACTCGGTGGGCACAACTCTTCGGCTTGGCGATCATGATAATTGGATTCGGACGGAATATGATGCGTTTGACTGAGCTAGGTGTGGAATTTCTTCAGGTCAACGAATGGCCGAGTTACGCATTCGACGGATATCAGATGGCATTCGTCATGGGAGTTTGGAGCATCTTCTATTTGCCTGGAAAGTGCGCTGAAGTTTGCCGGACGCAAGAGAGGTATCAGGCGTTGAGAATGGAGCGGACTTCCTCTGCTTAAAAGATTCCTCAATAAAGTAGATGGCTCCGCAACTGTGTCTTGAAATCGTAACCTTTTCTAGAAGAATACTCGTTTCTCTGCTCTTTTAATTCCATTGAAGAGTGTTCCTCCTATCATCAGACGTTACCTGTGCCGTCGATCTCCTGTAGTAGCACGTTGCGGTACAACTCCACATTATTGACGCTCGAGTCTCGAATGCTTACACAGGGGAACCCGGAGTATGATATGCAACCATGACGGCCTCGCTTGTCCTTCACACGGCCCGTAGAGCTGGCAAGAAACTAACCAAGACAGGCAATTTCGGCAGATACGATAC
Organism: Mycosphaerelloides madeirae; assembly: GCA_002785995.1. NCBI lineage: Eukaryota > Fungi > Ascomycota > Dothideomycetes > Mycosphaerellales > Mycosphaerellaceae > Mycosphaerelloides > Mycosphaerelloides madeirae. Next base: position 6,625 of record NHNV01000081.1, on the reverse strand, counting down.
CGGAAGCGAAGTAATGCGAGGAATTATGCAACGCTAATGCTCGAGGCTGGAGCATCATTTCCTGCCACACTAAAATTTTCGATCGCAGCTTGGATTCAGGGCTATCCAATAGTTGCGAACCTCAAACGCGGCGTTCTCGCCAACGTGGTTTGTAAACGACGCTTGTCGCCTGCGTGACCATCACTGCCTCATTGCACAATTTACCCGCTGTCGATTACCACGATAGTTGGTCGCGCCGAAGGGGTGCCGTGCGAGCTACGCAAGCCTTAATATTATGGTCGACGCTTTAAACATTTCTTTGGTCCTTTTGTAGCAACGACCACATTCAGGACAATCTGATACCTACCGATCATCAATTGTTCAACCAAACCATCCATCAACAACAACGATGAGTGCCATCGCAATCCCTTTTACCCACAAGAGCATGGAAGTGGATGTGAACTACTGGCAAGGGGCAGATTTAGACAACTGTGTTACCATCGATTTCACCAAGCCAGGAGCCGAGGCGATATTCGATAGAGTGCAGACTTGCAGGGGACCTTACAAAGTCAAGATCACCGATATCAGAGGCAACGAGAACGACTTCAAGCTCGACATCAACGGTTTTCAATATGTTCAACACGAAGTGCCAGGATTGGCCCAGTGTAAAACGGAAGCGGAGGTCAGCAACATGGCCGTACCTGCAACAGAAGAGTTGGTGAAGAAGATGTGCGTCCAAATGATGTATCGTTCTGAATACCCTGACTGACGAAGAATCAGTACCGGTGCTACCAGAGTCGTCACCTTTACTCAGCGCGTTCGATCGAAGGCAGCCGGGGAGGACAACAGCAAGAGAGAGGACAACAAGGCTCCGGCATTGAGCGTTCACTCAGACTTCACGGTCGCTGGTGCACTCAGGCATCTTGAAGCCACCATCAAAGACCCATTTGAACGAGAGACACTTCTCAACGGGCGGATTTGCATCATCAACGTCTGGCGACCGCTGAAGACCATCGACCGAGATCCTTTGGCTGTATGTGATTGGACGTCGAGCAGTTTCGATCGTGATTGGATCGCTCAACGTTTTATTTTCCCTCATGGTAAGTCCATACTATTAAGCTTGACGATCGAACAGACTGATAGTTGAAGAGATCGGTGCTGACATCTTGACAGGATGGAATGAGCTTGGTGCTGTCAAGTATAGCGAGCAGCACAAGTGGTATTATCTCAACCGCCAGACGCCATCCGAGCCGCTCGTGTTCAAGCAGTACGATAGCAATCTGACGGAGCAGGGAGGCCAATGTGTCGCACATTCTGCTTTCAGTGATCCGGATTATGTGAACGCACCACCGAGACAGAGCATTGAGATCAAGATGTTTGCATTCATTCCTGAAGCAAGATCAAATTAAGGAGGTACCTTGCCCAAAGGGTGTAAAGGCATTGGACGGTCCGTTTAGATTTTTACTGTAGTCAAGTAGATGATATGGAGTTCCATTTTCCCCCGAGTCTCGCATGGGTATGGGAAGTTGGCGGAAAGCTTCGGAAAGCTTGCCTTGCTGCAGCCCGACGAGAGCCTACGTAAGTTTTTGACTCACCTCAAAGTACCTCCGTTCAAACGAAATCATCCGGATCAAACCGTGGTCAAAGTTAAGAAGTTCCCGATCGCTTCTCGCCGGGCAAGGGTTCGATCAGAATGAAAGTTTTCCCAGCTTTCCCAGACTTCTGGCAACAACCAGAACGTATGACAGCTACCATACGACCATAAAGCAACAGGTCCTCATGCACGTCGTTTTCACGGAAGAGGCATGTTACAGCCGGCTTCCTGGGGGCATCAGAGCGCCAGGGTGTTTCCGTCAACGAAATCTAGCCGGGTGAGGGAGGTATGAGTAACAAGTTGCTTCGCAAAGGATAAGAAGGCTGGCTAATGCAGCTCCTCAAACTCGAAGAGATGAATACCTCCGCTTTGCAACTGCTCGCCTCCAGTCCATTGTATCCCATTTCACTTCCATAAACGTCGTAGCAAAACTTCCAGACCAAATACAAGACGCAGATATGGGCGGTTTCACTCGACCGGAGCCAATCTCGGCCGCCCAACGTCTACGACAGATGCTGGCTGACCCCAGAAAAGCGGTCTTCGCTCCAGGAGTCTACGATGGGATCTCTGCACGAGTAGCTCTCGCTCAAGGTACTGAGTGTCTCTACATGGTATGCTTGGCTGAGGATCGTTCGCGGCAATGCTAATGATGAACCACGCAGACCGGAGCTGGCACCAGCATGTCCTGTCTTGGAATGCCCGACCTCGGCCTTACGAATGGAACCGATATGGTTCGCAACGCTGGCATGATTGCATCTCTCGATCCAACTGTCCCTGTCATTGCCGACGCCGACATGGGCTACGGAGGCACGCTCAACGTCGCACACACCGTCCGCCAATACGCCCGAGCGGGCGTTGCAGGCTTGCACATCGAAGATCAAGTCGTTGCCAAACGATGCGGTCACCTCGCCGGCAAGACTCTCGTAACTCGCGAGGAATATGCCAATCATATTCGTGCGGCGTGCAAAGCCCGCGACGAAGGGACCGACATTGTTGTGATTGCTCGAAGCGATGCTCGGAACGCTGAAGGTGGTGGGTTCCAAGAAAGCGTTGAACGTCTTCGTCTGGCTGCGGTAAGGCATCAGAGAAAGAAAAGTTTTTTATTCGAAACTGTCACTCACTTTCTCGTCTTCCGTTCTTAGGAAATCGGCGCCGACGCCCTCTTCTTTGAAGCACTTGCGGGCGTTGATGAGTGTCGAGAGGCTATCAGACTTCTACCGAAAGACATTCCAGTGTTGATCAACATTATCGCTGGAGGCAAGACTCCCGTTATCAGCTTTCAAGAGGCCCAAGAAATTGGCTTTCGAATCGTCATCTGGCCTTTCGTTGGCCTGGAAGGAGCTGTTCCTGCACTGGAGTATGACGGTGCTATTAATCTCGGATCAACATACTAATCTATGTCCAGGCACTCTTACCGAGTTCTCAAAAAGACCGGAAAGCCATCGACCGATCGATTACCAATGGGTCCGTCGGGCCTCTTCGATGTCTGCGGGTTGCAAGGCTTGATGGCATTCGACGCCGCTGTTGGAGGAAAGGCTTTTAGTAACGGGGTCTAAACTCACAGACGGAACTCTGTCAATCGAAAAGCCATCAATCTTTTATTGTTGTCTAGATCATCTTATCGAACAAACTTCCTAGACTAGGTGAGTGGGCATCGTTATATTCATCTGTTGTATTCATCTGTTAGTCTGGTACATCAAACTGGAATTGCGAGAGTGTGATGAATGAAAAGGATTGCTCGAACGTCAAGTGTTCTGGTGTGCTAATGTCTACTCGTCAAATTGCAATGAAAAACGCAGCAAAAATTTTAAAGTCCATACTCCAGAGCGGCCGGGAGCTTCCTGAAAATATGCGTCTCTCAAAGTCAATAACCCTATCCTCCCGTGCATTCACGAGAACTGCACATCTAATATATCAAGAACAGAACTTCGAATCGGAACCAAGCACGAAAGTCAACGTTGAAGTCTTACGCGTTGATTCTGGTAGTCTCCAGGAAGTGCCAAACGAACGGGTCAATTGGCCCAGAAATCAAGTCTCGCATGTTTTAGATGTTTCCTGCGAAGAGGCAAATCACTTAAAACTTGAGGACAAAAGGCGCATTGCATTGCAGAAGAGTGACGAGGTCGTTGGAGATCTTTCGCAAGTCTGCTCGTGGTTGAATGGTTCGAAGCCGAACTCGCTGATGACTAAGATCCGATCTCGAATTGCACGGTATTCTTATGTCTTCACGGCGTAAGGCTTATCGTCTTTAGAGTAGACCGACTCCTTGACGATCTCCAGATGTGTCAGTGGTCGCAAGATACTGCGAACGTCCCCTTTGACGGAGACGTGGACGTTGTTGAAATATGATCTTGCATACATATCACACATTAAGTCAAGCATAATAGCTTGGCACATTTTTTATCCAATCAACAGGTTATGAGCCCGGCTTACACTAAAATAGACCAAGATGGTCTAGCGGAATAGAAAGCTAAAGACAAAAACCTTGCGAAAAGTGGAAAAGTGCCAAGACACGGGTTCGAGTCCCGCTGCGGACATATCAACAGATAAAGTCTCCCTACAAATGATAAGACAAAGCATAGAAAATACATGCTACGATCATGGGGGGCTGTTGAAATATGATCTTGCATATATATCACACATTAAATCAAGCATAATAGCTTGGCACACTTTTTATCCAATCAACAGACGTTTGGATCGAGGAGGTGGGATCTGATCTGGTCGAGAATTGTTATGCCATGATTTTCCGGCATCGAGCACCAGGCTATCAAACCCATGCGACCGTAGAAGACCACCTTGATTGCGGACATGTACGCCTCGTCTGAATTCGCATCTCCCTGCTGAAGCACAGTCTGAGCTTTCTGGCTCAAGGTACCCATCACCTTGACGCAGTCAGCATGGACGTTGTTCTGCCTCTCGTTGAACTGGATTGTATAGAAGTTGATAGTGATTGGCTCGCTATTGACGTCCTCCATCTCCACGTCGCCGTCGAGGTCCAATTCAGGTTCAGTGGCAGCGACGCTTCCGCTGTCGTTGTCAATTGCAGAAGCCGGAGCGTATGTAGTCTTCTTCGTCTGCTCCTTGTTAGCGGTGGCTGTTGCGAGAGTGGAATTGCACAGCACGCAGTCACACTGAGTCGCGCCGGTCTGTGGAGCGAAGTAGTGCGCGAAGAACTTGGGCACCGAGTCGAAGCGCTTGCTCGACAGATGACCCCAAACCCACTTGTCCAAAGTCTTTCCGTCACATCGGACCTTGGAGAGCGCAGTGTATTCGCATGCGAGACTGTCGATCTTGTAGGAGCAAGGGTTGGGAAGCCCCTGCTGCTGCGCGAGCATGTCGCCGATACGCTCGCAATAGTCAATATTTACGGGGATGAAGTTCTGGATGTTCTTGGGCTTCTTGCAGGTATTTCTGTCCGAGTTTGGGCTCGTGTGCAAGATATTTCCAGACATCGTTAAGGGGGGAGTGGTGTGGTGTTGCTTGGAAAGCTGGTGGGTAGCAGCTTTGTGGTGTTGGTGGTGTTGGGGGTGCGAAAAGCTTGAGTTTTGGTCCGAAGAATTGTTTTCTTCAGATTGGTTGCTTCTCTGTGAAAGTGCTGTGAAGGAATACAATTCGGTATGAAAATCCGAGTCCATTTATATAGCAAGACAAGCTTGAGCAGAAGGGCATTGTGTCAAGTGAATGGGATGAAGAATCTTGAGAGCATGCGATTGTGAGGACGCTGGTGATGGAAGTGAAAGGCAATTCATAAAGTCATTGTGATGCATGACAAAGACTGCAGGTAAGTTTCACACAATGCTAGTGTCACGAGCTTGAGCAACTGCATGGTGCTGAGCATTGGCCCGGATGTTGATAGCCCCTAAGAATCACATTGGGCAGGCAATCCATCAGTTGTATGGGAAATGCGATACGGAATTGAAAGAACGAAGTATGATTTTTTCATCTCAACTGAACGCCTGTGCTGCATACAGCAAACTCGACGATTCCCCCGTCTGCGTCGCTGCAGCGGTTCTGATACCCTCGTATGAAGTCGCACTATCTTGAGAAACGGCGGCAAGACAAGCCTCAATGGATAAAGAACGCTGAGAGCGCTTTCACAGACCTCTGGCTGCCCTACAAAGCTCGACCAATTGACGCAGCGATCATTTCCGCACGTGAGAGACATAGCGAACTCTTGAACGACTGGTTTACAGATGACGGCAGTGTCCAGAGGTAGAAAGGCGATTAGGGCGAAGAAGACAGTCATTTACCTCCGTTGCGCATGGGCCTACAAGCCTTGCACGAGCGCTCAAATTAGCGTCAATTCAAGCCAATTATTGACTCAGCTCAAGCCAGCCAATTTGTGGTAGCCGCTCGACTTGATTTACTTATGGACAAATCTGAGAAGACTTCAGAGGTGACGAAAGGTGGAACAAGTCAGGGCGACACAGCCAGGAAGAGGATTCTAAGACAGAATGGAGAGGTTTCCACGTCTCGCGTTCTCTCGCCGCAGACGTCTTCCAAGAATATCACTAAAGGCTCTCAGCTGCCACCTGGCCCAGGAATTCCGCTCGTTCAGCTAGATCAGGACGCGTTGACTCCAAAGCAAGTGCAGCAGACTCCAGGCAGTAACCTTCCATCCAGTGAGCTTGTTGGTTTGGCGTGGTTTGGATCTACCCTCTCAACCACGCCAACCAATAAGGATTTGGGCCAGATCCAACAGCGCCAATGGCCGCTGACTGACTAATTAGGAAGGTGAATCACTGTGAAAGAATTTGGCTGCACTACTTGTACAAATTGTCTGTTTGCGGCGCCTCAGGGCCATATAGCTCTTCATATTGCCTCTCAATCACCTCCTCATCATCAAAGGGTAGCACAACCTTGCCGTCTCTGTCCCTTTTTGCCATAGGTGGTCCATATGAGCTCCGTAAGAACGCACAGGCTTCAATAATGTCTGCCTTGAGCTGAGAGCGTCTGTAGTCAATAAGGTCGCGGCCGGCTGAGAATGCTCTTTCCGGAGCATCGCTCATTATTGGTATAGCAAGACAATCAAAGGCAAATTTGGCTAGGTCT
>NHNV01000080.1:0-111452 GCA_002785995.1 Mycosphaerelloides madeirae | reverse complement strand
ATGATGATGATGATGATGGTGACAGAGCTGCATTCAACAAGATGGGACAAATTTGGGATATTCACAGTGCGTTAGTAGTAAGATCCACCCATTGTGGACCTAGAGGCAGGGTCTGCATACACCCCTGTTGGTTAATGGTCATGCCCATCACGTTCAAAACTGACTAACTAGTAAGAAAACACCTCCTTGACCGACCAGACCAATAGTTGACCGGTAACCGACCAAACCATTAGATGACCAGACCATTAAGGCCCCTGCTGCAAGGGCACGCGGCAGTGGACGACTGCGCGGTTATAGGCATCCCGGATGATTATTCCGGCGAAAAGCCGAAGGCTTTTGTGGTGCTCAAGCACGGCACCCAACCTAGCGAACAGCTCGCGAGAGAAATGCTGCAATTCGTACGTGCGAAAGTGTCGAGCTACAAGGCTCTGTTGGAACTGGAGTTCGCGCAAAAGCCGCTGCCCAAATCGCCTACTGGCAAGTTGCTCAGGCGAGTGCTTAGGGCACAAGACAAAGAGAAGAAAAGGAGCCGGGGACTGGTGGTTCGAGCAGAAAGAGAGGCCAAACTTTAAATGCCTATAGCGACAGTTTTTAGCGTTTCTGTTGGTCGTCATCGGTTCTTCAAGGGTACGTACCTTTTCTTCTCTATTTCCAGGCGCGCATGTGCTGAAGTACACATGTACATGACAAAGTATCCCCCTACCCCAGATAATCGGAAGTAAGCGACCACACCTCGTCCCCACTTTTCCGGCTGTCACATGCTAATGGGAATGTTTCATGTTGCACGCCCGCTGTGAGAAACGGCCGAGCGTAGGATTTTTGATTCCATTTTTGGGAGGATGGATCACGCGATTGGTGGCCGAATGGAAGTTGGGCTTGCTCGTATGATGCTATTGTAATTACAATTGAGCAGGCGGATGGGAAGTGAGACAGCAATATTATTGAAATCACTCGCTTGAGTAATGGAATCGGCCGACATGAGGTGAAGTCGGATTTCAGGAGTGGTAGAGCGTTAGCACTAAAATTGATTGTCGCGCCGCTGCTGCACATAGATTAAAATCGATATTGGAACCCAAGATTGCAAAGGTCGGAGAGCGTTCCGGATATTATATCGAAATCCCGACTTGGCTTCTGTCAAATCGAAGGATGGATGCGAACCGTTTGCCCGTGCCTGAGGCTCTGGGCTGTGGGGTGGAGCTGCTGCATATTGCATGGGGAAAGCATGGGTGTGTGCGGAGCGCCGCTTTTCCACTGCTGTCTCGTGAATCCGGGGTCGAGATCGAGGCGAGTCCAGGTCTGCACTCGTTTCTGGTGGTACTGTACACCGCAAGAAGCGCGTCACAGCTTTCCGGTCCAGCCTTCCCGCCAGCCCTTTCTGGAGCGGCGCGCGAGAGGAGCTATAATTGCAGGACGATGGAGCTTCATGACGCAGCGTAGGCAGGAAGTAGGTGGGAGAACGAATTTCTGATGACAGCAGCGTGAATCAGGAACCCGGGAACGACGAGTTGTGGGCCGTTACGGTCATTTCGAGAGCTAGCCCATACGGCCTCCGGCGACGCTCGACGCTGGCCGCCCAATAAAAACTGTTCATTAGCACCGAGGTCAGAGCGCGCCAGACAAGACGTCAGTTGGCGGAGGGCGTCTGCAGCCAGGCTGGAGACTCGGGGCCGCCCGGGTGTTGCTGCTGTATGCGGGCGGTATGGCAGTCCAGGTATCCGAATAGTCCGATCGAGATGCCAGCCTACGATTCTGCTCTGCTGCGGTCTGTTGCGTGTGTCTTGTGTCCGTGTGATCGCGCCAACCCCACCTGCTGCGGTGGCTGCAGACACAAACTTTATCACCAAGCTACCTGCCACTCTAGGCCCACGCTTTAGCGACGTTCAGTGCTGCCCTCAGCATCACCACATCCACCCAGCACCTCACCTCGAGTCGTTTCCGCCGCGACACCAGCGACACCTTCGTCCCGCCCCCTCTGCGCCAACGTCGACACGCGCGTGAGATGAGCCCTTCGCCAACGGGACCACACGCCTACCATCTCCGCCGCAACCTCTCCCTCTACCCTCATCCGCATCATGGCCGAGCAGCGCCCACTCGCCAGCGCAGAACCGAAACAGAGCCCGCCTCTGCACCGCACCACCTCCAACACCGCTGTCCCGCCTGGCAACAACCAGAATCCAGGTGCTGCAGCTGCGCCAAGCTCCCAGCTCCCAGGTCATCCATCGTTTCGACGGTGAGCGCGTCGCATTGTGATTCCTGGAGCTTGGTCATACTGACTTTCTCTCTAGCCAACGCGCCTCGAGAGCCTGTGAAGTGAGTGCTGCATTGTTTCAACAACGAGAATACGAGAGACTGACCATCACTCCAGACATGTCACGCGCGAAAGGTACAGCATATCCAGATTTTGGTGTTGGAGGATGCAGATTTAATATGCATATAGGTCCGATGCGATGCCGCGAGTCTCGGCGTGCCTTGCACCAATTGCGTTGCCTTTTCGATCGAGTGCAAGATTCCTACTCCGAAGCGAAAGAAGACAAGCAACAAGAAGGACAATGATAGGTGCGCCAGAGTTCAATATAGATGGCCAAGTGGGTGGAAGGCTGACTGGACATTCGTAGCGACCATGCAGAGTCCCAGAAGGATGTTCGCTCACCGCAAGAGGCCGTGGATCCGAATTTCCCGAATCGAGGAGAGATGATTATGCCTCGCGAGAATAATCCCCAAGAGAAGATTGGCCTGAATACTTCTGCTGGAATGCCAAAGACGGAAGGATCCGAGGCCTACTATGCGAGCCAGCAGCTGATGAACGGCACATATGCCGCCTACATGAAGCCCAAATTCGCCAGAGCGCCAATTAAGGAAGCTGGGCGTGTGGCCTATTTGGGAGAGTCTTCAAACCTTTCATTACTTGTACAGGATCGTCACGGAACGACAGACGTGGTGCACTATCCATTACCGGAGAATGTGCGAGGAGCTCGTGCACGGGTCAACGAGCTTGATAACGTCGAAATCGATATCCTGCACCAAAGAGGAGCATTTTTACTTCCACCACGGCAGCTTTGCGATGAGCTGGTCGACGCATTCTTCACCTGGATCGCACCGGTTGTGCCTGTCATCAATCGCAGCAAGTTCATGCGACGCTACAGAGACTCAAAGAATCCGCCATCATTACTATTGCTGCAAGCAATTCTACTAGCGGGCTCTCGCGTGTGCAACAACCCACAGCTCATGGATGCAAATGGTTCGACCACCCCAGCGGCAATGACGTTTTACAAGCGAGCGAAGGCACTATACGATGCGAACTACGAGGACGACAGAATCACAATTGTGCAGGCCCTGATCCTGATGGGTTGGTATTGGGAAGGACCAGAGGGTAAGAATCAAGAAAGAGGCAACATCGTAACTCACGCTCGGTCTGACTTGGCTGCAGACGTTACCAAAAATGTCTTCTACTGGAGCAGAGTAGCCGTCATTGTCGCTCAGGGCTCCGGAATGCATCGAAGGTGAGCAAATGCGCACGCTCTTTTTGCTCTGTGCTCTTATACTGACTTTGCATTAGCGTCGAAGGCTCTCAACTCAGCAAGGCCGACAAGCGACTATGGAAACGAATATGGTGGACACTGTTCACGCGAGACCGATCTGTGGCCGTAGCACTCGGACGTCCTGTTTCTATCAACATCGAGGACTCTGATGTCGAGATGGTGTCTGAGGACGATTTCATCGACGACGATCCTAACCGCCCATCCGAATATCCGCCAGACCCCATCCACGTCCAGTTCTTCCTGAATTACGTAAAGCTCTGCGAGATTATGGGTCTTGTGCTTGCGCAACAGTACTCCGTCGCCTCGAAGCTCCGACGGAACAATGCGCTCGACTTAACACACAGTGACATGGCACTTGCAGACTGGCTGCAGAACTGCCCGCCAGAGGTGAGATGGGAGCCACATCGCCATCATTTCTGGTCTGCGTTGCTCCACTCAAATTACTAGTATGGCCTTTGTCTCCCACTTGAAGTCTCATATGAGCTGACACGTTGTAGCACCACCCTGTGCCTGCTTCATCGCGCTCACATGCCTCCTGCAGGCTCTGGAGATGTGCATCCGAGCAATGGCTACCCTGAGGAGACTGCCTACCCTTCACGTTCGATCGCATATCAAGCTGCTGGCATGATCACGTCCATCGTTGAAGCTCTACAAACGCACGATCAGCTGCGGTACACCCCGGCGTTCATGTAAGTCTTCGCACCCTTGCGAGCAAGCATGTTGGTTTCCATAACTGACAGCGGGTACAGTGTCTACAGTCTCTTCTCCGCGCTTATCATGCACGTGTACCAAATGCGATCGTCCAACCAGACAATCGTATCGGCTACACAGACCCGCTTGAGCACCTGCATGAACGCGCTCAAGGATGTTTCCAAGGTCTGGCTGGTTGCGAAGATGGTACACACTCTGTTTGAGTCTATCCTTGGCAACAAGGTGCTCGAGGAGAGGCTCCAGAAAGCAGCAGGCCGGAGACACACGAAGAGCAAACATGGTTCCCGTAGCCAAGGAACCAAAGAGACGCCTGTCTCAGAGCCCGCTTCTGATGCACAAAAGCGGAAATTTGACGAGATGGAGATGGGTTACTCCAACGGCCCGCCTGCTCCACAAATGTCCTACGAACGCTCGCGGCCTCAATCACCCGCAGTCTCGCCATCCCGCGAAGTACCACCAGGCTCATCCGCTTCGGGCCAACAACAGATACCCCAAATCACAGCGGGAAGTCCAACGATACGACAAGGCAATGATGCATTCATGGGCACATCGCGAGCTAACACCAGACCTACCACGCCCTTCAACCATTTCTCGTACCCAGGCACACCGCCCGATATCTTTCTTCACACCCGACATTCGCCGAAGATGTCCGATGACCTTTGGCAAAACTACCAGCCAGAGCAGCTGTTCCCTCCGGAGACGAATGCGCTCTTCCCAATCAACACGCAGAGCCCTAATCAGCCCATGGTGGACCCGGCTTTGCGAAATGGCGGCCCACAGCAGCCTTCGGGCCAGCAGGGTCAACAATTCGCACCGCAACAACAGGGTTTACCAACACCAACACACATGCACCCTAATCAACAGATGCCCGGACCAGACGGCCAACAGCCTGGGCTGCCCATGGCTGGCTATCATCAGGACCAGGCCAGCTGGCAGCAACTTCACATGCAGAATTCAGCTCAGAATCAACAAAGACAGGACGACCAATGGAGCAATTCGAGCAGTGCCGGCGGACCTATTGTACCAACCACTCTCAACGTGGGCGACTGGTTCGACTTCTTCGGCATACCGAACGGCAGTGACTTGAGCGGACTCAACGGAGGAAACGGGTTCGGATGAGAGCCATGAAGCGACGAGAACTCGCTCAAGCTCGTTCACGATTGTACAACCGGCAGACAACGAGGATTTTGCACATTCAGCACATATGTGCACAGACATTGGCACACTTTTGTATAACAATAATCATTCAGCAGGGGGTCTTTGCACAGCAGGCGCAGTATTACGACAGGAAGGGCAGAGCGGTCGCAGCCGATGTGGCTAGGGAGTTTTCCAGGAAGCCGGCGCAGGTGCGCTTTTATGTGCAGAGTGCATGTCAATGACTGGTCGGCGGTGCGAAAAGTAGTGCTTTTGACAGCAAGGGGCGATGATAGGCAGCTTTTATGTCTCATCTGCTTGCTGTGTATTTGTACGTCGATTCCTTCATCATCTTCCAGTCACTCTCTCTGTTTTCGTGTGACGAGGTGGGTTTTCCTCGAAGCATACTTGACTGGGGTCATGTCTTCCGCCTATCAAAGGTGACTGTTGTGCGAGAGTCAGGCTCCATGCGCTCGCCGATGTCGGAAGAGCTGCTTCTGTTCAATGTGGCAATATATATATTGTGACTATTGTTGCTTCTTCCACCCATTACAACATTGTTCAACAACCAGACCGTATCAGAGGAGCGAGTAAGACAACATTCAGATCGAGATCAACACCATTCCACTAACCATGGCGACCAACGGCGAGAAGAAAGACCATTGGAACACCCAAGACTACCAATCCGCAGCGGGCTTCGTTCCGAAACTGACGACTCAAGTGGTCTCGTACCTCAACCCACAACCAGAAGACAAAATCCTCGACATTGGTTGTGGGGATGGCCCGCTCACGGCGCAGATCGCTGCATCCGCAAAAGAAGTTCTAGGCGTCGATGCTTCGAAATCGTTCATCGATACGGCGAAGGACAAGTACGGTTCGCTTTCCAACTGCCAGTTCCTTCAACACGACGCCACGGCTCTGGAGAGCTGCAAGAAAGTCATGGAAGGCCGATGGGACAAAGTCTTCAGCAACGCAGCTATGCACTGGATTTTAAGGGATCCTGCCACTCGGGAGGGGTTCTTCACGAGTATCTATAAGGCTTTGAAGACGGGTGGCACGTTCGCTTTCGAAATGGGCGGTAAGGGCAATGTGGCAGAGGTTCAGACGGCTTGTATTGCGGCTCTCACGCACGCAGGTGTTCCTATTGCCGAGGCGCGGGAGGGGTCGCCCTGGTTTTTCCCGTCGGCGGAGTGGATGCAGCGGACTTTAGAGGGGGCCAGGTTTGAGGTTGAGGTTTGTGAGTTGGAGTATCGGCCTAGTCGGTTGGAGGAGGGTGCGTTGGAGGGATGGGTGAAGCTTATATGTGCGCAGCAGTTGGAAAGGGCGCCGGAGGGTAGGTATGGGGATGTCTTGGATGAGATCTTAGGGTTGCTGCAGACGGTTGTCACAAGGGAGGAGGATGGGAGTCAGTGGCTAGGGTATGTGAGGCTGAGGGCGCTGGCGAGGAAGAAGTGAGATGTTTGTAGGGCTGAATAATAGAGTTCACAAACAGTGCTCATATCTGTCTGTGTCGCGACTTCTTGGTGTGGGTCTGTGGCCATGTGTCGCGGTATCCAAGTTCAATCTCAATTTCCAACAAACGCATTCGCAACACGATACACCAACTTGTCTTCACAACGGCGCCGTCGCGAAGACACGCTTCGTCTGACTTGAAGGCGTCATGGCTCAATCTGCCATCATACAAAGTAACTGCCCCTTTCCAGACGTCGCCGAAGCGCTCCGTCCGTATATCAAAACGCGGCAGGAAGCCAGCCATATCAGAAAACGCCTTCATGCCAGCCTTCCGCTATCGACCCTCAATGCCACAAACCTATTTCTGGACACCGAGGACGAGCCTTCTGGACTTAGTGGAGTCCGCAAGGCCTATTGGAAAGCACTACGAGCCCATCGCGCCGCCCAGGCGAGATACGACGATTTGAAAACGGATCTGCAGCAAATGGTGAATTCGCCATCTCAACCCACTACCGACAGCAATACTTTCTTGACGGAGGAGTACATCCCACTAGTGCGTCAGCGCGAGAAGTTGCGCCAAGTCCGGGTCATCGAGAGCGCCGCAGCAAAGACAAAAACCACCGGCGGCGATGTCATTGGGGAGTCTTTCGATAAAGTGGCGAAACGGGAGGTCGGCGACGTACCGACGCCGCCCACGCAGTCTTCCTTCTCTGACCATGAATTCTCTTCCGAATACGATCTGGTTCAGCTGAAAAAGGCTGTACTCAACACCAAGCACCAACTTACCAGCCACGAGCGGACCATAGCTCAGACCAATGGCCTTGGCTACGGCGAGATAGACCCCCAAGCAGAATTACGTGCTCTGCAGAAGACGCACAACGAACTGACTACCTGGATGGAGTCCCAACTCGCCCTCATCAGCAAAGCCGAAAGCACCAAAGAAAGCGATACCGCTCCCGCCTCGCCACAGCCCGAGACCGACGGAAGCACAACAACAGTCATGACCGAGATTGAGGACATCTACGAGCTCTACATCGGAGCGCGGAAACGCCTCCTCGAGACCGTGACAAAGTCGCCTGCGCGCGAGCAGGACTTCAAAGGCATGCTTGGAGTTCCCCGAAGGGGCTCGGAAATTGCAGAAGCAGAAGTCCGCTCTTCGCCATCTGAGACTGTGCTGCCGTACCTGCCCAGGATCCTGTCTTCGAAGCAATTAGAGCAGTCGCTGCTAGAGCAAAGCTCATTCGCGAGACGACAGCTGTCTACTGTAGAGGAACAAAATAAGGCAGTTCTCATTCGTCTGGCAGACGAGAGCCATCTCCTCCAGCCTGACTTGGCGCGAGTGTCTCCGCGGGGCAAAGACTGGGCGACCGCCGCGGCAGAAACTGGGACTGCGACCCACAAGTCAGCCATGCAGAGGATTCAAGCTGGAAAGGCTTCTGCGGAGACAGCAACAAAAGCGCTCGCAGCTATCAAAACGATGCCCAGTTCCGTCGACACATTGTTCGATTGAGAAATAGCAACGGCTCAAAATGAAACATTGCGGATTAAACCATTACCACTATGTGTCTAGCTTTTATTCTATATCGGTCATTATTCGTCACTCATTAGGGAAAAAAAATAAGCACAACAGTTATGTAGGAGGAGGCCCGACTTTCCTCGTCCTCGTCTGCCAGATGAAGTACAAACTGATAACAAAACCAGTCAAAGCAAAAGCAACACCCAGCCACCAGACGTCTTTGTAGGCGCCTAGCACACCGTGCTCAGGTGTGGTATAGCGAGCGATGGTGCCTCCGATTCCGAGGCCGGTGGCGATGGAGTAATTGACCATCTGAGATTTCGTCAGCAAAACACGGACTAGTGACTGGGCTCATAGGGCAGACTCACTGTGGAAATTAAGGATGCAGCAATGCCTTGATGGTGCTTCGGCACGGCATTAGACATGAGAATGGTACCAGAAGGAAAGCTCCAGTTCATGGCGAAAGGCGCGATGAGGATGGAAAGGAAGGTGTTCATCCAGTAGGTTTGGCCAATCGGAGCGGTCAAAAGGAAAATTATGCTGAGGGCGAAGGCGACCATGGCGACGCTCATGAGATAGGGGACTGCGACCTTCTTCAGGATGAAAGGGACTGCAACGGCCGCGCAGAATCCAATAAGGGCCACGGGAGATGTTTCTGCGGCGGCGACGAGGGGCGAATGGCCTCGTACGCCTTCGATGAAGAGATACATGTAGTAGCTCCAGATTCCATGGCTGGCCCACCCAGCGGCGACACAGGCCAGAGTGAGGGCTGCCTCTCGACGCAGACCACGCAAAGGAACGATGGGTCGAGCGGCGACTTTGAGCTCGACGTAAATAAACGCTACCATGAGGAGGAATCCAAGTACGAGCAGAACTGGGATATAAACGTGATCCCAGCCTTCCACAGGAGCCTCGTTCAGAGCGAAGTTGATGAGCAGCAGACCCGTAACGCCCGTAATAGCTCCGATGAAATCGAATTGCTCCAGTGATTGGGACATTGCATCCTGAGGCGACATTCGAGAAGCGTCTGAAGGAACGACGACGTATGCCAGGGTTCCAGAAAAAGCACAAGCGATCGCCATCGCCCAGAACGACCACGGCCACCACACCAGCTGCGCAAATAAAGAAGAGAAGACGACGCCAAGAGTAACACCAACGGGCCCACACCCACCAAATATGGAAATCGACAGAGCTCGTTTCATGCCGACGGGAAACGTCCTGCCGAGCAAGGCGATGCCGTTGGGGACTAAGAGCGCGGGACCGATTCCTTGGAGACCGCGACATGTGCTGAGCATGACGGGGCCACCAACATAGCTGAATCCGCAAATCATAGACCACAGTCCGAACCAGATCCAGCCTATCAAAAACAATTTCTTGTGTCCATACATGTCGCCTAGCCGGCCGGCGGGGAGGATGAAGGTGCCCAGTGTCATGGAGTAGGCGGCGGTGTACCTTTTTGAAGACGATCAGCTTTGTTGCGGTAATTGAGATACAAGAGGTTCGTGATTACCAGCTCATTTGTCCGGGATTTGTTACTCCGAAGGACCTCGAGATGATGAGCAACGGTGCAAACGATTGCGCCAATGCCGCCAGCGAGAAAAGTTGAGCCATGCAAATCGTGAAGATGAAGATATACTCGTGCCACTTTCCTAGACCTCCCGGAGGCTGTAACGCAACAGGTATCGGTGGTACTGGCGGTATTGGGTCGTCATTTCGCCAGACCAATGGAATCTCATATGAACTATCGCTCTCCCACATGGAACTTCGCTTCCTCTGGAGTTCTAGCGGTCTGACGGCAGGATGTGGGTCGAACATCGACTCCTCGGCCAGGCTGTTGCGCGATGAAATTGCCAGATTCTTCTCCCCGTCGAATACAGCCTTTACATGGTGTGTAGAGAGGCCGACTTTATCTTTCGAACTCGGCAGGGTGTCGGAACTGGTCGATGAAAGCTCATACTTCTCCGTGTCTGCATCCGTGGAGAGAGACTCAGCCCTCAGAGTCGTCGGGCTGTCCGGATCATATGAGGAGACGCCTGCAGCGTGTGAGACGTCCTGCGTACATGATCGATGGCCGCACTCAGAGCCTCCGTGTCCATTCGTGGTGCTTTGAAGCGTCGATCGATGGGGTCTGGGAAGCTCTCTAGTTCTGTCCAGGGTCAAAGCCGTAGACGAGAAAGAGCGATCACGTTCACTGCGAGCATCCGCAGCAGGCCAGAGCGAGGATATAGGCATGGTGGCTTCTGGCGACTTCCGGTTGTTCAAGCCCTTCCTTCCAGGGCGTGTGATGTGGTCAACATATATCGTCCGACAGTGAGACCAGGAAGAGGAAGGTCAAGGACCAGCAGGAAAGAGGTTGCAGGGTCTGACACGTATTGACGAGTCGACGCCAGAACGAACAACATACGCGTCCAGAGAACTCCCGCTATATTAAACTCGATCGTCAGCCCAGCCTACTTCATGATCTATCATCCTCTCAGAAGGACAAGAGGACAACTCAACAGTAAATTAGGCTGCAAGCAGGAAGATCCGCGTCCTCCGCAGCCAAACATGCAGAATGTGTATTCTAGCGTGGTGTGTCACAGACGATGCTGCCGTATTCTTGTCTGCTTGCTAGAACTAGAACAGGCGCCACAAAACGTTTCTGACGGGCTGCAGGCTGCAGGCCAAAAGGTTCTCGTTCGAGCTGCAGGGCATCGGAGTCCAACGACGATAAAATCACTCCTTGCAGTCTGATAGGGGCGGTTTCATGGCTTGAGGTCGTTATCTTCATTACCGCTCTCATGTGGTACGACGTCTGCTTCAGGACGGAGAGCCAAACTTGCAAGTCTTCCTTCTGAGCGCCTCTTCTCCGGCGCAGACCAGATCAAGCCCTCGACTCAGCCTTTTTAGGCGCGAGAATCGGCATCGAAATTGGAGAAAGCAGTGTTCTAGTGTAGATCGCAGTCAAGTGGCCGTTGCCCAGGCGTGCCAGGCGTGCCAGGCGAGGTTGACATTGAGTTTGCTGGAGAAGTCTGGTGCGCTTTCGCCAATCGCGTAGTCTCCTTTGACGGGACAGCGAAAATTTCGGCATCCTGTAGCTTGGAGTACGTAATCCTCTCAGGCTTTCCGTGTGCCCATACGGGCGGTTGAAGAGCATGAAATTGCTGCAGAGCCGTTTAGCTGAGTTTTTGGAGAATCCGAATTCGGATTCCACACTTGCAAGCCACATCATCGCATGATGCAACGTGGTTTGTAATCGGCGATGTTCTCGTTCTCCGGACGAGAAGTATTGATGGAGGAAGTCTGATGATGTTGACGGCAAGAGTAAGAAAAGGAGCCTTGCGTACCGTGCTTACTCTGGTATCTAGCAAGGATATTCCTGGCTCGGACATGAAAAATCCGAACAGTACCTGCATGCGGCCCGGAATATGGATCGCTGCCGAGCTTTCTTTTCATTGACCGTGTGCTTTCTGCTTTGGAATCACTCCTCTTCGTCGACGCACATATCAGCAAGGATATCTTCTTCCCCTTCTCGTCGCTTGCGGTGATGACAGGGAGCGTCTTCTGCAACGAAGGACGGTCATCCCACATGCTGATAATTCTGACCCGTTGCATCGGCCAAGATTCCCCAAGAACAACTTGATCGAATTTGTCGATTCCGTGGACCAAGGTTTCCAGAGACGGCACGTGATATGTAAGCACAAGTCTTATCCCACCACAAGAGTCGAAAAGGCGCACGCCCGGTCGCGTCGGTGGCTGCGAGTCCAACAAGGGGCAAATGAATTCCTCAGCACCTTCATGCGGAATACTTCATTCTTCATATCCTCGACTTTGCAGGACGAGATACGACGTGGCAGCCGACAAGCCACCCCTCGGAAAGGAAAGAGCATAGTCAGAGGACAAGAAGAGAAGCCGCAGCTATTAAAAACACTAGAATTAACTCGCATAATCGATCTAAAGTGGTATCAAAAAAGAAAATGTCTCCGCGTCCAAGAAACATCGACAAACTTGCAAGCCCCCCGAAACTGAACAAAGGAGATGGTATCGTTAATCAGCAGACCAGGAAGAAGGGGGAATGGATGAAATAGCCGTAATGAAGCCGCCGCGCCTCTACAGGTCCCTCGCTTGGAAAATCAGAATGACCCGCTCGCTGCCTGTGCTGTGTTGTGCAGAACGCTCGGGAAGTGTGGTATGTAGCGGTACAATCGACAGAATCTTCAAGCGACTGTGACGTGTGGTATAGATTATAGGTTGTTGATAGGGCGATCAGGCACGAGCGGCACTGTCCATGTTGCCAGTGAGCTCGGCTACTCGTGCCTTGATGCGGGCGACGCGGGATTCGATCGCTACATATGTGGTCAGCATTGGTATGGTTGGTGGATTGGATCTTGTTACTCACTTTCTTCGCCACTAGTCTCACCATCGTCGGTGCGCTGGCTATGGCTCAGCCTGCTCTGGGTGCTCTGATCCTCGCTTGGGTTTTGCTGGTGATAAGCTGCCCTTCGGTTCGCATTGTCACGAATGGTTGCCCATCGGTCTTGCACGACCTGTGCATCATGGTGGTCCTCCATCGTAACTTCGGATTCTGCGTCGGAGACGGGCGCGTCAAATGAGGGCTGATCTTCGTGCGAGGCGGGTTGCAGGCGGCTAGGTTCAAAGGCGTGGTGGTCTGGCTCCGGCGATACCTCCGGGGATGAAGCCGGCATGGCTGCTGGCATGTCGTCCATCGGCCCTTGGTCAAATCGTGCAAATTCATGCTCAGCTGCTTGATGGTCAAGAGTACTACTTCGGGACAGGTCTGCAGTCGAGTGATGGTCATGGATGTCGGCAGCCGTCACGGTAGGCTCCTGGGCAACGAACTCTGGCTCCAGAACCTTCGGCTCAGGCAAGGCAGGTTCACTGGCTCTGGGAGACGCAGGATGACCTGCCTTCTTTCGCATGACAGACAAGCGACGAGACACGCTGTTCTCTGCGGGTGCGGAGAGCCCGTTGGCGTTTGGTCGCTGGCTGTCTGTGGAATCCCGCCCGGTAGTCTCCTTCTTCTTACCGAACAGTTTCTTGATACCACTCGTGTTGCTGGGCTGCTTCTTAAGCTTGCTTTGGCTCTTGACAGATTCTGGGCTGGTGCTCATCGTCGAATGCATGGCCCGAGCAGCCGCGAGCGCAGCTGCATTCTGCACGGGAGAAGATGGTTCCTCATTCGCCATGCCTCGTCGATTGGCCGGATGATCTTCTGAACGGGGCACTGGCTTTCTTCCGACCTTATTGGATTGTGGCGACGCACCCGGATCGGGGCCAAGCTCCTTGTCAAAAGCTGATGTGGCCTGCTGGCGTGGAGATTCGGCGTCCGCTTTCTTTGCCTCAGAGAGGTCGGCTGGCGGCTCGAGAGTTGGCTCCTTTGGCACAGCAGGCAGATCACGATCCTTGTCAGCACCGTTGGCGGTTCCACTGAGGTCGTTGGCGGAGGCTTTGCGCACAAGCTCCTCACGCGACATTCCTTTACCAGCATATGCGTCGCCGAGATACTGCGCTCGGATCGTGCTCTTGTCGTAGGCGCTTGCCCATTTCATGGCCGGTGTTGCTTCGCTTTGGAGCCCAATGGTTAGCGTACTGTTAGTTTTGGCCGTGGTACCATCGTCGGTCCTGCCACGCCTAGTGGCATCAGGCTCCGGTGTCTCCGCCTTTTGGGTGAGAGCCCTTGCGGCAGCCTTGATCTTGGCCTCTCGGTCTGTGGAAATGCTGGTCTTGCTAGGCGTCGCAGAGAGGAGACGCTCCGGCTGGCCGCCAAGAGTATTCTTGCTAGTCGAGCGCTTGCGACCGAGCCTCCCGCGCTTGGTGAAAGTGCTAAAAAAGCTTTTCTTAGGGGCAATGTAAGCTCCTTCAGCGGGGTCAGGAGACGCGCCTTTGACCTGCTCCTCCATAATCAACCAGTGACCGTTCATGATGGTTGTCTCAACGAGAGCACAGCGACCGAAGACCCCCTTGCGCGCGACAGGCTCTTCGCCGGCAAGACTGATCATCCAGACCCACCAGAATGCATCGTCCAACTCAACATTGGTAATGGCAGCCAGCTCGCCAGGAGCAAGGGTCTCATCTTCACCAGGAAGAGGCCCAGGTGACGAGGACCGGCTGCCAAGGGGCGGAAGAACATGAACAGGTGGATACAGCAGAGTGGGCGACTTCGCAGATCCGTCATCGGCGAAGCCAGACGAGAGGAAGTCAGCCCACGATGGCGTGGTAGGACGGCCTGCGTCGGCATTTCTAGAACGTGGCTGGTCTCGAAGACCATGTCCGACCGTCCTGGTTGCGTCGGTCACGCTGGTAGGCGACTTCTGCGCGACGTCGATATCGGCAAATCCGAGGCTCGAGAAAGCAGTCCACGACTCGTCAGGCTTGGCAAGACCGTGCCTAGATAGGGCAGTAGTTGACTGGTTCGCAGAAGACACAGCAAGCAGAACACGCTTGCACTCATCAGTGAGAGCGTCAACTGGGTCTTCGAATTCCTGATACTCGCGCAAGATTCGGTCTTGGTCTCGATATTCGAAATGCTTTGCCCTGCGGAGAAGTGCAAAGGGTGTTGGCGACACACTGTCAACCATCATGACGACTCTCGGAGTCGATCGCTGAAGCAGAGTCGGAGTCTCCGGAGGATATTCAGTCGAAGCGATCAAGGCCTGCAGAGAACGAGGAATGCGCTCGATCACGTTCAACGACGGATCAGTGTCCGGGGACAGGGATCGCAAGTAGGCGAAGAATAGATGGCTGGATGCGTCGGCGGCTGCGCTCCAGGATTTGTAGCCTCCCTCAAACCCTTTTCCGTCGTCTGAATGATCGAAAGCCCACCAGCCTGCTAAGCGGGAAAGTTTGCGTCCGGTCAAACCGTTCGATTTGCCGTGAGCAGCAACGGCCGAAAGGAGATCGAAGAAGTCGAAGACAATGCTCCTCCGAGCATCAGAATCCACGCCAATCGGGATGAAAGTGTCGAAAGCATTGCGTGCCAAGTTCGCTTCTCTCTCACCGATTCGAAATCCGTCATATACCGGCCAAGAAACGACTCCATTGGGCATGCGGCTCCAGCACCACTTGAGGATGCTGCATAGAACCACAGAGTCAGTCAACCGCAGCTCCTGCTTCAGGCCATCACCGTGGTATTGGGAGGATCCCTCAGCGTTGGACTTGTAGTAATTGCGGACAAAGGTTCGAGCGCCTTGCGGATCGGACTCTGGTCGAAAGGGCAGAAGCAGAAATGGCGCATCAAGCGCTTCGGCTGTAGGATTATCAGTGTTGCTTCTTGACATATATGTGGGCGAGCGCATGAACGCATACCTCGCGACTTCATCTCAGCCGTGCACACATGAACGAGCTCGGCGATCTCATCAGGCACGATGACTGTGCTCTCCCAGCGCGACTGCCATCTTGCAGGCTTAAGCGGTGCCAGGTTGCCATTGGCACCGTTGGCGTGATGCTTGCCCTTGGATGTCGGCTGAGCTCCCTTGCTCTTAAATCGAGAGAAGAGCGGCATCTTGGGCCTTGTTCGCTTTCACGTGCGTCTCTTGCCCAAATCTTGGTAAAGATCGATCGGGTGCCACGTGGTGGAGTGTGTCGAATCTCGATCGGGTATGAATACAGTACGTTACTGCGAAGACAGCCGCGGCGAGCTCGAGTGGGAAGAAGGATGGAACGGTTGCAAGTGCGAAGTAGAAGGGCTGGATGGTCGGAAGGTGCGGCGTGGACGTGAGGGAAGTCGAAGTCGCGTCCCCTGAAACGTGAATTTCTGGCTATCGGCGGTGGTATCGAGCAGCAGCGGCATCCGGATTGACCAGCAATGGCGCGAAGAGATGGAAGAAGACAACAATCGGAGGGCGGCGCTGTCGCGCGATGGACGGGAGAAGGAGTGGCTCTGATGGGCGCGCACACAGGAAGGAGAAGAAGCACCTGGTTGGAGTAGGAAATGGGAAACTTGTTCGAGGGGCACAACGCTATTGCCAATCCGGGAGGCTAGAGTGAGCGTTATGGCGTGGCACTAATGACGGCCTATCATCAAAAGAATATCGCGAAGGCCTGCTATAACAGCCACGCCGGGCCACATTGACGAAGTGTACCATCTGGTCTTGTTTCACAATACGCAGCTGACAGCGGATGACAGGTACAGGTGCTACGATGTTGGACATTGCGGTTGTAGTACGCAGCAGGGATAGTGTTTCTGCTCGACGGGACCCTTGTTTTCGGCAATAGAGTTCACGGGCCGTTCCTTGGAGACATTTGGGCGGAAGCTGTGACCCATCAAGCGAGACAGCACCTTCCTTCCATCCATGGTGCCGGGTGGTTCCTGCCAAAATAGTGGTTCTGTGCCTGTGCCTGGCAATGCGGCTCTGCAAGTGTACAGTAGATGAATGAATCATCTCTCGGCACATCATTAGTGCATGTGTTTGCTCGCACCCTATGTGGGCTCTCACATATGACTCCGCAAGTGCACAACAAGTGAATGGTTCGTCTGCTCTATACATTATTCCCGCCACTCCCTACTGTTCACACACCGGACACTTGTACGATGCGCGCGGCGGGGCATTCCCTTCTCTGTTCTGCGGATCGAGACACACCCGATGGAAGACATGGCGACACGCAAACACCACGAGCGCCAGCCGTCTAGTCTCATCGTTGTCCACTGTCCCCTCAGCCTGTGCAACACCTTCCAAGGCCTTAGCCTTCCCTCTCGACATCCTCCTAGCTTCCTCGCCTCCACTCTTCTCGAGCTTTTTGCGAGTCTTCTGCAATTTCCGCCCCTGTTCTTTGGCAACCCACTCATCCCAAACGACTTCTCCTATCC
Organism: Mycosphaerelloides madeirae; assembly: GCA_002785995.1. Lineage (NCBI taxonomy): Eukaryota > Fungi > Ascomycota > Dothideomycetes > Mycosphaerellales > Mycosphaerellaceae > Mycosphaerelloides > Mycosphaerelloides madeirae. The sequence goes on along the minus strand of NHNV01000080.1, from coordinate 94,294 downwards.
CCGTGCCCCAAGCTCGTCGCTTGCACTGCTCGCAGACCTGTGATCGTGGGCGCCAACCTCGCTGCCGAAGCGTGTTTGCCTCTTGTATGTCGGCAAATACATCCGATCCCAGAAGCTCGTTCGCCAAGGACAATACACCCTGCTCGAAAGCGTACGCCGAGAAAATTTCCTGCAGCACCGCTCGCAAGTCGGCTAGAGATGGCGCTGTCTGTGCAGCTCGTATAAGAAAGGCGCGCAGAACCCGCAAGAAGCTCATCTGATCAGCCGGCTGTCTGCGTTGTCCCATGTCCTGTTGTTGGTCTTCGACACTTGGTGTGGCTGTCGAAGTCATCAGGCCAGTGAATACTTGCTGTACATTCGATCGCAGTACTGCAGCAAGCTTCGTGGTATCAAGCATGTCCTGCGCATGCTGGGACGGACGGTCGTCAAAATTCCGCAGCGCAGCAATTGCATTTTGCGTTACTTGGACAACCACGTCGACTAGATTCAGCCAGATGAACTCGTCAAGATCAAGCTCGTTCTCGTCGATATCCCAGCTCATGTTTGTTCGTGGTCGGGTTTTACGCTGGATCATTGCGCTTTGACCTTGACATAGCCAGATGCCTAGCTTGGTGTACTTTTGCAAATCTTCAATCAGACCGTCGGATGTCTCTTGAGAAGCGTTCACCTCGGGACTTGAAGCTGCAGCATCGATCAGTCCAGTAATTGCGTGCTCCAAACTCTGCAAGTGAGCAACAAGACGATCCATTGCATCGCGAGCGAGGCCGTCTCTGGCAAGTAGAGCTACAGCAGCATCAATGACTCCGCTAGTTTCCATAGCCGGCAAGACTTTCTCCAGCCGTAAGTCGCTGGACGGAAGTATTCTAGTGTAGTGTGCGACATGCGTAGGGTCGTGTCTGCACATAAGCTGTACGTACTGCTCAATGTATGCTGGTTGCTGATCTGCTACCAATGGCGATGAGTCGAATTGTTGGCCTTGCAGCAGGTTCGGCTCCAGGATCGCCCGAAGGAAGATGAACTGCTGATGTGAGTCGGGAATGGCGTCGATACTGGTCTGTAACATATCGGGCGCCCACGCTGCCAAGGACCTGGCCGAGACTATCGTATTGCTGTCAACGAGCTCCTGTAAATGCTCCGATATGACCTGCTTGACGGCTGCAGTTTGTTTCTTGCTCAGTCCTGAGCTCTGCCGCAGACAAAATGCGATACAGTTAAATACGTCTTCCTTATCCTCAGGATCTTCGAAGTAGGCCTCGAGCAGTTCTGTGTACATTCGCTCTCCGCGGTATACCGACTTCAGAACGCGAAAGAACCGCGCCTGTGTGAGATCTTCAATCAGGCTCGCTGTATCAGGTGGTCGATGGCTCGCGAGTAGATACTCCACGCTGAGCTGGCAATCGTCTCGTAGAGCCTCAGCAGGTGGACTGCAAAGCCTTCGAAGGACGTTGTTGAGAAGGCTCCCACTCAGTATGATTTGACCAGGGTATTTGGACAAGCTTCGAGCAACAAACATGTCGAGATAAATCACTTGCTCGGGTTCAAATTCCCCTTGGCGCATGACAACCTGCATGGTTTCAACAATTTGCTGTCTGCTCTTCCTGTAGCCTTTCGCTTTTGAGTCGTTGACGATTGCACTTCCGTTCAAGCATGGGTCGTCGTCGGCTTCATTAAGAAAAGAGTCTTCAAAAGCCTCATTGAGCATGCTCATGAAGTTGGCTGTATCGAATTTTAGCAGCAGACTCAGATATGGATATGCGGGCTCGTCTGCGGCTTGCTCTGCCGTCCGAAATATCTTCTTACTGCCTTTTGGCCATGCTGTTGTTGTGCCGACGAAGAGGTAATCGTACAGATCGGTCTTGACGCGGAATGCCTCCTCGTCGTCCATCAGACTGCCATTAGGATAGAACCTTCCCGTCAGCGAGTAGGCGAGAAAGGCAAACACCTTGACGGCGGACTCGTAGAAGGGATTGTAGGTCCAGTCCTCATCGTCATCCCCCTCTTGCAGCATTCGGACTAGGGTCAACAAATCGATCAACGGAGTCACGTAGTCGCCGATGGCCTGCGTCCAGATGTAAATCAATGCGTCGTAAAGACCGTGCTGCCGGCAAAGTATGGTCACTTCATCCAAGTCATACGAATGGGGATCCAGTCGGCAAAGTAATTCTTCCAGTCTTCCTGCTTGGTTTTCGCCAATGAAGTGCGACACCATAGACTTGACCACTTCAGGCGGGAGAGATCTGACTTCGCCATCCAGACCATACGACTCCAGGATCGTTATAAAGGTGGAGACTTCCTCGGCTTCTTGGAACGAGTCGAAAACATCCCCGAAAAGATACTCCGTCTCATTCATAGTGACGCAAGCCTCGAAACACACCTCCGCAAGCTCTCGTATCCTATCCTCTCGGCTGTCGTCATGCTGAGAAATTGTGTAGTTGAGTGACGCCGAGATCATGGCAAGCAGTCGTTCTCTAACCGTGTCATGTCGAGCAGAGTCGCTGTCTGGCAAACCGATGGTAACGTTGTTGGCGCTGCCGGAGTAGTATTCGGTCGCGAGTCTAATGGCTGCGATATGGTCGCCAGCTTCCATCAATGCCATCAACCTGTCTGCCCAATTTGACAAAGTGCCAACTGAGAGATCGTTGAAGCCCAAGAGAAAGGTTCTTCCTTTGTAAACTTTGAAGCTCATGTGAAAGGCGTCGGCTACGACACCATGCAAAGAGGGATCCGCAGAGTTGAGTTGCTCAACAACAGCATGCAGTTGATGAGAGAACAAGTCTTGGTGATAGATATGCCTGTGGAGCAAGTCGACAGAATCCGTGACCCGGAGCGATCCATCTTCCACGATCAGTAGCCTCTGGCTGATTGTCAGGACGCCAATTACTGAGCGGCTGAGCCACTGCACGGCGACGATGGGCTCCTCCGCACGCCAGCGACTTCGCGGAGAAAATTCGAGGCTCGGAGGCTTCTGTGAATCCTCCTGTTCCTCTCGAACGACTTTCACGTCAAGAACGGTTAGCAAATTTGACCAGCAGTACACGAGCTTGGTGTTCGAATTGACCTTCACAACGTCTGCGCTTGGGTGCTTCAGCTTCACAGAAGGGAACCAAGCAAGGCATCCGCTCAGCGTACTGTGTGGCGAGATCTCTTTGGGCCTCGCAGACTTATGCTGGGTCTGTGCGATTGGCGTCGTAGACACTATAACCAAGAGGTAGGGTGTCAGAAGCGCCGTAAGTCCCATTCCATCTGTTGCTTGTTCCACGTTCCCCAGAGGTAGTGGAGAGAATGCCAGGACTGAGCTTGGCTTTCGACTCCGTTCCATCTGGGGGTCTGCAGGTGGATATCTTCCCAAGAGTCGAGTGGTCTTGACGATCCTTGTGACAGGGCCCAAGCCTCGAGCGGCCAGATGTGAGAAGGCCATTCCACCCGCATCTGCAGAGACGAGGGCTGTGTGGCGCGTCCCGAGGAATCCAATATGCAAGATAGCAGAGCCTGCGAGGTGTCCATCAGAATGTTGCGGTTGTTGCAAAGCGCTTCGATCGAGTGGCGGTATTTGCAAGAAAGGCCTTGCAGGTCTGTTGATCTCCCAGGTGAAAATGTGCCCATTCGCGTGGCCACTAGCAATCGTGGAGTAGTCTGCAGCGATGGTGATGGCTGTAACGGAGCCGCATTCCGTGGCTTTCGTCCCCTGACCAATGATAATCTTGAGAGTCTGATGATAGTCGAAACCAAGAACAAGGCCTTTGGACGTACCGATGGCTATCAAAGCTGATACAGCCATGCATGTAGGTCGTCCAAAGTTTCGCTTGCCCGCTTCAGAGAACGCTTGGCCTGTGAGCTTTCGCAGCTTTGTCCAGTGGACGATCTCCCAGGGTGCTTGGGGAGTCTCAATACTAGAATCTCCATCTTGAGAAGAAATTCCAGATATCCTGGACGAGATCGATATCTGTCGCGAGTGAGGACTTAGAAAGGCCGGCGATTCTGCTCTGGGAGTAACAACTGGCGAAGCTGATAATCGGGTTTCGAAGCGGCGTTCGAAAGGCTGGAGCGCCCCAGATGGCGTGCGTGACACATGCCTTCGCGCAGAAGGGGACGCTACTCTGCCTGGTGAGGAAAGCAAAGAGCCATGTTGCGAGGGCGTGTCGTCCGGTATCGAACCGGAGTCCAGCGGGCTGGCGATAGGACTCCGGGGGATGGGTGTTGCTGGCCCAGTATCGATCCCGCGCTCATCCTCAGCCTGCTCATCATCTATAACGATCTGCGAGAAGTCCTGGTCTTTTCCTTCGTCCGCTGTCACCGACTCCAACTGCTCACTGTCATATGTCGTAGGCAGTACCCCTTCCTCGTCTGCCCACACCTCATGTGAGGCTTCGGGGTCCAGATATCGGCCAAAGTCCGCATCCTCGTCCTGTTCTTTTTCTTCGTCTACAGACCTGGCCTCTGAGGTCCGCGTGGCCTCGTCAGCCTCCACATCCTCATTGCTGCCGCCCTCATGGCCTTGGCCGAGTGTAGAGCTCATCTGTCCCCTCTTTGCGCACGCATTTCTCTTTGTTCACACTCTGGAAAGCTTCCCTCTTGATATAAATCTCAGTTCTCACTCCCATGCGGTGCACAGTCCGCCTGTCGTGCTCTGTGATGTTTGTTGATGTGGCTAGCGTAGTCGGCAGAGGATTGAGCTCGTGATTGCCGCGTAATGTCGTTGAACTATGCCGTGTGACCTGTGCGACGCAGCTGCTGTCCCAAGATCGCTTCGGAGCAGTGGAAAGATGTCGTTGTGTTCAAATGCAATAACTACGAAGTAATGTGAATGTGAACCCGCTGATGCCTGAGAGCGGCGTCGTCACTTCGTACAAAGCTCCGGCCCGCAGTTCCGTCCTTCGATAACCACCTATCCATCATCTCGAACGATACAGCACTCTTACTCAAAACATGTCGGCCATCGGTCCTGATCTTCCGCCACATCTTCTGGCGAAGCGAAAGCGACAGCAAGAGGATGAGGCGGACGATGCACAAACTACAGCTTCCGGCGCAAAGCGCGTTGTCGGCGAAGAAGAGCCTGAGAAGCGCAGGAAGGTCCTAGGCCCTGCTATGCCTCCTGCACCGCTCGACGAGAGACCAGAACAGCCACCGACGCCACCTGAGGATGAAAGTAGCGACGAAGACGACGAATTCGGACCATCATTGCCCATTGGAGGGACCGATAGTGTGAGCGGCGAGCGCATTACCACGGTGGGAAGCGCGTAGACTGACGATGCGTAGCAAGCAACCGATGAAGACGAACGAGACGCAACTGAAGCCCCAGTTGAAGCAAAATTAGAAAGAGACGATTGGATGACCATGCCTCCTACTCAAGACGGTCTCGCTGCTAGAATGGATCCTACAAAGCAACGGCCCCGCGGTTTCAACACAGGCAAGGCCGCGAGAGGACCGAATACTGCAGACGATGACAGCTCAATCTGGCACGAAACGCCCGAGCAAAAGCGGAAGAGACTCCAGAACGAGATATTGGGCATTGAGAAAACCTCCACATCGGATCGGTCAGACCCTAGCAAGAGCTTGAAGGATGCTGAAGACGAAGCTGCACATCGGAAGATACAGGAACACAACGTAAGTCTTGTTTCTGCTGTACCTCAGGAACAAAAGCTAATACGAGTCACAGGAGAAGCGTGGTCCGTCCCTGCTGGAACAACACAAGGCAAGCAAAGGCAGCAAGGTAGAAGATGACCCGAGCAAGCGTGCCTTTGACCGTGAGAAGGACATGGGAAGCGGTGCTCGGATCTCGTCCTCGCAGAAGCGGGAGATGCTTAGCAGGGCTGCCGGGTTCTCGTCGAAGTTCTCGGGAGGATCGTATCTATGAGAATCGAATCTGTACAGCACAGACCATCTCAGTACAGTATATGGAGTCTTGTTGACCGATCTCGCGAACGAAGCTCGATTCTGAACGTCCGTCATGCGTTTGTTCTGAAGTCAAGACCCTGCTGGCACCCTACGCCGACCGTGCGAGATACGTATCATCCCACGCACTCACGGGAAGTTGGTGCGATGGTGTCACTGCACGCCGCACAGTCAGTCAGGGTCGGCTCAGCGTTTTTGAGTTCTTCTAGGCGACTTCCATGCATGCTCGAAACTCTGTCCTGGTCGCAGGATTGAACTCTAAACCACGAAGGGATGTCAGAGGCGTGAAGGATTGATGAACGCCGTGGGACTTCAGACAAGTGCAGAGACTTGCGTGAACGGAGTTCCAGAGACGAGCACAGCGTGTATGAGAACTCTGTTACACGGCGGGTGGATTTGGTGATGTTCGAATTGTTGTTCGAATAGTGCAAGCTTTATTAGAATACAAGTAGCGTCTGGCTTGAAACGCGGCGGGTGCTGATTCGTACCGACCTCCTTTCTCGACAACCTCCTTCAAACCACACACCACCTTGCGCAGCTGCCAACCCCAAGTCACTCGTTATTCTGTCTCATCTGCATCCCTCGTTTCTACCTTCCAACCTTCAGCTCCAACACGCAGCTCGCCTACGACTCCTCCCCATCCCGCGGCTGCGCCTGCAGTGCCTTGCAGTAGTGCGAAGCAAGTCATCGACGACACACCACCTACGCACGCTTAGGCTCGGTTGAGGCTACACCTACACGGCTCGACGTCCGACAAAATGGCAACAGTAGCAGCAATTATGGTCATGTGGAAGCGGGCTCAAGATCAGGGCGATTTGAGCGACACGGACACGGACTCCGAACAATACGGTCCACCCTACGGTGGTGACGACGATGGCTATGATTCCTGGTGGTGGAGTCCTGTAAGAGATACCCATTGGAGCTTCATGCAGCTGTATCGTACTCCTGCTGACACTGAGGCAGACCGGCATGGCCATCCGCTACAGCATCATAATAATCCTATTTGCGGGTCTGCTGCTCTTCTTCCTGGGCGGGTACTACCACGCGCAGCGTCGAATGCGCAAAGGACTGCCGCCTCTGCGTTACCATGCTTGGATGGTTCGACGTGCACATCGCCGGTCTCAGAACTACTACCAGCACCAACAAGCGCCATACCCGATGAACGGGTACCAGAATGCATACCAGAATCCTCCACCAGCCTACAACCCCTATAGCCACCCGCCTCCGGCCTACCAACCACCTGAGGGAGCAAGCAAGGTTCTCGCTGATCAGCAGGGCTATGCGCAGGCGCAGAGGGCTGAAATTCAAGGCGAGAGTTCGACGGTCCCCCAGCCTCCACCTGCGGCCCGGCAGTAGAAGATTCCGTTGCATAGAAAGCTGCACAGTTCTTCAGTTCGTCATTGAAGCGTTCTAGTCCAGCGTCACTGTGGAAATTTGGCATACCCGGGATTGATAGGCACAGAAGGCGTTTCCGAAGCTGGAAGGTGCTTCGATTAGCGCTAGGACATTCTAATGTAGCAGGAGTGGATGGGTCTCGTTTTCAACCTTATTGAGGCTTAATCCAACCTCATCTCACGGAATTTTCCATCCAGTCTCTCGACTCGCGAGCTCAAGTACCCACTCTCAGCAGAGCGTTGCCGACATGCATGTTCCTTGGATTTGGAGCTGTAAGCTTCTTTAATCTGCGAATACGGTATTTGCCCCGTTGCATGTACATTGGCCTCGGTTCGGACTCCCCAGACTGCGCCTCCAGTGATGACAGCCACCAGATTTGAGGGGAGCCAGGCTTTCGCACGTAACGCAGATCATTGCGCGACAAATAGTGCGACGGAACGTGTAGCTATAGCCATTCACCATTCACATGCTTTCAAATGCATCCCACGCTAGCGCAGGGACCACATCAGGCGCGCGTCATTAATCACTCGCACGAGGAGAGCATGTGGTTGACCATGTTGATCAGGTTGCGATTCTCCATGGCAGCTGCGACACGCTCCTTGTCGCCCAACTGCTTGTTTGCCTCATCGGCTGAGGACGAGGTGCCTTCCTTGATTCGTACGTCGACACGGAAGCGAGGGGGCAAGGCGTTCATAAGCCTGACCTTGACGCCCAGGCCAATGACGGTGGTCAGGGAGCAGGCGGAAGTGGTAGGCGTTATCAGCACCTGCACAGAACTAATCCGCGAACGCGGCGAGCTGGGCGCGATGATCTCGATATCCTCCAGATTCACGACGCCGAGCGAGCCTAGGGTGAGGGGGTGCTCGGGGTCGGTTATTTGCGAGATAAGGTCGAAGATTTCCTGGCAGTCGATTTCCTCGCGCTCGTCGTCTTCTGATGATGAGGCCGCGTCGGAGTGGTCGTGCGGGAACGTGGAATCAGTAGGGCTGGGATAAGAGGTGGCCAGGGCGTCGAAAAGTCGGTGTTTGGTGGCCGCAGAGGGAACGGCGCGCTGGCGTCGGGGCAGATCGTCAGGATTGAGCACGGTCGGGTTTGCGTTGTCCATGTTGCGTAGTGGTGTTGGTATACGCAGTCGTATGTTGGGTGTGTGAAATTCTAATGAGTGGCGAAGGGACGATGGAGCGAGATGTTACAGTGGGTAAGTTGCCGCGGCACTAGCCGTCAGGCATCAATTGTTGAAAGGTAGGGCAAACGTCATCCCCCGAGCGACATGCAAAACGCCACAAGCCACCCGGACGAAAGAGCAGGATTCCACCACACAGCAGTTTGGCGTGCAGACTGCAGGTCCACAGGCGCACCCACAAAGGCGCTCCGGCGGGAACAACGGGCGTCACTGTGTACGAGACTACGACTGCAACCCAATCCTCTCCTACGGCGTATCTCACGCTGCCTCGCCGTCAGACGCAGTTCGCCGCCTCGACACGCGCTACGAAGTACCATTCGCCTGGCTGAGACAACACCAACAAGAGCACATACTACTTCATACTCGGCACGCGGCGCGCCGACTCGGTCGGAACTGGGTCGCCTCCAACTGCTACTCAGCGGCAGCAACAACGTGGCGGTGGTTTGTGCGGCAGCCGCAAGAGTCAGGCAGCGCGCAGTGTCAGTGTGTGTGCAGGGTCTGGCACCAAGGGATCCCCTGGTGTATCCGGTCGATAGCCGTCGCATCAGAGCTGTCGTGCGTGCTTCCGTGCTTGCGCTTGCTTACTGCTAGTGGGCGGATCAGCAAATCAGCCGTCGAACCCCACTGCGCGACTCTCCACTCGACCTACCTCCTAGCCGCCTGAGAGAGCCGTCGACTTCTTTTCGCTGCTGGAACTGCTACTTTACCCTACCGCTGCCCCTACTACGACTATACCAACAGGATGGCGCTGCCTGTCTCGACGCAACAATAACGCCCGTCCTCCACATGCACCCTTCCTCTGGACACTTGCCGTCGGTGCGCACGCCTCGAGGGATCATTTGCCTCTGCCCTGTGGCCTCCGACTCCCGCTGCTGTGTGTAGCTTGCGCCATCGCTTGAAAAGCCCGATGACTTTTCTATTTGCTGCTTCCCGCTCATCATCTTCATTCATTATCACCAAATTTGGACACCGGCCGCTTTCATGGACCGCACTACCAATACCGCGCCTGTCGGCCCGCCCACACGACATACGATGCCGAACCACACAAAGACTTACGTTTTCGTTGACGAATACAACAGACAGAAGCGGCTGAAGGCAAGTACATCTGTCACCCGTCTCTACGAGACATCTAGAGCCAAGCGCCTGGATTGCTAGAAACATATCCGCTTCTGCCTATGTTCCTTGCACAAATGGTCTCATTACATGAACACGCCTCTCTAACACTGCACAGGTCATGCGAGCATGCGACGGCTGCAGAAAAAGGAAAATCAGATGCGATGGTGCTCTTCAAAACGGCCCCTGGCCCTGCGGCGCATGTCAGAGACTGAAGCTAAAGTGCGTCCCACCTTCTCTCGACCAGGACGATGAACCGCCTACTCCAGACAGCGCTCCGGGCCAGCATCAGTTCTCATTCCAGAATACTACATTTCCAACCAGTTCACCAGTTGATCCCAAGCCGATCAATTTTCCTTCGCAAACCTCCCAGCCTCATCAGATGGCTCAGTGGAGCGCCCCGACGCAGCCAGCTATGTCGACAACAGCACCCACCAGCGCGCCGATATACCAGCATGATTTCGATTCTGGAGCATATCCGCATCCTACTTTCAACTCGCACCAAGGCGCACCTCGATTGGACCCGGTATACACAGGTGATGATTTCTACCCGTCCAATACCGTTCCGCAACAATATCAGCTCAACGCCCAGCCGCCAAGTCTGCTGCGGTCAGAAACGGTGACCTCGGGAAGCACCAGTGGCGATCCACAGGAGATCGATGCCACAGTCCGTGAGCTTTCGGCGCAAATGGGTGATTTGACAATTGACATTACTTCGCAAGCCACTTACATCAAGAGCGCACAAAAGCTGGCAGATGCGCCTGGAGCGGAGGAGACCGAAGTTGTTCTCCCAGCCTCTGTCTTGACTGACCCGACAGTGCGAATACCCCCTGAAATGATGCCATCAGAAGAGCGCGCCATGGATTACTTTGGCTATTTCTTTGAGCACATACATCCGTATGTGCCAGTTCTTGACCGAGGCCAATTTTACGACGAGTGGCGGACAGCGCGATCCTCGATATCGCCACTTCTTCTCGAAGGCATTTTTGCTTGTGTATCCCGTTATCTCGAGGAGCCAATAGAGTCCAGAAGATGGCTTGCCCTTGCCGCTCGACACGAAGAGATCGTTAAGGATGTACCCAGGATTAGCACCATTCAGGCTTTGGTCATTCTCCTGAAAGCCCGGGAAAGCATATCGAAGCGCGGATACTACTACCGCTCGTGGATGACCGTGAAATATATGACTACTATGGCCGTGGATCTTGGACTGGACGTACACTACGATCAACATCGGTCGGGCGACACGTGCGCGTATCACAAGTCTGAGTGCATGGTGAGAACGCGTATATGGCAAAGTCTATTCGTTCTGGAAATTCTGGTGGGTGCACCCCTAGGCAGATCGGACTTTTCGATTGAAATAGAGATGGTGCAATTCAATCTGCCGCTTTCTTCCGGAGACGTCGACGCCTTTGAGCACCTGACATCTCGGCGATCGACTTTTATGGCGCAGAACATCCGGAACATCAAGGTGTCCAACCAACTCTGGCAGACCATGAAGCGGTACAAGAAAGATTGGGCATTGGATCCAGCGTTTGTCCGACACAACGAAGATCTGCCAAATTGGCTCAAAGATCTACCCGCCGACTTGCAAATTCACTACCCCGAGGACGGAAGTCCGCCTTGGCTTGGGGGAGAACATTTTGTCGCATACCTTCACATTTACCACCACTTGGTTGTGATTATGCATCACAGACCACAGCTGCAAGCACTTCTGGAGCGAAGGGATCCCTCATGGAAGACTCATCTAGATGTTTGCTTGGCGTCGGCATCCTACATGTGTAGGATTCAAGAAGCACTCTATCGCGATTTTGGATTCCATGGCTTGCATTTCATGATACGTGGTGTTAACTTCACGATTTATTGCATTCTGACTTGTACAATGCTGCATCTGGTGAGTCGTGAGCTGGCCCCACACATACTTCAACTCAGCTAACAAGACAAAGGCCGCAATTACCTGCCCGGACTCGCTGCTGAACACTCAGGCTCGCCAGTACTTCACCAGGCACATGCGTGTTCTTGAACACTGTCTGCCGTCATCGACCCCAGAGATGAAGGTCCAGATCAATGCACTCCGGGAAGCCTTCAGTGCTGATACGTCACAAACGTTCGAGCTGAAGCCTACTCTAGGATTGAAAAGTCCTCCGATGGAGAACCACTCGACGCCATCAAGCACGCATTCAGTACCTACAAGCGGCCCCGTGCTCACAAATGCTCCCACATGGTCGACCTTGGATGCAGCATCGTCGAAGACGATGACTCCGGCCACCGAATATGGAGCGTCATTTGACGGCGTCTCAAATCATAGTATGCCCGCTCGACCACCGTTGCCGCATCTCAGCGCCAGCTATGATACGCACAACAATTACGGTGCACAAGGCCTGCCTCAAGTTACATCGGGACCACAAATCGGCTATGCCCTGGAACCCACGATCAGCAACGATTCACAGACACCTGTGTGGGATCCCTCTGGGATCTTCAACCAGTGGAACACGGCCTTTGGAGGCGCCCCACCACCACCACAACCCTCGCCTCCGGATCTGCGGCGTATGCAGCCTACTTCCGCGCCGATGATGCCCAACCAGTCGCCTATCAGCGCTCAGCCTCTGTATGGAGCACAACAGCTCCCAGTTCTCCCAAATCCGGTGGTCCCGGAAACAACACCGCCTGCCATGCCCACAGTTACACCGGGCATGTGGCAAGATGCGTTCACCAGCGCTTTCGTGTCTGGGCATGGACAGAAGAGGTATCGCGAGGCGAGTGTGGACCATTCCGCGTATGGACAATTTTCAAACAACAACAAGCGCCGCGGATGAACGAAACGATGACCATATTGACGTAACTGCTGAAGCGCCTCAATTTTCGAGGCCCGAGCCAACATGTTGCACGACGAGAAAAAAGCGTAAGACTCGTGGCAATCGAGCGATCATCTCGGGAGTGAAACACATGCTGGTCAACAACCAGGACCCGCTTGCAAGCAACTCCCTGTCCAAATTCAAACACGCGATCCACGTGTGAGTTCGGCCTGATCCTTGGCGCTCGGGTGTGCACACCGTCCTTTGCGCAAGGCGCAAGGACCTGATATGCCGCATGCGCCTCAAACCTCACCTCTTCCTGCCCACGATATTGCATTTCTGCTGCATTGCAGCACTTGCGGTACCCAGCGGTTCCATATTCACCCACCGAGTGAAGGGCAAACGCCGTCCTTGAAGGTCACAGCGAACCTAGGAAGAATGACGATCTGTAAATGGTCAAACCGGTGGATCTAATACCGAAGCAGGTCTTCACTGTCAGTCAGTAGATGTGCTGGCGAAGCACCAACATTGCCTCCTGGACGATACCCACCTCCCGTCGTGCTAAGTTATGCGACACGCTCGACAACGAATGCACATGAAACCGCCGATCTGTTTCCGCGTTTGTGAGTGCAGAAGTTGTGTGGAGAAAGGCGGGGTTGAAAGGTTGCAGTAGATGCGGAGATAGTAGCCTGTCTGGCACTGTCGAGGAAGCCGATGATAGGCAGAATCATTGTTTTCGAGGCAGGTCTGCCGCCAGCCGACATGACATAGGCTTTCTCGTTTCAAAGCTCTGCTGGAACAATGCGACAGTACGAATGGCCGTGATGTAGCACTTCTGATGAAAAAGAGCGCTCTCTCGCCACTTCCTATTCTTCAAGCTTTATCGTCCTCTTATACATTATCTCTATAACTTACAGATACCTAACATTGCGTGGTGGCAAAGCTCCAGAAAAGATGGGTCTCCTCAACAGAAACGAGAAGAAGGGCAACTCTTCATCGCCGTCTCCAGATCGCCAACAGCAGAGTAACGGCAAACACGAAGCCACTATCATCCATCAAGAAACCGCATCATCGGACGCTCAATCAAAATGGAAGCTCAACAAGGCTGGAGACGGCGACACCGCTATGGCGCTGTTCAATTCCCCGAGCGAGGTTCATGAGCCCATAGATCCCGCAGAGGAGAGAAAAGTGGTGAGGAAGATTGATATGATGATTTTGCCTTACTTGGCTGTTTGCTACGCTTTCTTCTATATTGGTGAGTTGAAGAAAGGGAATATGAGGGGATTGAGGGCTGATGAGAAGGACAGACAAGACGACTCTGAGTTATGCGGCGATATTTGGCATCAGAGACGACTTGAATCTCGTGGGAACGGAAGTAAGCCTTGTCTCTGTCTTTTCTTGAATATCAAAATTGACTTATTCAACCAGTACAATTGGCTCTCCTCCATCGTACGCTCTCGCCTCCCTCCTCTTCTCCTCTACTAACACCAACACTCCCAGTTCTATTTCGGTTTCCTCGCCTGGGCTCTCCCAACCAATCTCCTCCTCCTACGCCTCCCGGTAGGAAAATACCTAGGCTCTCAAATCTTCCTCTGGGGCTTCTTCCTCATGCTCCTAGCTGCCGCCCGCAACTTCTCCTCTCTCGCCGCCCTCCGCGCTCTCGCCGGCGCCGCGGAAGCCTGCTCCGATCCAGCTTTCATGCTCATCACTAGCATGTGGTATACGCGTCGCCAGCAACCTATTCGGATGGGACTTTGGTATACGGCTAACGGGCTGGGAATTGCGCTGGGTGGGTTGCTGGGGTTTGGGATTGGGAGTATTAAGGGTGGGCTGCCGAGTTGGAAGTATGAATTTTTGATTGTGGGGGCGTTGTGTTGTGTTTGGGGGATTGTTATGATGGTTCTTTTGCCTGATAGTCCTGTTACGGCGAAAGGCCTTACGAGTCACGAGAAACGGATCGCGGTTGAACGACTGCGTGAAGACCAGACTGGTGTTGAGAACAAATCGTGAGATCCGCCCCTATTCCCTTCCCTACCCAACTAACACATACCAACAGTTTCAAACCCTATCAACTCCGCGAAGGCCTCCTCGACTGGAAACTCCCCCTCTTCTTCGCCCTCGGCCTCGTCTGCAACATCCCCAATGGCGGCATTTCCAGTAAGAGATCGAAACAGGGAGGACGAAAAGAATCCAATCAACTCGCTGACCTTCCTTCCTAGACTTCGGCACTCTCATCCTCAAAGGCTTCGGTTTCTCCACCCTCGTCACCACCCTCATGCAGATCCCCTACGGTGTCATCATCGCCCTCTCCATCCTCCTCTGCGTCTACGGAAACGACTATATGGCCCGGCACGGACGCCAAACGCGATGTTATTTCATCCTCTTATTCCTCCTGCCGAACATCGCCGGCGCGTTCGGACTCAGGTTTCTAGATGAAGGGAACATGGGCGGGAGGTTGACGTGCTATTATTTGACGGGACCCTATAACGCTGCCTTCTGCATGATCCTTTCCATGACGACAGCGAATACGGCGGGACATACGAAAAAGGTCCTCACTAACGCTGTGATATTTCTCGTGAGCCCCCCTTCCCTCCCACCTCCACTCTAACACTAATGTGTTTCGTGGGGCTACTGCACCGGCAACATCGTCGGCCCCTTCTTCTACCTCTCCTCGCAAGCACCTGCCTACCCACTCGGGATATGGAGTATGATCGTCAGCCATCTGATTGAATTCTGTCTCGTTATTCTGCTGCGGGTGTTGTTGGCGAGAGAGAATAGGAAGAGGGATAGGATTCAGAGTCAGCAGGAGGGAGGGTTAGAGGGGAGGGATTTGGATGCGACGGCGTTCAGTGATATGACGGATAGGTAAGTTGAATGTTGTTGATTTGTTCGTTGTTGGAGTGGAGGGTGCTGACTGGCGTTGCAGGGAGAATCTGAACTTTAGGTATATCTACTAGATGGGCAAGATGGAAGATGGAAGACGGGACTTTGCGAAATTATGAAGCTTTCAGACATTGGGTATATTGACGCTAGAGTAGTCATGGCTTTTTGTGAAGAGATTGTAGCACACGCTTACAGTCTCTCGATAACGATGGCACTGGCACCGCCTCCACCGTTGCAGATTCCTGCGCAGCCAATCTTAAAGTCCTTCTGCTTGAGGACACCTAGCAGCGTGGTGACGATACGGGCACCGCTGGCTCCTAGAGGGTGGCCGAGAGCGACGGCACCTCCGTGGAGGTTGACCTTGTCTTCTGCGATGCCGAGGAGCTTCATGTTGGCTAGGGCGACGACAGAGAAGGCTTCATTAATCTCGAAGGCGTCGACCTGATCTTGTGAGATGCCGGCGTGCTTGATGGCCTTGGGGATGGCGAGGGCTGGTGCGGTGGTGAATTTGGATGGAGCCTTGGCGGCGTCTCCCCAGCCTAGGATCTTCGCGATGGGCTTCAGGCCGTGTTTCTGAACGTACTCCTCACTTGCAAGGACGACCGCCGCAGCTCCGTCTGAGAGGGGCGAGGCGTTGGCAGCAGTGACGGTACCGCCGTCCTTCTTGAATGCAGGCTTTAGGTTCCGTGTGGCCTCCTCGTTGAACTTCTTTGGCTCGTCGTCCTGTTCGACAACAGTGTCCGGCTTCCCTCTTGTGCCCTTGACGGTGTATGGGGCAATCTCCTCCGCAAACCAGCCGTTCTCCTGCGCAGCTCGTGCCTTCTTGTAGCTGCGGATGCAGTACTCGTCCTGCTCTTGTCTGCCAAAGCCGTGGTCTGCCGCACACTCCTCTCCCTGCAGACCCATGTGCTCCTTCTTGTAGACGTCCGTCAGGCCATCCTTCAAGACACCGTCCACCAAAGTCTGATCGCCGAACTTGGCACCCAGTCGCATGGTGGGGAGGTAGTGGGGCACGTTGGACATGCTCTCAGTACCGCCAGCAACAACGACATCCGCCTCGCCGGTGAGGATGGTCGCAGCCCCGAGGGCAATGGCTTTTACTGAGGAGGCGCAGACCTTGTTGATTGTGGTAGCAACAGTCGAGTCGGGCAGGCCGGCGTGGATGAGGCATTGGCGAGCGGGGTTCTGGCCCAGATTTGCTTGGAGCACGTTGCCGAAGAGCACTTCCTCGACCTGGTCGGGTGCAATGCCGGCTCGCTCGACCGCCGACTTGATTGCGTGTGCTCCAAGCTGGATGGCGGTCTGGCTGCCCAAGCTGCCCTGGAACATGCCCACCGGCGTGCGGACTGCGGAGACGATGTAGACGGGTTTGGGAGGTGCCATGTTGATGTGTTGGAAGGGGACTTGGTGCAGAGGAGAAAAAAAGGCACAGTAGATGAGAGCTGTGCTAGGCGGAAGGGGAGAAAGTGGTTGGGATTGTTGTTTCTGAGCCGGAACAATGGTACGATTTTCTGTCTCCAAAGAACCGCCGTCAAACAGCTTGCATGTGGGGTCCACAAGATGCGGCTCAAACTGTCGCACGGCTCGTTCCGAGGGCGGCGAGACCGAATTCGAGATTCTGGCAGAAAAGCTGAGGTGGAAGCGAGGTGAACAGACACGCGACTCACCAACCCCACCACTCTGCTTGCGCCATACTTCGTCCACTCAACACACTCGTTTAGCCATGGACGACCTGTACGACGAGTTCGGAAACTTCATCGGCGAGCCCGAGGAGGACAGCCAGGAAGAAGACGCCGGCGCATACGATGGCGCCCAATATCTGGACGACGACGAGGAAGAGGCTGCAGAGGGCGCGCCCGCCGGCCACGAGATGATGGACATCGACGATGAAGGGCCATCAAACGCCGTTGTTCTGCACGAAGACAAGCAATACTATCCTTCAGCGGCGCAAATCTACGGCCCAGGTGTCGAAACGCTTGTGCAAGAAGAGGACACGCAGACCCTGCAACAGCCTATCATTGCGCCGGTCGAGCACAAGAAGTTCACGGTCGAAGAGGAGAATCTGCCAGAAGTCTACTTCGACAGAGGCTATCTTACCGATCTGATGAACTTTCCAGAGCAGATTCGAAATATTGCCCTTTGCGGACATCTACATCATGGAAAGACGAGTTTCATGGATATGCTGGTCAGGCAGACGCATGATGTATCATCATTCATGCAAGGCAAGACGGGAAAAGCAAGAGATGATCTCCTGCGGTATACTGACACACACATTCTGGAGCGGGAGCGTGGACTTTCGGTCAAGGCGAGTCCGATGAGCCTGCTGTTACCGAGTACGCGGGGCAAGAGCCAGCTTTTACACATCATCGACACACCCGGACATGTCAACTTTGCGGACGAGATTGCTGCCTCGTTGCGACTGGTAGACGGTGTGGTGCTGGTCGTGGACGTTGTGGAAGGTGTGCAAATTCAGACTGAGCTGGCGATCAAGCATGCTGTGCTTGCTGGGCTCCCTTTGACACTCGTCGTCAACAAAATGGATCGTTTGATGCTCGAACTGAAGCTACCCCCCACGGATGCCTACTTTAAGCTCAAGCATGTCGTGGAGGAAGTCAACACATACATCGAGAACACAATTCCTGGCCGAGGCGAGAAATTCAGGGTCAGTCCCGAGAAGGGCAACGTTGCTTTCGCGTGCAGCAGCATGGAGTGGTGCTTCACCCTACCGAGCTTCGCGACCATGTACGCTGAAAGCTATCCCAATACAGAGTTCGATGTGACAGAATTCAGCCGGAGATTATGGGGCGATATCTATTTCAATCCAGGATCGAGAAAGTTCACGCGCAAGGCACAAGAAGAGAGGGCAAAGAGGAGTTTCGTGCACTTCGTACTGGAACCCATCTACAAGGTCTACTCGCACACTCTGTCAGATTCGCCAGAGGATCTGAAGAGAGTACTTGCGAGCCTTGGCATTTCCCTAAAGCCCAGCCAGCTGAAGGCGAACGCGAAAGAGCTGCTCAAGATGGTCTGTGAGCAGTTTTTCGGCCCTCCTGGTGGTTTTGTGGACATGGTTGTACAGCATATCCCGTCACCTGTCGAAGGTGCCAAACAGAAGCTGGAAAAGTATTACACGGGCCCTATGGGCTCCAAGACTGCCACCTCGATGCTGGAATGCGACCCGGATGGACCTCTGGTCGTGCATGTGTCGAAGCTCTTCAGTACTCCAGACGCACAGGGCTTTCACAGCTTCGGAAGGGTCATGAGCGGAACAGCAAGACCCGGCCAACAAGTCAGAGTGCTTGGTGAAAACTTCAGCATTGACGACGATGAAGACATGGTCAACGCTACAATTGAGAGCGTGTCACTCGCAGAGAGCCGGTACAGCGTTCCTGTTTCCGGCGTACCTGCTGGAAACTTCGTGCTCTTGGGCGGCGTCGACAACTCGATCATGAAGACAGCAACGATAGTCCCGCCGAAACTGCCTGATGATGAAGAAGCGTACATCTTCAAACCGATTGCGCACTTCTTTGAGAGTGTCTTCAAGGTCGCCGTGGAACCAATCAACCCATCTGAACTGCCCAAAATGCTGGACGGGTTACGGAAGATCAACAAGTCTTACCCACTCATCACGACGAAGGTCGAAGAGAGTGGTGAACACGTTGTACTAGGAACTGGCGAGCTTTACATGGACTGTGTGCTTCACGACCTCCGCAAGCTCTATGCGCAAATGGATATCAAAGTTTCAGATCCTGTGACCAGATTCTGTGAGACCTGTGTCGATCAAAGCGCCATGAAGTGTTACGCATTGACGCCGAACAAGAAAAACAAGCTGACATTTGTCGCCGAGCCGTTAGATGACGGTATCGCTGAAGATATTGAGTCTGGCAAAGTCAGCATCAAGGATCCAGTTCGGAAGGTGGGCAAGTTCTTCGAGGAGAGTTACGGCTACGATATCCTTGCCAGTCGAAATATCTGGGCCTTCGGTCCGCACGACATGGGACCGAACATACTTCAAAACGATACCCTACCCTCTGATGTCGATCAGAAACTCCTCCGCAGCGTCAAGGACACCATACGGCAGGGTTTTGCATGGGGTACACGAGAGGGACCTCTTTGTGAAGAGCCCATCCGAAATGTCAAGTTCAAGATCACCGATGTTGAGCTGGCGAGTGAAGCCATCTTCCGCGGAGGTGGACAGATCATTCCAACTGCACGCCGAGCCTGCTACTCCTCTTTCCTCATGGCCGGTCCTCGCCTCATGGAGCCCGTCTACCAAGCCAACATGATCGGCCCTGCCAACGCCGTCTCAGCCCTCTACACCGTCCTCGCCCGCCGCCGCGGCCACGTCCTCAGCGACGCCCCCATCCCTGGCACGCCACTCTACAGCGTCAAAGGCCTCGTCCCCACCATCGACTCCTTCGGCCTCGCCACAGATTTACGAATTCACACTCAAGGACAAGCTACATTATCGCTCGTTTTTGATCGGTGGAGCGTGGTTCCGGGCGATCCGCTGGACAAGAGTATTAAGCTGCGGCCGCTGGAGCCAGCGAATGCGCAGGCTACAGCGAGGGATTTTGTGCTGAAGACGAGGAGGCGGAAGGGTTTGAGTGAGGATGTTACGGTTAGCAAGTATGTCGAGCCGGAGATTATGAGGCAGCTCAGGGAGACGGGGATGCTGGATGGGGCTTGAGAGGATATACCGGGTCTGGAGATGAGATTTGAAATGCTGATTTTGCAATCGGAAGGTCTCGTCGGAGACATACAGCCACAGGCGCAGCTGATGTGATTCGGCAATTCTTCCCAACGACGGGCAAACCCGTCCAGAGCTCCCGACGCCGTGACCAATACTCCCGAAAGAGGTGGAGTACTGCGCGCGAGGGTTGCGAGTCTTGGAAGGAGCAATACGTGGTCCATAGCATCTGAATGAGGAAGGTAGGAAAGGCCAAGACATGACATTTACTAGTCCTTCGCGAATGGCAAAGTGTGTGGTTTTCGGTTCTTTGCTACCTTCCAAAGAAAGCTGCAACCCGGTCAAGGCAGCACGTCAGAGGGCGATGGACAAGCAGTCCCTTTCGAACCAACACGAGCTTCCTCTAGTCGTACATCCGTCAAGTCCTTCCATCCATCCCCACCAAAGAGCCAAGCAAGAAGCAAGAAGAGAGAAGCAAAGTCTCAATCACAAGCTCAACCCCTCCAAATACTTCCTCGCAGCCTCGACAGCCTCATCCACCTTCTCAACATTCGTGCCCTGGCCCAGACTCGTCGCGCCCTTCCCGCCCGCCTTACCACCGACAATACCAGCAATCTCACTGGACCACTTCGCAGCATCGGCACCCTTGCCCTGCGCCTCAGCAGAGACGTGGCAGCCATGGAGAACTTTGCCCTCGTCTGATTTGCCGAGCAGGTAGACAGTCTTGTCTTTCTGCTTGGTGCTGACGACTTTGATCGCTTCCTGCACGGCTTTTGAGCCCGCGGAGACCGGCACGCTGAGGACGAGGGTCTTGTTCTCTTTGTTCTTTTCGAAGTAGTCGGTAAGGGCGTCGAGGACACGCTTGGCTTCTGCTTTCTGTGCAGTCTTCTGGTGGTCGAGGTTATCCTTGACGACCTTGCCGATGCGCTCGCGGAGCTTGTTCTTGACGATCGTGCTAATTTCCAGCTTGCCGAGCTCATGCTGCCATTCTTTCGTGCGGGTCTCCTTTTCAGGGCCGTAGGTCATCTTCTCGAGCTGGCTGATCTTGTCGGTCCAGTCCTGTGCCTCGACTTGGACTTTATAGGCCATGGAACCAGTGACGGCGACGATACGGCGGATGCCCTTGGCGATGCCGCTCTCCTCGACGATGATGAGGTCTTTGATCTCGGTTGTGTTCTTGACGTGAGTGCCACCGCAGAATTCGATTGAGACGTCTCGCCAGTCTTTGCGCTTGACGTCTTCGAGGAGGTCCTCTACAGGTACGCCGATGGAGACGACCCGGACAGGATCTGGGTATGTCTCACCGAAGACAGCACGGACTCCTTCGATCTGCTTGGCGGTAGCGAGGGAGACTTCTTTCGAGTAGACCTCGCTGTTCTGGCGAATGTAGCTTGTGCTCTTCTCCTCCACCTGTGAGAGTTCGGCATCGGAGCAGCCAGCCTTGTGACTGAAGTCGAATCGCAGCTTGTCTTCAGCGACGAGAGAGCCTTTCTGGTTGATGTCGTCGCCGAGGACCTCGCGAAGTGCGAAGTTGAGAATGTGCGTGCCAGTGTGGTTATTGCGGATCGGTTGTCTCCGTAGCTCATCGTACTGGCAGAGGACCTCGCTGCCGACATCCAGGGTACCGTATGACATGTAGCCAGTGTGCATCACGTAACCGGCATACGATTGTACATTTTGGACATCCACTTCAGCCTCGCCATCGATGAGAATCTTGCCGATGTCGTTCTCTTGACCACCCTGCTCGGCATAGAAGTTGGTTCGATTCAGAACGACGCCAAATTGCTCGCCGGATGGGACCTCTTTTGTGGATTTGAGGAAATTGCCACCATGGTAGATGGCCTTGATGGAGGCAGAGATGTTCCCCTTCTCAAACTTTGCAGAGTCGTCCGTCTTCGGAACATCTGGCATCTGCTCCAAGGCGTTGATGTCGTGTACGGTGAGCTTGACGAGGTCTGCGCCGGCCTTCTTCTCACCTTTGGACGCCTCTCTCGCTTTGATACGTGCCTGCTCGACGTCTTCCTCGTTGATGTCCAGTCCGCGTTCCTCAGCCATTAGCTTGGTGAGATCAACAGGGAAACCGTAGGTGTCGTATAGCCGCCACACGTCTTCGCCGGCGAGTTCTTTCGAGTTGTTGACCTTGCACTGCTGGGCGTACTTCTCAAACATCGCCTCGCCTCGATCGAGGGTCTTGGCGAAGCTGACTTCTTCTTCGTCCAGAATCTCCTTGACCTCGGCCTGCTTCTTCTTGATGTTGGGAAACATCTCGCCCATCTGCTTGACAAGCGTAGGCAGGATTTGCGAGAAGAAAGTGCCAATCTCGGTATTGAAGTATTTTCTGGCATATCGCGCGCCTCGTCGCAGCACCCTTCGAACGACGTATCCTCGACCAACGGCATCTGGTGCAGCTCCGTCCGAGATGGCGAATGTGAGCAGTCGAATGTGATCCGCGACTACACGGTAGGCGGTGTCAATGCCGTCAGGGTCGTCGTCGCCAAATTTGCCACGGTATTCCCTCGCTCCAGTGATCTCTTGAATCCGGGCGAAGAGTGGCGTGAAGACATCAGTGTCGTAATTCGACATCTTGTTTTGCAGGATCGAAACCAATCGCTCAAAGCCCATTCCAGTGTCGATGTGCTTGGCGGGCAATGATTTCAGTGACTTGTCTGGCTCGCGATTGTATTGGATGAAGACGTTGTTCCAGATTTCGATCACGTTTGGGTCGTCCTGGTTGACAAGGTGTGCGGCATTGCGACCGCCAATGCGATCGTAGTGGATTTCTGAGCAAGGTCCGCAAGGTCCCTGATCACCCATCTCCCAGAAGTTATCCTTCATGTCACCAGTCAGGATGTGATCTTCTGGCACGCCGATTGCCTTCCAGAATTCCTTGGCCTCCGTATCCGGCTCGAGTCCAGCATCAGGCTTGCCTTCGAAGTAAGTGACATACATCCGATCGGGCTGGAGGCCGTATACTTTCGTAAGTAGGTTCCAGGAGAATTTGATGGTCTCCTCCTTGAAGTAATCACCGAATGACCAGTTGCCCAGCATCTCGAAGAAGGTGTGGTGGTAAGAGTCCTTGCCAACATCGTCCAGATCGTTGTGCTTGCCACCTGCACGGATACATTTCTGCGAATTGGCGGCGCGCTTGAGCTTGGCGAAGTCTGAGTTGGGGTCGACAGTGCCCTGAAAGATGGACTTGTACTGGTTCATGCCAGCATTGGTAAAGAGAAGGGTTGGATCTGACAGCGGCACCACGCTGCTGCTTGGGACGAACGTGTGGCCATTTTCTTTGAAGTAGCTGTGAAATTGTCAGCATCCAGCGTAGCCTTGGACTCGCTGTCCTATTTTCAGAACTGCTCTGGGTATTTTCCATGTTGCAGAAGAAGAATGGTATACTCTCACGTGCTTCAAACTTGAAGAGTCATGTGCACGTCGAGTGGAGTGTTTATTGATGGGAGCTCAATGAATCGAAGGACGTACTCAATGAAGGTGCTTCTAACCTTGACGGCCGTCCACTCAGGGTCACTACCCTTGGCAGAGGCCATAGCGAGAAGGTGGTTGTTGCGTGGCAGTCGTAGTAGTTGTCGGAGGCGTGGCGGTGGCCGGGTCTTGGTGGAGTGGAGGGAAAGAAGACCTTGCAGCGAGCTTCTAGAAACGCTGCAGCTCCGCATCCACCTTCTTCGGCTGCTGCGATCTCACCACAGAATCCCGAACTCGTATCCTCACGCTTCGATGAGGGTCTCGATAAGTCTGCGTGCCTGGCGCGGTGACAAGCTGCGGAGTTGGTGATGAAAGATGCAGACTGCGATGAACTGCGACCTCAATACTACGCCTGCAGGTGTTGCTGGAGGCCTGCCGCTGCCATTGGCTGGAACAAAGCGACGAGCGGCCGATGACTCAACTGGCGACCACGAGCGCTTCACCAAACGATTTAACCTCCTCAATCTGGGTACGTACGGGATGTGGGCGCATGCGATGTTGGGTGTGTCTGACAACTTGAGCGCGCAGGTGCAGAGCCTCATGGCAGCAGCACGTACTACATCCCCGTCTCTCAGCCGACCGGCCAGGTCGCTGCGCCGACCACGATACCTACCACCGTGAAAGCTAACCCGGAGACGGGTAACAATGAGCGGATGCAGATTGATGACACGCGTGATCGCGTCTACATTCATAGCCTAGACGACGAGCTGGCGGACATTGAATCGGACGAAGAGAAGCTCATCTTCCTCCCGGACATCGAGAAGCGATTTAGCAAGATACCTCAGCATGTGTTAAGGGGTCGCCGCGATGATGGTCACGAAGGTCAGCAGCTGGTGCTTTACAGCGTGCCCAAGTCCTTGACGACTGATGAGGACGATGATGCTGTGAGAAAGGCGATACTGGAGACGCGGCATCGGGCTCGCGAGAAGGCTGTGGAGGAGGCGAGGCAACAGGACATGAATTGCAAATATGGGCAGAGCAGGGACGTGGGATGGGCAGAGACTGCGCATGGCTACAGTGCTGGATACGTAGAGGAGCTGGATGATCCAGATGCAATGGACATGGACTGAGACATCACTCAAGAGAACAATACTTTGCGCAGCACATCACCAAGACCACAATCTCAGACACTTGAGTGAATCGAATTGGACCCCGCCGCGATGCAAACGCCTTGCAAACGCGCAGCTGTGTCTGCACCCGAAACAGCACTCCTCTCTGCGCTAGCTTTTCCCTCGCTCTCTCATCAAGGTCGCTCATCACCAAGCGTCCGACTTCAACAAAATCTCCGCCCACTACTTTGAGACCGCCGCTCGAGATCGCCAATGGCGGGACCACCACCCTCTATCAATACAGTTGTGCCGGCGCCCCCACCTGACTTTAGACAGCCATTCCTCGACGCTCCAGAGTAAGTAAACCCTCGCTCTAACGAGCGAGGGAGTCTAGACAGACCTCGTGACTGATCTGCGACAGTTTCTCTGCTCCAGCTGTAGTCGTCAACGTCTGTCACCTGCCAAAAGTCTACCACATCAACGAAAAGATTTTGAACGCGTCCTCTCACTGCTTCGTCACTGCGCTTAAACTCGCCTGGAACCAAGGCAAGAGCCGTGTCGTCAGTCTTACTGATGATGACCCTCAACTCTTCAAGGTCTACGTCAATTGGCTGTACCAAGGCAAAGTCTTTGTCGAGAAGAGCGAAAGTGCATTGCAAAGAGGAGGAATAAACGACGTCTTTCAGCGGTGTCTCGGTCTCTACGCGCCCGGCGACAAGCTACTGGACCCAGATTCCAAAGACGCTGTCAGCGACGCGCTGGGGCACTGCTTGGAAACACCTGCTGGTGCAGATAAATGTTACCTACCACTCGCAGCACAGGTCAGTTTCTTATACGACGACACGGCCACTGATTCTCCTCTTCGCTGTGTCCTGGCTGGAAAAATTTCCTCCTTGTCCAATCTACGAGATCTGTTGTTGGAAGGTTAGGACCCTAGGTTCCTTCAGGATGTCGCGTTAGCATGCGGCAAATATACCTTACAGACATGGAAGGCTGCTGCTGCTGGTTGCGATTTCCACGGGCATGCGCCGGGAAAGGGGAACTGCTACCGCACAAAGCGAGTTTGGCCATGAGCAAGGCTATCCTTCGGAAGGATACAACAGGAGGCAAAGAGGCAGGCAGAGAGATACTTGGGGCCGCATGGGCAGAGAAACGGAGGACCAACAAGCGCGCGTTGAATTGAGGCATCACCTACAACGTGGGAAAGAGGCTCGGCTATGAGAGCTGCATGATGGCCTTGTAGTCTCTCCATGCCAGTCTTAAAACCCAGGAGCATCCTCGAAATGAAGCGCTCCTTCCTCTTTGGAAGCGTTCCTTCGTCGAATTTTGCACGTGAAAATGAGTTTTGGCGTTTGCGCTAAAAGCTTTCCGCGTTTGTGGGCCCAGGTCCAAAAAATGGCTTGCTCGCTCCTAAATCCCTTCACATCAACTCCAAGATCTGCCGGAGAGATTTCCCATCATAGCGGACACGGTCAACAAGAGGAGAAGGGGAAGATCGAGCTGCTCTGTGTCCTACAGACCGGGATTCGAGGCAGTGCAGTATGCTAGCCTTGACGTGCATCGACATCAAGCTGACCACACAACACTTGTATTCGCAGGAAAAATTGTCCTCGTCAAAGTCGGTAAACTAGCAACACACTTCCACGTGAACGAGAAGTTGATCTGCGACAGCTATCCGTTCTTCGTCGCTGCACTGAAGAAGGAATCGTGATAGGGCCAGAGGCATGCTGTCGCCCTTCCAGAACAGGACCCGGACTCCTTCGATGTCTATTTCATTTGGATCCTCGGTCGCCGAATCCACCTCAAGTGTGATGAAGACGAGACCACCGCAGCTTACAAATTTCTTGACCTGTACACGCTGGGTGACACCTTGCTTGACTTGGACTTCAAGGATGCGGTCAGCGATTATCTAGCAGGATTGTTTGCACCGTGGACGAGGAAGATGGCCGTTTGTCCTTGCCTGATTCAGAATACAGAACGGAGCTTTACGCAAAGATGGCATCCAACTCATATCTTCGCAAGCTTCCTACGTGCCACGCCGCTCAATTAGTCGGAAGCGAGTATCTGCACAAGGAAGATCCTCCCGCATTCCTCCTTGATATCGCTAGATACTTGTGCGAACACAAGGGCGAGCTACAGAGTGTTGAGATTTTCATGAAGGCGGCTCGTAGATGTGACTTCTACGAGCATGCAGAGAGAGAAGGAAATTGCTACCTCGAGAAATACTACACTGTACTTCAATGACCACACTTGGGTCCCCAAGGAGGAGCATTTAGAAGCATAGCCGAGGCCAGCGCAAAGTCATGGAAGCGATAGCACAGAAATGAAGCGAAAACAACCACGATTTATATACATAGTAGTGCAAGAGCCCGCAGCTTCACCAAAAATCTTCAAACCCTCGGCCCCCGTCTCCTGTGCGCCCTCAAATGTCTCGCATACCCGCCCCTCGCCACCTCTTCCTCCCGCTCATACACCGCTTCGCCATCCGACGTGGTAGTAAACCATCCCTCGCTCGTAGGCGTCGCCGCCGCAGCAAATCCATCCTCACCAACAATTCCATTACCTCCAATCCATGGTGCATATCCGCTCGACGCAGCAGCCGCGCTGGAACTGGCTGCCGGCACGGTGACGTAGACCATCGATGTCTGTGTAGCGACGTATGTCGATGTGTACGAGGTTGAGGAAGAGGGTGCGGCGGCGGAGGAAGATGGCGTGGTGTAAGTAGCCGGCGCAGGAGCCGAGCTCGACGGGACAGCAGCCGAAGACGATGGAGCAGCAGCCGAAGATGATGGAGCAACAGCAGAAGGAGCCGCAGCAGACGCTACCGCCGCCGACGATCCACTCTGGTAAACCTTCAAAGCAGCAAACTCCCAATACGCATCCACGAAAGCCGCCGGATTAGCCTCAACAAACCCATCACAAGTCGGCCACTGCTCCGAATAACACGAGCTCGAAGCCCACGCATTCCCCGCCCACGATCCGCAGAAATCCGTATTGATTATAATTTGCTGATTCACAAATGTCGTCGCCAGATCGAAGGCGCCAGAGAAGGAAGCAAGAGGCGTGCCCCAGGTCGAAGGATCAGGGGAAGAGCCGAGGATGTCTGAGGGGACGGTGCCGGAGTTGGAGAAGAAGAAGATGTTGATGGCGGAGGTGGTCCATTCGAGGGCGTAGATGCCGCCACCGGCGGTGTTGAAGCCGGCGCCGTAGCTTTGCTCGTTGTTGGCGTTGATTTGGCAGCCGGTATTTTCGCTGGAGGGGCCGCAGTAGGTGGACGAAAGAGAGCCGGAGAAGCCTCCGTTGTTGGTGAGGGTACATCCGGGGCCAGTGTGAAGGGTGATGTTGTTGGAGTCTTGGGCGTTGACGCCTTCGAAGATGTCTATTTCACCTCCGTTTGGCCAGTTCGGGCCAACGGTCCAGAACGCAGGCCTGCAATATATAAGTCATGAGGTTCGGGGAAGAATGGAAGAGGCTGGCATACCAAGTTCCGCATATACCTCCCGGCATATGCGTAATATTCGCAACAATCAGTCCAAACTGATAAGACTTGTTGCTCGTCAAACGAACGCTAGGACGTCCGCCAGGAGTAGTGTTGACATGATCCACTCCCATATACACGCCCTCACTACTCTGGGTAATGAGGTTGGAAGAAGTCGCAGCATCGCGACTTTGATAAGCCACGAAGCCTTGGGTTGGGTCAGCACCCTCGAAGAAGGCGAACTGGTCGAAGAAGCCTTGCTCGATGTAGTCGTCCTCCAGGATGTAGCCGGCCAGACCAGTGGCGGCGTAGAAAGCGAGTGTGGTAATGAGTGTGGAAAAATGCATATTGATGAATAAATGAGTGACTGTGCGTACCGGACGCAGGTGGAGGAAGCGAGCAAGGCTTGTTCTTGGGAGAGCAGTGAAACGACAGAATACGGATGAGAAAAACGAAGAAAGAGAGGAAAATAGGTTATACTTCCCCCAAGAAACTACTCCAAGGAAAAGGAGACGTCGGAGGCCAGCGCCAGTGTCGTCCACACGGCTCTAGCGTGAGCGGCACATCTCAGAGGCAGGAAACAATGTTCATCAAAAGGGCCGCGACTCCCTTTGTTTGCTCCATCCGCGTTTCTGGAGCGGGTATATCGGCGCCATAATCTTGCTCTCGATAATTCGAAGGGGGCGCTATGGCAGCCATTCAGTGAAAATCATGTGTGCGTTGGCGGAAGTCCACATGGCGGATGAGAAAAAGGCTCCAGAGTAAATCTGCACTCCGAGCCTCTGATCCAATACCATGCCATCAACGAAGCGACCAAAGAACATGGCGGGTTTCAACTCCTGAAGTCGAGGTAAAGTGCGCAGCCAATGGGGCGGCTGAGACGCGTTTCCTTCGCGCTGAGACCTCACATTTAACGACGCTACTGTCGGTGGACTGCTTCTTCTTGTCGCAACACCGACGACACGTATGCGGCCTGGGGAATATGGTTTCATCTCAAGCACCAGCAATGGACTCGCGTCGGCAGTTCTGGTTGCCAGGCCGTCCAGCATGGCCTTGAAGCGCCTGTGTCCCAGCCCCCGGGCTAGGGCGCCTGTTTGAAGAAGTGTGCGCTTCCAGAAGGGCGTCTCTTAAGAGTTCGCGTGGGCCTCGTGAATGGCGAAGATGTGTTCACGGACACGAATCATGGCTAAGTCGAAAGTGATGATGTTGAACAGGAAGAAGAAGTTTACTGTTTGGGGAGCCGCGACCAAGGGATGCAGTACCTCGGGCCTTCCCGCCTCAATGAAACGGTCCCGTTCCACAAGGCATTTGGCATCGACAACGATATGCTGAAAATCCTCACCATCTCACCATCTCTTCATTACGACTCGATGCTCATTTCTACAACACATCATGACCTCAACGCTATGCTACAACAAATCCGGCCGTCCCACATTACTTCGAAAGCCCGAGCTCTCAAGGCCACCAGTTCATGGTCTTGTAGCTCTCAATCACCTTCTCGACTTCTTCCTTGGTGATGCGTTCATGCTGTGGTCTGTTGGGGGCATCTCGTCAGTTCAATCACTCAATACTCGAAGATAGGGAAGTAAACTCACCTAAACCCAACCACCGACTCGAACCTCGAGCCATCTATCGAGAGGTCTGCATCCCTCAAAATCTCCTTCTCCATGAACGGACTCAGCGGTCCTCCGTTGCCCTTGATCGCCGCCGCCTCCTGGAGATCCGCCCAGTCGTCGAGCGTGTCATCATTCACGTCGTCCACCACGTGCTCCAAATTCAACCTCGCGAACGTATTCACAAGCGCGTTCTGGAAACCAGTCTCGATGCCGAATATCTCTTTGATGATGCCTGCCATGGTTCCCTGCGTTGTGCGGCCCTTGTCCACGACGTTAAAGACGATGCGATCGCCGGTCACGCCTGGTATTGAGTCGTTCTTGGACCTCCATTCTGCGGCTTCCCAGCACGCGCGTACAGCGTCTTCCACGTGAATGGTATTGGTCCTCAACTCGCTGCTCCAGAGCCATTTCATCGTCTCTTTCGGCTCGCGGCTCTGGTAGACTCTGGCTAAGCACAGCTGTGTCCCTAGCCATCGCCCGCCATATGGTCCGTATACATTGGGCAACCGCAGCACAACCAATTTCAAATCCGGCATCTTCACAAGCTCCTCCTCCGCTGCCAGCTTCCATTTCGCTTGCTTGGTATGCGGTTTGCTCGTCTTATCCGTCTCTTTCTGCGGCGTCTTGTTTGGATTGTATACCGAGCCCGTGCTGACTTCCACAAACACCTTCACGCCTCTTCTCGCAGCCGCCTTGCCCACCGTCGCGCTTAACTGGAAGCTGCGTAATTTGTACACTTCATCGTCTTGTGAGTATCGCGTCTCGCCGCCGCAGTTGAAGACATAATCGAATTCGCGTTTCGATCCATCGGGCTTCGGTGGGAGGTCAAATATGCGCGCTTCGGACTGTTCTCTCGAAGCATCTGCTTGAACGAAGTTCTCCCGCGAACAGGCTTCTTTGAACTCTGGCGCAAGCGATGCAAGCTCCGGTAGCTGCTTGTCGATGAGGCGTAACGTTGACGCGAGCTTGTTCTGGTGGATGTAGTTTGCGAGGAAGCGGCCGATGTATCCTATGTGTAAACTCAATATAAGCGATTCTGAGCTTCCTCCCGAGATTGCCGCCGAGAACAAGGCTTTTCCGTACCGAGACCGCCAATGATCAGGACTGCCGGCTTTTCTGGTTCTGTCGTCTGCTCTGGGATGTGTTGTTCCTGGACTTGCGTTGGTTCTTCGCCGTTGCTGCTGGCGGCTGGGGCGCCGCCGGCAGCCGCTTGGCTGGAACTAGGATCGCTCGCGTCGGCCATCTCTTGCACACACTCGCTCTCTCTGCCAACCGCAGCCTTCTCGGATGAGGATGTATATTGGCGACGTCGAAAAATGGGCAGAAAGCTGGTTAAGGCTGGGTTTCACACGGTAAAGACCGACAGTACGAGAACCTTGTGCCCCAAAAGCCCCGCAGACGACAGAGCTCTTGTGGGAAGAAGGAACGAGGAAAAAGGACTGCCTCTGCGCGCAACGCACAAGAGAGCGGGCGGGGTGATGGGAGATACAGCAAGACGAGCTTAGAAGCGAAGAAGAATGCGGCCGCGGGAAGGAAGAAAGAGGCGTGAGGTAGAGTACATGTACTATGCCTCCATGGCTTGGACGGCCGCACTAAAGCCTCGCTCGTGCATGATGCAGTATGCAGGCCCCCAACAGCCGCCCAGGCATTGGAAGAGACAACGAGCAAGCCGCAGGAGGGCCGACCAAACGCACTACGTAGATAGATTAACACAGAAACGGCGAACAGTATGACCACTCTAACGCATGCGCTGAAATGGGCAGCGCAAGATGGTGTAAGCGGCCGGATGCCCCCATGGCGAGGCAATATGGCATAGTTCGTTAGAGGTTGTGTTATGCAGGTTCGCATAGCTAGTCGTACAAGCTTGGGGAGGGCCCCACGGCCTTGGGTGCAGGACGGTTCTTAGTGAAATTCGCAGGCAAAGCAAAGGCTGTTGTTCGGTACATTGCGCGCTTG
The DNA here is from genome assembly GCA_002785995.1 of Mycosphaerelloides madeirae. Classification (NCBI taxonomy): domain Eukaryota; kingdom Fungi; phylum Ascomycota; class Dothideomycetes; order Mycosphaerellales; family Mycosphaerellaceae; genus Mycosphaerelloides; species Mycosphaerelloides madeirae. The sequence continues at coordinate 62,767 of NHNV01000080.1, read as the reverse complement.
CCGCTGCAGGAGTCATGCATATCCGGTAGGTGCAGGTGGTGTAGGTTGCTCTTGCTGTTGTCGTCCATCTCCTGTGACCTGCGTTGTTGTTGTTGTTGTTGTTGAGAGTAGCCGATCGACCGATGTAATAACAACGACACCGGTCGTGATAAGCGAAGGATTGAAAGGCTTCTGGTCAAGGTGTGAGCTAGAACGGAAAGCAGAGGTGAAGATGCTTCCACGAGCTTTGCCCGTCGGCTACGTACATGGACTCCACCCTGAACCTGGCTCGTTCAACCCGGCACTGGCTCGCGTGGAGAAGCAATGAACGAACCGGACGCCTGCTCGCGCATATATGGACTGGGTTGGGGGACGATGGTCTTATCAAATCGTGGTCGTGGCTAATACCTACTTCAAATGTTGATTCTGCTGGTTGCCCCCATCACCAAACAGCGACCAGCTCCAATCGTAGCCTCTTGGCCTGTCGAAGCAGTCGACCTCAACATTCAACATATGAGCCGTGCCGTCTATCCGACCCTCGTCGCCGAAAGGGCACGGCTCGAGGCGCTACATTCGTTCCAGATTCCTTAGTTTCGCCCAACTAGCTCTTTCGCACTCCTAGCCTAGGGGCCGCTCACATGTAGGCTCTTTTTGTAATATGTATATTCAAAATTATGGGGGCTCTTTTGATGTTTGGTGACAAGCGGCTCAATCCTGCTGCCGGTAGATCTGCTTCTGGGATTCAATCGTTCACAAAATGTTGTGATCTTGCGCTGCAGCTAAAGCAGACCGGATTGCCCCCCCACCACACACCAAATGCGCACTCCTGCATTAGCAGCGAGCGGGCGCATGCGGAGGCGGATTGCAGAAATTACTCGCATCGGCGCAATAAATCATCAATCGATCGCCTTTCCGCATTGCAAGCAGCAGAGGTCCTCGGCGTGTCGTTCTCCATCGGCGTTCGTGATGACAAGCTCAGTGTCCGTCGCTTGATTGTCTTCGTCAATTCCATTTGACATGCCCTTGATGAAGACTTCTGAAGTAAAGGCGCCCTTTGCCGCTGTCGCAACGGCCGGAGAGGAGGGGGTAATGTTCGTATTCTTTGGGCGGCCTCTCTTTCTCGACGTGGCGGATGCGCCTTTCTTCCTTCCGCGTGCTTCGTCTGCTGTTGAATGGTCAGTCCTGCCAAAAAAACAAACCGTCTGAGGTTATTATTGCGTACCTGCTGATTGGACTGCCCTCTCAGCGATGCATTTGACATGCAGCCATTTGCGGCACTCTAAATTGGAGCACTGCAGGATCATCTCGTCTGGATTTTGAGGTTTGTTGTCCACGCATATTATGCGCAGTTTCTCGTCAAAGTCAGCTGGATGCAAACGTCAAAATTGAGTTCAGCAGGAGACTCACCGAAAACGTCTTCGTGTTCGCGTGATCTAACGTCTGTCTCCAGAAGAATTGCTCTTCATCGACCAGTACATCGTTCTCATCCGAGTCGTCCCACCGAACGACATCGATAGTGCCGTTCACGGCCATCGCATCAATCACATCCATTTGGTTCGTCGGAATCAGCTCGCTCTTGCCATGGTAGTCCTTGCGACCGTGATCAAGATCTTCGGGTCGATTCAGCCAAGCTACTCGAATGAAGACATGCTCGGAATCCAAGGCTCGAACTTCAAGCACTTTCGCTTTCCACTGCCCTGCGACATCAATCCTGCCCTCTTCGAATTCTTCGCCGTCGCATTTGACCAGAATGCACTGGCCTGTCACGATGCTCTCGGAGCCAACTACTTGCACCTGTCAGCACGCAACTTCCAATGGTCGCAGATTCACATACCAGTAAACTTCTTGTATTTCCTTAGGCTCTCCCATTTGTCTCTTGGCCTGACCTCGTACTGTACGGAAAGTCTGCTCTCCCATAGGTCGTCTTGAATTTGCCAAGCTTGTGCATCTCTTTTCCGCTTCCTAGAAAGAGGGGCCGTAGCTACCGTGAACGGATTGCCAAGCTTGTCGAGATATAGCTTCAATTTGTGTCTGTCTTCCTCACTAATCGCATCGGGGAGCTGCTGCTGCTGTTGCTGAGGTTTTGCGCTCTTCGCGGTCGTGCCGTTGGTGGCTTTGGGAGTCTTTTTCGATGTCGCGCGCATTGCAAAAGCTTCGCGACACGTGTGGACACGTCGTGTTGCGCGCGATTGTCTAAGGCCGCCGTTGTGTCTCGAGGGTGGCTGGAGTCGTTTTGGCGTGTGAAGATCTGGTCGCAACTTGCCCTCGCGCTATTTGGAAGGCCGTAGAGTCCGGTGAGATGTATATATATATATATATCACTTGTCAAAGTCAGTGATTGTGGAGTCGGCGATTTAGATGTGGTCGCGGCTGTGGTGGTTGTGGAAGCATTCGCAAGGATTCATCGAGTCGCTGGATTGTGAGGAGTCGCGGTCCGTGCTGACACGTGCTAATTTAGTGTATGCTCCGTACATAATAATCAGGCTGATCTTCACAATTCATGCAAGCTCTCTCACTGCTACAATAATACTCGTCCCCGCTGTCGATTGCATATGATCGCCTCGCCATCTCGTCAATTTCAGCCTCGTCAATGACATCACAACCGGGACGAGCATTACAAGCACAGCAAGGTCAATCCGTCAGCGGGCTCAATCGCGGTTCCCCATCTTGCAACATGCACGACATGGAACACCAACGCTTACGTGGATGGCCGATGCTTTTCGGACTGGTTGCGCTGACACAACGGAACAACGCAAGCATGGTAGCGATGAGAAGTAATGCTCTTCAACAGAGGCAGACAGCAAAGGCATAACCACTCACGATAGCTTGCTGGAGGATTGAGGATTGAGGTTGAGACGTCTCGTACGAAGTAGATGCAGCTCTGGCAGCTCTCTCCGCGTCTAGACGCGTGCCGGATTCCCACTCTCTCACAGTAGTAGCAGAATACGCATACGAGGAAGTGCGAGCTCAGCTTGGCGCCGTATGGGAGCGATTTGGCCAGCGGCAATAGAATCGTCGTCAGCTCTTGCGCAGCCAAGCCATGCCACCATTCAGGAAGGGAGATGGTCCCTTTGTTATGGGCGGCACGATGTATCTCCCAACAAGCCGCATGTTACGGAGGGCAGGTGAGAGAAGTGGGAGGCCTGGTTCGCGGTGATGCTCCAGAAATGCAAGCTCTGCTTCTCCATCCCGACAACAGCGGAAGCGCGGAGGAGGCTCAATCCGTTGACTTTGTGGGCCGTCACTTGGTTCGAGGTTGTTGCAGAGCGCATGGCGGCATGGCGGCATGGTTGATCGACACATCGACGACATCATAGCCACACTAAAGTGCTCACGTCCGCCAGAAGCCGCGGAGCGTCCACGCACGCACGCATTCTATCCAGCATCCTTCATAACTGCTATTCTCATCTTCATCCGAGACCACGCCTGCTGCTCCTCTACTACTGCCACCAACTTGCTTTGCTCTTGTTGCTGTACTTCTGTCGTTACTCCCAAATCGTCCCATGACTCGCCAACCACCAACCCTCTGATCGCCGAACCACTGTCTGTCGCTGTGTTGAAGGCGGGAAGCGTCCATTCACTGCCGCCGCCGCCACCTGCTCCTTCGCTTGTCCCGGAACACGCGGCACCTGGGAGAACATCATAAAAAGGCAGACAACCGGGACTGCATTGCAGAGAAAGACAGCCAGCATGGCACGAAATCGAGGTATGTCTTTTGTCAGTCAAGCCTGCTGCCAGACACCCGGCACAGCTGCACTCCAGAAGCTACACCTCCTGCACGCGCAGATCCCTTGCAGCTGACATTGTCCCGCCTGCCTCACAGTCCTCTCCTTCATGAAGGAGTACCGCCAGCCTCGCTCGCCCACCTCCACGCCCACCTCCCCCGACACCGCTCCCAAGAACAGCGCCCCGCCGCCGCCGCCCCACCACGACGACCTCGACATCACCCCGAGCAAGACGCCGCTCAACGTCGACGCCGTATCCGCCCAGCTGCAGCAGAAGCTGGGCGAAGCGCCCCCCTCTCCTCGGTCTCCCACCGCTGCCTCAAGAGCTAGAGCAGACTCGCGCGCGACTACTCGCCCAAACAGCATGATGATGACGTACAATCCGCCCCAGGTCGAGCTCTCGCAGGACACGCCGCCCGAGCTGCAGCCCATCTTCACCTTTCTGAACAGCCACAGCAACAAGCTCTACCAGGAGGGCTACTTCCTCAAACTGCACGACTTGGACTCGAGGGGACGTCCCAGCCTGGACAGAGTATGGACGGAGTGCTTCGCCCAGCTGGTCGGCACCGTACTCTCGCTATGGGATGCTGCTGCGCTTGATCAAGCTGGTGAGGACGGTGAGGTGGTGCCAACTTTCATTAATCTCAGCGATGCCTCCATTCGAATGGTATGTTAAATCGATTAGGTTCCTCATATGCCCACTCAGACTGACCCTCTCTCCAGATCGAATCTCTACCCATGAATGGCGCCCACGGTGGTAGCCTACAGAACGTCCTGAGTGTGTCGACCGCTGCCAACAACCGCTACCTCCTCCACTTCAACTCCCTGAACTCACTGACACAGTGGACGGCCGGAATTCGACTCGCAATGTTCGAGCACTCAACGCTGCAAGAAGCATACACTGGCTCGCTCATAGCAGGCAAGGGAAGGTTTCTGAACAACATTAAGCAGATCATGGACCGTTCGAAGTTCCCGCACGAAGATTGGGCTCGAGTAAGATTTGGCGCAGGAACTCCTTGGCGACGCTGCTGGTGCGTCATCACTCCACCGGACGAGAAAGAATACCAAAAGGCGCAGAAAAGCCTCAAGAAGACGTCGACTTACAGCCGTGCGTTGATGCCGAAGGGCGATATCAAGTTCTACGAAACGCGGAAGGTCACGAAGAAGACGAAGCCAATTGCAACCATCACAGACGCCTATGCCGCGTACGCCATCTACCCACAATCAAAGCCCTTAATTGACCAGTCGACGTTGGTGAAGCTGGAAGGACTGGTGACGGATCATTCCAAGCAAGAGACGACAACGGAAGGGTTCGTCTTCGTCATGCCCGAAGTCCATCCGGCTGTCAGCGGCTTTGAAATGATGCTGCGATGGCTGTTCCCGGTTTTTGATACATTCGCTTTGTACGGCAGGCCCAATCGCTTGATTGCAGACACGCTCGACCAGCGAGGTCTGATGTTCGCCATGCCCAAAGACAGGCGCTACGGATACATGGACATTCTTGACGTTTCCACCCTTATCCACACTACTGGCAGTTCGAACTGGAGTGAGCGTCAATGGCGCAAAGAGATGAAAAAACTCACTTCCACCAAGGTAATGAACCGGATGGACAGCTCTGCTGCACAGATGAGCCAGCGGCGCAACACTACGAGTCGATCGTCTCTGCCACCAACTCGCATGGGTGGCGTACAATTCCAGGACTCCATGATTCACTCTACTCCTGGATCTAGGTCTGGTTCGCCTGGTCCAACGCCGAATTCAGAGAAAATCGTTCCGCCCAGGAGAACCGATTCTGCGCCTCCGCAGGCGATGAACATGTCTCCGCACAAGCGTTCCGTGTCGGAAGCCCATGGATACCGAAAATACAAGACGGAAAACCGATCGCGACTATCGCATGAGGCCAGTCGACCGGACGACGATGATGAACCGCCTCCTCCACCTAGGCACGGCGGAGTCCTTGGAATTGTTCAAGGATATGACACGCTCGATCGTATCAATTCCAACGACCAAGCCTACCCGGATCCAGCTTATGAGCAAGCTGCTCATGCCGCCGCATCGCCAAACTTGCTTCCTCCCGAACCCGTCCTATCACCACCCGCATTCCAACATAGTCCAAATGATCGTCCATTGACCGCACCCTATCAAGCGCCTGAACTGCGTCGCGCGCACTCCAATGTGGACGCTGCTACGCTATATCAGATGCAAGATGCAGTGAGACCAGCGGATGACGGGGTTGGCATTGCAATGGGAGTTCCATCAAGGAGCAGTGAATCCCTACCTTACCGCAACAACGCTGGCCTGGTAGCTGATCAGTCTCAAGGATTTGTGGGCGGCGGCGCGCCTCCGCGAGACCCTAGGCAACGGTTGAGTACCATCCCGGGCTCACCATACACCGGCAGTGATGCCGAGTATTTTCACTCCCCGCAGGAGCAAATGGCACCAATGGCGGAAGTGATTGCGGCGCACGACCGTCCATCGATTCAGCAATTGCATTCTAGCCATAGTATAACGAGGAAGCCGGTTCCCAAACAGCAGTCGCAGAGTGCGACGGAAGCAGAAAAGCAGGCTTCAGGTCGTAACCAAGACTCTCAGGTGCGTGCAATGAGGGAGCCAACCTCCCCAGATTCGCCCGTCTCAATGGGCGATGGTTTCTATGATGCAGTTGTTGACCAGGAGGCCTTAGAACGCATACTGAACGACAGTGGACGTACCAGCACAATCGCCTCTTCCGCTACACCTGACTACGCCAGCGTCGAAGAGCGCGAAATTGAGAAGAAGCCGAAGGAATGGCAGCGCCCCGGCAAGCTCAAGACCGTGGGAGACCCCGATCTAAAACCTAATGACATACGTCTCGGTGTAGGAAAGCTGGATACATTCGGCAGAGATCAGATAGAAAAGACTGCCGACATGCCGGCTATAAATTTTGGACCGACGTATTCATACAAACCCAACAGTCGCCCAGGCACAAGTGGGACGATGACACCGGGAGACATGGATAAGCGCTCGAGATCCAGGTCAGCGGATCGACTGCGACAGAGCTCTGGATACAGGTCGAGCGGCTATACCGCAACTCCTAGCCCTGGCGAGAACAATCGCCATTCATACTTCGGAGGCAGATCTACACCCACAGGTATTGAGACCACAGAGTCGCCTGACAGCCGTCACAGCATAGCCTGGACACCTAGCTCAGGGCCAATTGGAACGCCACTGGGCAGCACATCACAAAAGCGACATACTCTGACGCCGGAGGAATGGGTGCAGCACCGTGCTTCATTAGCCACACAAGTCATTGCACCGCACCGACGTTCTCCAAGCTCACTTTCCATGCACCAACAGAATACATCCACAAGCAATATCCAGCAGATGAGACGATCCTTGACGAAGACACCGCCACCTTTTGCGCGGGCATCGTCAGGAGATTGGACTGGGCAGAGTGGAATCCCACCCAGCCGCCCCATCTCAAGAGGCGCGAGCATGTACTTGGGAAATAGTCCGACTGGTGGTTTATCGTCCGCGACTCTCAGCGCCAAGGAGCAGATGTCCGTGGCCAAAGCCACGGGCACGCCCCTTCTCAACATCCAATCGAATGGTAGGAAGGAGGAGGAACAAGCCCCTGGTTTGGTTGGCGCTCTTGCTGCTCGTCAGCGCGAAAAAGCCGCCATGACACAAGGAATTCGCAGTGGAATGGTCCAGCACGCCATTGCAGCAAGGCAACAGCAGCAGATGCAGTTGGAAGCAGAGGCGCAAGCTCAAGCTCTGCTCGAAATGCAGCAACGAGCTCAACAACAGCAGTATCAGCAGATGGTATATCAGCAAGCAATGATGAACCAGCAGGCTTCGATGGTATATCAGCAACAGCAGCAAGCAATGGCACCGCAGATGCAGTATGCGCAAAGCATGCGGCCGGCACATGTTCGAACGAATTCGATGCCAATGCCCGCGATGCAACACCAAGGATACAACAACGTACCTCAGGCTAGTAGTCAAGCGGGCGGGTTCGGGGGCCAATTTGTTCAACAGCAGGCGTCTGGTTCTTACAACCCACCACCAGGTCAGCAGTGGCAACAACCAAGAAGATGAGCATTATGTTTTGCATTGCATGGGGGAGGGGGGGGAGATTGTTGCATACCAGCATTGAAAAACAATATTCATTTTTGCAGTGGAGGTGAGGAAGTGCTCCGGACACGACCTTCCGAGGGTTCGGAAGGCAGTACATATGAAAAGCCAAGCAGGCAAGGAATGAAATTGAAGATTTTAAAGCGACCGGCGATGTTCAGCGACGTATGGATAATGACCATGGTTGTTCGATGGCGTTGTTAGAACATGGAGAGGATGAAAACGGCGAGGAGTGGTAGATCTTGAAGGAACACTCGGGCCGGCTACGGTAGAATGCACGTACTGGGGATCCCAAGCAACTTTATTCACGACCGCACCTCATCCTCTCCAAAACTGGTTCATCCGAATAGTGAACAACGACGCGGGAACTCTCAGCGGCAAAGATGAAGGATGTGAGTTCTGACCGCCTTCGCCCTCGTATTCGATGAATCTCCCTCTCCCTGCCGTCATTAAACTTCAACATCGGAAATACGAATCGGAGGAAGCACGAACATTCATACCACACAGCAGGGCAACTGCAACATCCCACTCCGGCAAAACGAACACGATGAAAACCCTAAATCGGAGAATGAAGACATGAAGTCGTCGGCAGTCTCCGCCACACTCATCGGTGGCGAAGAGAAAATCACATGCCGGTCTAGCTCGCGTTCTACCCGATCTATTCCGAACGGGCCACGCTCGAGAATCACTGCACGACCCCTTTGCAGCAAAGTCATATGAAGATCCCACGTGGGAAGGGCCATGTTCCTGCATATCGGGACTCGGGAGGCGGCATTGAAAGGAGGGTCCCAACGTGTCAACTCAAGAAAAAAGTTTGTTGGCGCTGTTCCCAACGGCGGCTGACTGTCAGACTCAGCTCCTTTGGTGTCTATTTGTGAAGGAAGGCATGTGAAAGCAGTGCACTGACCGTCTTCAAAGGGTGTGGACGGAGGCATGTGAAAGGGTGGCGACGGGGAGGGCGATGAGGGCATGTGAAAGGGCGATTTCTGATTGCGTTGGGGATGTTGGTGAGGCAAAGTAAAGCTGACGGGACATGTGAAAGCGAGTCAAGTGGTCGGTGTGAGCAAGTTGCAAGGCTGATGGGGCGTAGGGCATGAGTCGCATGTGAAAGCTCCCTCGATATCGAGGTGTGTTGTGTACTGGAGAGGACTGAGAGAGAAGTGGGAGTAGATGATACTTGTTTTTGAAAGTTTTTTTTGGATTGATGGATTTCCAAATCTTCGAATAACTAAAAGAAATGCTCAAAAACAATGTGGTATCTCGGATCCGTTTCATCAGACTCCATACAACAAAAGAGATGCGTTCCATTCCATTTCCCACCATTCAGACAAACTCCGTGCTCAAAATCGCTTTCAAATCAGATCTGCAGGAGAAAAGAAGCTTCTAGTGTGCAGCTGCCACACTTGAGGCGCGCGAGTTCTGCGCACTCGGCGAGCGAGAGAATGATCGTCGCCACATCCAGCTGTTCTGCAGAGCGTAGGCAGTTGGGTTGACTTCCTTGTCCTCCTCGCGGTGGACGCTGGCTGAGCGACTCTGAGCGGGAGTGTTGGAGCGCGAGCGGCTGTGGGACCGCTTGTAGATGCTACCCATGGCGTAGGCATAAGGGTTGAGGTCCTTGTCCTCCTCGCGATGGACGGAAGCTGGGCGCGAGGGAGCGGGAGTGTTGGCGCGCGAGTTGGAACGGCTGTTGGGATGCGAGCGGTTGTAGATACTTGCCATGGCGTAGGCGAATGGATTGATCTCTGCGTCCTTAGAGGTGATGGAGGCGGGTGAAGACTTCATCTCAGGAACGGAGAGCAGGTTGGCGGAAGAGTCGATGCTGGTTGACTTGTTGGACTTCTTTGCCTTCTTCTCTTCGGGCTCGCGGAAGTAGAAGCCGCTGGAGGCTGGGATGGATCTCGGGTAGAAAGCCATTGATGAGGTTGTTGTTGTGGTGGTGGTTGGTTGAGAAGAAAGTTGTTTTTGCGTGGTGGAGGAGTTGTTTGGTGAGTGGGTTTGACTGTTGATAGTTTTGTTGTTGTTGATGTGTTGAGCTGATGAAGAGATCAAAAGGTCGACTTGCGGTCGCACAGAATCCTATATATCAGTTTTCCAACAGGCGGCGAAATAAATCCTTACGGCCATATCCCAACCGACAGGCAACACAATTTCGAAGCACAGCCGCGCCTGAATCCCAACTGCAGTGCATAGAAGGGTCGCGCCTGAGCGCAAGAGAATCAGTCGGAATGCGAGGGCGAAGTTCGCCCGACCGCGCTCCTGTTGGGCGTCATCAGCCTGTCTGAGCGGCCGTAACCTCGGTTTGCGAGAACGAGCGTCGCGAATACTGCTCAATCCGGTATGGCGGCAGCGCCTGGAGCGCACGGAAACCGGGTGCCTGCTCAGGCATCTCTATTTCGATTCGTCAATGGCGCATCGTCGCTGCGGGCCGGAAGGGTCCTCCAGGCTCCTCTTTATTCCCACGCTTCCCAACCATGTGGTCGGCTGGGATCTCGCTGTCGCGATGGCTGTGCGGCGAGTTTACCTTCAGGCTTCCTTTTTTCGCTGCCGGCCAGAATGTTCAGGCATCTTCTTTTCGCTTTCGTTCTCGAAATGGGCCTTATTGCGACATCATCGTTGCCGCAATTGCCTTTGTGTGTCACGAAGTACTTTTTGATTACTGGTGACAGTTGCCTTTGTGTGTGTCACGCAGTACCTCTTGATCACTTGTGACAGTCATGATCGCTTCAATAGATCGAACGTCCGATCGGATACGCCCGTAGTCATCTGGGAGGCAAGATGTGTATGATCCGGTACTGGTCAAGCGTGCGAGTATAGGGTCTTTTCATCCTCCGATTACTCTTGCGCCAAGAATAGTGCGCCACTGCGCTCATTGTGGCGCTTGCGCTCCTGCTGCTTCTAGCTTGCTTGTGGTTATTCTTCCTGTCATGCACTACCAGATCAGATACGTGTTCATTGAAAGCGGGCGTCGTCATGCTGGGAAAAAGAATCTTGCTTATGAGGTCCGGTCGCGTGGCCTCCATGCATTAGGTGATCACTCATCTGGATGAATGGGTGACTCCGATACGGAATATGGATGGCTCCGACATTGAAAAATTAGATGAACGATATTCTGGTGGAGTCCAGGCGATTTCTCAAGGGAAACGCAAGAGCGCAGAGGCCATGAAGGAGATTCGAGGATTGTTTGCGCGAATACCGGCATTCCAGTCTTCAACGGTGGGCTCTTCGCAATTGACCACTGCGTTTCTCAGCTCTGCCGGCGCGAACGCGACGCATCTCTGATAATCCAGACTTGGAAGAACCTGGACTCGAAGGCTTATTCACGAGAAAGTGGGCAACTATACTGCTGAATCCTGAGTAAAACGAGGACCGTTCGAGGAGAGTCCTCCTCCACGCAGTATGCCGCTTCGAATCGCTGCGCTACCTATGCAGCGGGCTGCTTGAGGTTGGCACTGGGGAGTCGAGACATGGGGTTTGTCCTGATATGGCTCTCGTCTGCAAAGTGACTCGAAGTCTGTACGAATGGTGCCGCTGGTCGAATGTGCCGGGACTTTTGGTGGCGAAATGGTGCAGTCAAGATGGAGATTTCGTGGGGAAGGCGTTCGAAATGGATCCCTCAACACCTGAGGCAGGAACGCTTCTACGGGCCGGGCCATCTCGCCGCACGCCAAAGAAGCTCTCCAGCCCTCGAGTCTCCAGTTTCAGTCTCCACACACATCCTCGATCCCTCGACGTCGCTCCCTGCCTGCCTGCTTGCCAGCTTGCCTGCCATCTGCCGTTCTCCTTGCCATCGCTTCGCCTCGCCTGCACGACGTACCTCCTCGCTGCCCAGCGCTGCTTGCTGACTGTCCGCCGCCGTGGTCGCTCTCCTTAGTGGGGCCGCAACATCCATCATACAAGCTTCCAATCGCACACAGATCTGGCGCCGCGTTCCACCTTCACCCAGCATTGCGGGCGCCCGCGCTAGTCCTGCACAGCGCCATGGCCGACACGCAGCACTCGCTCGAGTACAAGGTCGCCCTGCTCAAGTACCTCATCGACACAAAGGTGACTCCTCCTGCCGAGCAAACGCCCGCGCCGCAGCACTCCTTACATGGTTCGCAGGAATGGCTCCTCGAAGCCCACATCGAGCGCTTCTGGGGCTTCGTCGGTGACACTTTCGCCCACAAGGCAGCTCCCGAGGGTTCCCCCAGTCTCACCGGAAAGCAATTGGAGGCGCTGTGCAAGAATGAGGTCGATGCGTGGGGCGCAGAGACGGCTGACAGTGATAAGAAGCGGCGGCCAGGCCACGAGCAGGGCTCCGAGTACGACGCTCTCATGAAGAAATGGGTCGATGTCTGGGACGCCATGATGATCGATTACTGGGAGGCGGAGGTGGAGGCTCCGGGTCCCAATTACCGCTGCTTCGGCATTATACCAGAGATCTGGCGAGCCGATGTCGAAAAACTTGTGCTAGAGCTGCCGAAGAGACGCGTATCGGTCGCTCCTTCAGAGAAAGCTGCTGTCACTCTCAGATCCGATTCGAGATCACGAACACCGCAGAAGGCACCCCCGAGGGCGTCCTACCCCATGCCGCAACCATACAACACCACCCCTCAGAAGGCATCTCAGAGACCACCTTTGGCCCCTCCGCCACCACAAAACACAATTTCGCAAAAGCCACCTGAGAGGGCACCTTACCCTATGACACAACAGAACACACTCCATCCCCTTCAACCATCACGAAATACGACCCAGCCACCACTTAATGCGATTCGACCGACCTTCGGGTACGAGATAGAAAAGCTCCAGCGCGTTGTCGAGTCAGCAAAAGAGCGCGCTAGAGAGGTCGGAAAGGAAAATCTCGCCCATGCCGTACAGCAAATATTTGAGGACTCGATGACCGACTTCGTTCTTCGGCGTTTATTGGAGAAGATCCTCACGTCCGATGCCAGCAAGCAAGAGAAGGGGCTGTTCGCGAATTATGTGAAGCTAGCCAAGCGCAAACTTAGAGACGCGGCCAGGAAGCAGGAGCGACAGCTTTTGAAAATGAGTCCACAGGCGCGAGCTCAGCACGAGATGGACATGGCGAAGCATATACCAGCGACAGGGATTCCGATGAAGGACACGCCGCCTCAAGACATGTTGACGAAACAAACGCCGAATGCTCAGGCTGCCCAGAAAGCAAACGCAAATATCAAGCGCAGGATGTCTCAGCAGAAGTGTGCACCCGCACGGCCAAAGGTGTCATTTCCTAATATGAGGGGACCATCGAATTTTCCACAAACCAGCATTGAGAGCCGAGTCGATAGCGCACACGCCAGCGAGCAGAGAAGCGATAAGGAGGCTGAGATGAACGCTAAAGCTGCTCCTAACGCTGCGAGCGGTCCCTCTGAGATTGAAGTTCGTGAACGCGATACAAAAAGCTCATCTGACTCTGAGGACGCAGAAGAGGCAGATCTCGCCGAGGCAGAGCGTGCTGCAAAACGGAGGAAGCGTGCAGATTCAGACGACAACAGTGGGAGCTATCACCCGAAACGCGGAAAACAGACATTGCGCAAGCGTACCGGACAAGGATCGCGCCAGGCTGAGCGAACCTCTTATGCAAGCTCTCCAGCAAGCTCGTCCCTGTCCTCACATGGCGACACTGATGTGGAGGCAGCAAAGGAGGCTTATGTGGACGAGCTGGTGCGCAGACAGTCTGCGGAGGCCTCCAAACAGGTGATAGAAGCAGCGTACGGCCCTGTTTCTCCCACCATCGCTGGCGACGCGCGTTCTGAAGCAGCAGAAGATTGGGATTCCATGCCTTCGCCAAGGATGGAGGAGACGCATCATATGGAGCGGCAAGCCACGGCAGGCGCGGACGATGGCACCGAGAAGGCCGCTTCCGGTGCACGCAGCACAGCACTCGCCAAGGTCCCAAGCCCGCCTCCGGCACCCGAACACACCAATGCTACCTCTGGCGCGGAGTCTTCAGAGGCACTCTCGCCAGATGATAGCAGCCATGCCTACCGCATCATCACTGGTGCTGCTGCTGAAGCCGTCGCCCCGGCCATCAGCCGCCTCGAGGAGAAGATTGATGCTCTGATCACAAGCCAGCTGTCACAGACGCAGCAGCCAACTCCTCCTCCTCAGCAATCAGCGACCCCGTCTTCTAGTCAGAGAGCCGCTGAGCCGCTGACCTCGACTCACGAGCTGATGAAGCTCGCGAACGCATTGCAGTCCAATGATATTCTTGGCAGGCTCGGTTCAGAAGCAACGCCGTTAGTTGCGCAGTTGATCAAGAACGCGGCTGAGGCCGCAATTCATGCTGCTGATGCTGCTCGCAAAGCTGGCGAAATTGCCAGAGATGTGAGTGTGGTTCTGATGCAGCTGGGAGCGCAGGGAAGTGGTACGACCACTGGTCAATCTGATCAGTAGTAGGAACCTCGGTATCGAATCTGTTTCCCTTCGCTACACACGCGACAGCTGCCACGAGAGAATGGGGATGGTTCACTGTATCAGAGCCAGCGAGAGACCGCCCAGGTCTGTCGGACAACGAGCCAATTGAAATGCGCTGTCTGGAATGCGCGACTTGCTGTAGCGCCTGAGCTTTACTCGCGTGTCGAGTCGATAAAATGTAATGCAGAGGGACTGTGTGACCATTCTGTTGTACATCAGCTGTAATTGGATGAGAATACTTGACGAGACCTCGTCGAATTCTTCATTTCTTTTGATACATACGAGAACATTCTGACTTGTCTAAGAAACAAACAAATAGGAGATTTCCGCCACGTCAGCGAATTCATGTCCAAAGGGTCGTCCCAGACGCACTCAGATTCATCAGTCCCATCCAAAACGCCTTTGATAGCGAGACAAGACCAACACCAGCGCATCCTAGGAGATTCACAACCCGGTATAAAACGTACTGACGCCACCGTATTCAACGTCTCGGTGCAAATGCGTACACTGTCAACCACCCAATCAGCACCCATACGCTATCAAATAAAGATTGGAATGTACGTCGAAGTGCGATGGGGATATGGGGCCTAAAAGAGACACCAGAATGAGAATGAGAGGACGAATCCCACGATTGGAAGAAGGGAAGCTTACCTCATATCCCATACTCATCGTCATCCATAATGCATTCCTCTCTCTCCTCCTCGCTGCTGGATCTTCGTCTTCTTCCTCATCGTTGGAGGATGATCTACTGAAGACTCGTTTGATCCAGCTTCGCTTTGAGGATGTGGATATTTGGGTGGAGCGGGTTGTGGTGGTTTTGAGGGATTGAGCTGTTGTGGCGAGGCTGAGGGTTGAGGTGCTGTGGGGTGTGTAGGCTGGGAGTTGTTCTTCTTGTTCTTGTTGTTGTTTGCGTGTTTGCTTCTTTGTAGGTTTCTTCGATTTGGATTTGGTGAAGGGTTGGAAGGCTCGATGAGTGGAGTGGCCGTATTCGGGCGGAGGAAGGGGGTAGAAGTTCATGGTGGATTGTGGTTGTTGGATGGGGACGAAGAACATTTGTCGGTTATTTCGTTGCTTTGGCAGAAACGAAGGAAAGAGGGAAAAAATTGTCTTTGGAAGATCAGTGAGAAGGACGTCAGTGAGAAGGGAAGAGGTCAGGGTTCTCCGCTCGTCTATGTGTTGTCGATAAAATATCACACCATGTTCCGCAGGTCGCCTTTTGTTTCTCTCCCTTCTCCCCCCAAGCACCCTGTCAAACTCAATGATAGACAGCGCCAGCAACTCTCGCATATGCCAACACCAGGGCTACAAAACTTAGACGTCCACGAGGCACAGCGCCCAATGCCAATCTTCCACCAAGACCTTAGCATGCATGATCGACAAGCAGCTGTCAAAACCACGCTGCTGACATAGCGCATCCTTCGATATTTCATTGGTGCTGCAGCGGGATCTTACCGAAAAGTGTCTGTGATTGGGTGCAGGGTAGCCGAATATAACATACTTTGGAGCCTTTGAGTTTGATCCTACGCCGCTGAGTCGCATGGGCGGCAAAGCTTGTCCGTGTGGGTCGGAGCTGACTGATGGAGCTGACATGTGCTCTTCTGCATCAGTTGAACGTCGAGTAGGGCGTGGTCGGAGGCAAGATTCAGCTTGTTGAAGATCTTGGGCAGTATTAGGTGGCAATTGTACGAGATTGTCCTGCTGGTGTCTGGTAATCTCGACCTCTGGTGGCTCAATCCTTCATCCTTCACCTCATCTCTTTCCATTCCGCTACCAAACCTCGATAATCCTTCACCCCGTATGCTCCAAACCATTCCTCAACCCAACTTCCCTTCCTCTTTACCTTCAAGGTCAAATCATCCAGCAATAGGTCGACGTAAGGTAGACTGTCGAAGACCAGATCGGGAAATCTGCCGCCTGATTCCGGACGACGAAGGCGCTCGTATTCGGTCATTAAGATCGTGTTCTGCCAGACATGGTCGGAGTCGAGGACATGTTGTGGGAGTTGATCGTTGAAAAAGGCGGTGATCCACAGGGCTTGCGCTTGAGCTAAGATGACGGTGTGAAGGGAGAAGTCCATGCCGATGAAAGCCAGATTCTTGAATTCGAGAAAGGGCTTTGAAGGTGGTATCATGAAGCGGTAAAGGCGGTAAGGTGTTGATTTGACAGCGGCGAACTTCTCTTCTTGTTTTGATGCTGCGTCTTTTAGATCAGGACACCTGTGGAATATCCATTGGCGTGCACGACTCTTCAGCGTTGCATCTGGCTCTATGCTGCTGCTCGGGCATCCAACTTCATCTCGCACTTTCCTGGGCTCGAAGGCGAAGGATGGCTCTGCTTTCCAACCTGTGCAACATAAAATCGCGTCTAGTTCGTTGATGAGTCCATCTGTGAGTTTCACACAATTCGCAGAGAGTGCGATCACATCCGCACGATGCACCACAATCTTTCCCTGCCTGACAAGCTCAAACCAGTCACTTGGATAATTTAGCGTACTGAGCGAGTTGCCCATCCAGTAGGTCGAGTTCCAAGGTATGAGTTTCTTCGTGTCTGCATGGTCCATGTACCTGTTCAGTCGAATCGCCAGATCTCCTAGAAAAGCCCAGAATAGTCTCGTGATCCATCGTCCAAAGCGGGAGCGATGCAAAAGCGCCCTCAGCCAGTTGTCCCGCTGGAAAGGCCAAGGATCGAACAGATTCAACAATCTTATGAGAGACAATTTCGAGAGACTCGTAGTCCATCCGCAGAACCGCAGAGCTCTAGGCCAGGCCCAACTTGGTCCATTTCCCGATGGCCTTAGAACTATATGCGCAGTACCGCCTGAGCAGGCAACGGAGTAGCAAGCATCCCAGGCAGACTTGTTGCCGCCAATCACGACGACTTTATGTGCTTCTGCCAGTTGCTTTGCGCAGATTTTCAATTCTTTGGAATGAATGAGAAGGCCGTCAAAGTCTTTTCGACCTTCGAGGGTGGGTACGAAAGCGTTGGAGGTTAGACCAATCGCTGCAACCAGTTTCTTCGCTGTGAGTATCGTTCTTCTTTCTGGTGTAGATACAGATATCTCCCAGTATCCAGTGCCCAGTAATCTCGCCTGCTCTACTCTGGTCCTCAAAGATACGAACTGTTCAATCCCGAAATGCTTTGCCGCAGCACACAGATATCTATGCACTCCTTCGCCTGGGATATGGCCTCCCGGTAAAGCACCGCACATTTCAGGTATCATTGGGAAATCGCTGAACTCGTAAGATCCAAGGACATTGTTGGTGTTGAGGCCTGGATAGATTCTCTCCGCCGCCCAAGATCCGCCGATGCTCTCTGCCGAATCTAAGATCCTGAGAGATGCATTCGGATATGCTTCGTAATACGTCTTCGCCATTGCAAGACCGGACCAACCGGCGCCGATGATGACGAGGTCAACTGGATCCATGTTGCTTTGTTCAACGCTCTGACCGCTGTGTCCACTAGTGACTCTCAGCTCTTTCCAATATTATCGAGGTTTCCCGAGAAAGCGGGACGAGCTGGACGAGCTGACCGATCTCCAATGCGGGGTGAATAGGCGGAATCCTGCATGCAGGATGGACCGGTACAGTAGTTGGAGTGTTGTCGGAGAAGTACTAATAAATAGATATCAACAATGAGTACCGGAAGCGTGCTACGTCAGAGGCGACTTGAATTTTCACGCTCATAATGTGCGAGCGGAACAGCCAACATAGTCGCCGTTGGAGCGAGATTTTGGCGTTGGAAGTAGTCCTGCAAGCTGTTGAAGCGCATGAAAATCTGCAGCGCTGGCGGCATAAGACCAAAAACGACCAAGATGCTCAGCGCGAGTATCCTCTTGTTATAGGAAGCAGGACGCACATCACGCAGGCGTGCACGAACCTAGGGCGTATGCTGAGTCCTTATAGTCCTGGAAGAAGTGCTGAACTGGGAGGCTCGCTCGAATCAAAAGATGTGGATCAGCCATGTTCTGTCTCCTGTAGTGTCTCGATACGCCGTAGACGTCGTAGTGTTTTATGTAGGGCCCAAGCTGTGAAGATAGAGGCTCATGCTGCTGGGCATGGTTCCTGCTTCGGTGGAAAGGATGGCATTATAGTCCCTTCCAGAACTCGCGTATATATTCATCGGCACTTCCTCGACAAGGTGCTAAAAACGAAAATGCAAGGGAAAGAACGGAAGAAGGAAAGGCATATGTTATTTCAAGGGTCCCTTCTGTTTCGATGCCCAAACTCTGTCGTAATTTTGCTTCCTTCTCGGGCTAGATCAAGGTGCCGGGGCTTCTGATCCGGAAACATTCACTTCTGAGTTCAAGCCCCGCCGTCGCCACGTTTCGTACTACACCTGCCATTTTGTTCGACATCTGCTTCGCCATGCCTGCATCTCTCATGAACGACCGCACGAATTTGCGCTCGATAGGTCGCAGATGTTTCTCCAGCAGCTGTCTGAAGCCAATTCCGAAAGCGCCGTCGCCGCTGCACCTACAGCACCTCCTCGGTCTCGACAGCCACACGCCAAAACACGCTCGGGCTGCCTCACATGCAAGTAAGCTCTGGAATCTGACATTATAAACTTGCATTGGAGGCTGATGTTATCCCAGAGAACGTCACGTTAAATGCGATGAGACAAAGCCGTTCTGCGATCGCTGCCGGAAAGGCGGATGGACTTGCAAAGCAGATACGCGATCTTTGCAGCCCAAGGGATTCAGAGGCTTTCGGATAGTCCTTGGCCCCAAAGTGCCATCGCCATTCGTCATCCAAGATGGCCACAAGATGCCCATGGAATACTTCCACCGTTTTTCCCTGCCCATCTTCCGCCGATCAGAGCCTAGTCCGGCATGGTCAGACATGCTCGAGGAGGTGTACAGCGATCACGGTCTGTGTTATATTGCTGCTGCCATAGGACATCAACACCGGCGCCTGTCCGAAGTCTCGATATCTAGCGATGCCGAAGCTCATGACCTGTACACACGAGCCATACGAGCGTTAAGAACATTCATCACCACAAAGGGACATGAACGACTATCCGCCGTTGTCTTCTCCTGCTTCCTCCTCGCAATATTGCTGTCAATGAGAAATAGCTTCTCAGAGATGTTGATTCATCTTCGCTACGGGACCCAGCTCGCTCTGGCCGCTCCATTGAAATCGCCGGAGATGCGAGAGTGCATCAGGTTGCTCAGAAAGATGGCCACTCATGCCCTGCTATTTGAACTCTCGTCTCCAGAATCACAGCACATCTTATACACGCTCGAAGGAAATCCAAAATTTGCACCTGTTTCCAATCCGATAGATCTTGAGGACGACCAGCAATTTCGCAGTGAGCTCCAGGATGTCATGCTGCGGACAATTAGCGTCCTGAATGTGGCGAATTCCATTGAGAGCAGATTTGATGGCTCTACGTGTCTCGCACGCCAAATACGTAACGACGCGACTTTCGATGCAACCTTTGCCGACCTCAGCTCTAGAAATACAGCCCTCGAAGCCGCAGCCGATCGGAGACTTAGCAGCAACCGTGATGCAGGGAAAGTCGCCCTCCTCAGTCTGGCCAAAGCCCGCTGCTTGATGTCTGGTGTATTTCTTCGCTGTGCATGGGAAGGCTCGCAAACAATTTACGATCAAGAACTCGAGACGTTCCGGGCAATCAACGACATGATCGAGACAGCACTCCGAAATCTCCACCAAGACAGAGACGTCGCGGAGCCAGACACCCTTTCCCTCGGTCTTGGTGCCCTTCCGCTTCTTCGTCTGGTCTCCAGCCTATGTCGCGGCTTCGCCACTCGTCGAAAAGCGGTTGCATTGATGGATCTATGTCCGTCTCGTGAAGGCTTATGGACATCCCGGCTCGCAAAATCAATGGCCTTGGCCGTGATACACTTCGAGGAGAACAAGGCAGCCGAATACGGAGAATATGAGCTAGCGGGCGTGATTCCCGAGCAGGCTCGCGTTCATCATTGTCACTTGAAGTCGCCCGAAATGGCAGCTCCTGCCTATCCTGGGGTTCGCAGAGGATTGAGGGTGTTCCGCATGCTGGACGATTCGGGCTTGTACTATTGTGACGAAATTGAGATGGAGGTATAATATACATGTAGGATGCTAGAAGTTTGGGCACACGAACTCGAGGGCGGTTTACGCTTGGCGAAGTCAGAAAGCGTGGGAGGGCCGTGGCGTGACGGGGAAGCGACGACATATCTGTACTCCCACCTCCCTTCAACGAAATGTATGCCCTGGTATTATTCATTCTTACTGCTTTCTGTTGACACATGCAGTCAAGACTCAAGATGCCGCTCTCTTACGCATCAACCCGCCACAATGAAGACCGCCACGACGCGCACCATTCTCGCGTCCGCTCACCGCACGGCCGACGCCGCCGTCCAACGCGTAATGCGAACCCCCAACAGGCGCGAAAACTCTGGCGTGGCCGAGAAAGAGCGTGGGACTTTTACCAGTGAGAATTGTTTGCGAGCGATGGTACTGAAACGGCGGAGAGAAACCCTACAGTTCGACCATCCAGAATCCTATACTCTAGTCTACGAGCGTGCGACGGGTGGTAGGATGAGAGCTCTGCTGTGAGCTCATCTGCACGACAGAGCACGCAAGCACTCTGGAAATACCTATCAGTCGCTGCAATGGCATGCCTACGCCCTCAAGCATGGACGCCTCTTCGACGTACTACCACTCTTGTCTCTCTATACCCACGATTACTGCTATACACCACGCTTGGCACCCAAAAAGCGCCTGTGCCTCGCCACGCCAGTCACATGTACGTAGTGGCCTGGCTCCACTCTTCCTACCGATTTGTTTCGTGGCGAAACCCACGTTTTGCCTCCAGCCTCGGTTTGCTCTGATTTTCGCACTGGGGCCTGGATCGTGATGGACACTGCGCACCCATTTCCGGGCTACCCCGGTCGTACACATCACAGAGACGTCTATACCTGGTTTCAATACCGGATAACCTCATAGTCACCTCCTAATTGGACTTCAAAGACTGCCACTGCTAACGCAACGCGCAAATGCAGGTTTTCTGGACAAACTTCGAGTGACGAAAAGATTACGGATGAAAACCTGCAGAGCCCATATGTCAGCCCTATCCGCAGTGCCGTTCTCACCCAAACGCCTATCTGGCCCTTCCCCATAAAGCCATTGTAGCCGCGCGGGACAACAGTGCCCCAATCAAAAAGAATGGAGGGTCTTTCCCATTATCTCGTAAGTGGAGAGCAAGGGATGGTGTTCTGGTACCTTGCATAAGGCTAAATGTTAATGCCTCACTACTCTGATACCTGTTATATGTGCCCTTGCCTGCCACACCCACCCACCAAACTGACTCGCTCCCTCAACACACCCCGTACCGCCATACCACAATGACCATCATTGATACCTCCAAGGACCTCTGCGAACTCTTCGCACATCAGGTCCAGCTCACGCCTGATGCGGCCGCCCTTGAGGACGAGACGACCACCTACACCTACGCAGAACTCGCCCACAAGGTCGATGACCTCACAAGGCAATTGAAGAAACATGGCGTTAAGCGCGATTCCCTCGTTGGCGTTCTTTTGCCCAGGAGTGCGGACTACGTCATTGCCTGTCTCGCTGCGCTTCAAGCTGGAGGAGCTTACCTGGTGCTGGAGCTGGCTTACCCAGCAGATCTCTTGGCCGACGTGATCGAGGATGCCGAGCCGGTGGTTGTCATTACGAGCCAATCGGAGACAGGCAAGATCAAAGGGACCACTCCTCTCATGGTTCTGGATGAAAAGAAAGACAGCCCTGTTGACAACAGACCCATCAATGGCATTACTAACGGAGACGCGAAGCACGAGGAAAATGAAGCGGAGACGAGCGATTTGGAGCGTCTTGCTTTCGTTGCTTATTCGTCAGGCACCACAGGTAAGTTGAATCAGAGCATTTGTTTGGTATTGAGAACTTGCTGCTCATTTGTTTCTTGAAGGCAAGCCAAAAGGCATCGCAAATCCACACCGGGCATCAGTGCTCAGCTACGACCTGCGATTCGGCATCTCAGACGCTAGCTCCGGCGAGCGCGTTGCATGCAACGTTTTCTTTGTATGGGAGATTTTCAGACCGCTGCTACGTGGAGGCACTGTTGTTACGGTGCCAGATGAAGTCAGTTACGATCCTTCGGCTCTGGTGGAGTTGCTTGCGGCGAAGAAGGTGACCGAGACTCTGATGACACCTACACTCCTCGCGGCCGTACTGGCAAGATTCCCGGATATTGGATCCCGGCTTGGAAACTTGCGTACTTTGTGGCTCAATGGCGAGGTCGTCACGACGGATCTAGCGAGGAGAGCTTTGAAGGCCATGCCGAAGGTGAGACTGCTAAATTGTTATAGTGCATGTGAGACGCATGAGATTGCTTGTGGAGACGTGCGGGAGATGATCGACGACAACGCGACGAACGTTCCGGTTGGCAGACCTCTGGAGCCGGAAAACTGCCATATTCTCGATGAGGAAGGGAAAGAGGTTCAGCCTGGAGTCAGCGGTGAGCTTTATGTTGGTGGCAACCTGCTTGCAAGAGGCTACATCAACCGACCAGAGCAAACTGCGAAAGCTTTCCTTCCGGATTCATTTTCTGGAAAGCCTGATGCGAAGGTTTATCGGACTGGCGATCTTGCCGTCCTGCATCCTTCTGGCTTCCTCGAGATTACGGGACGTACTGGAGCGATGATCAAGCTGAGAGGGTACTCTGTCGTGCCAGCCAAAGTCCAAGATGTCATCACGAGGTATTTGGGTGTTAGAGAATGCGCAGTTGTCGCTTCTGGTGATGGTCTGGAGAGGCAGCTCGTAGCATATATTGTACCGGACGACGAAGCTGATGACAATCGTCCTCATGTCGAGATCGATGAGCTAGGACACAGTCCTGCTGCGCGCAAAGCTGTGTCGGCCTATCTAGCGCAGTACATGATTCCTGCTCTTTGGGTCGAGCTGCGAGAGTTGCCAACACATGCAGTCAGCGGCAAAATCGACTTGCAGAGTCTTCCACCCCCAACCGTATCAAAAGCCGGCTCAGTAGCAAGCTCGCCGAAAGACCCCATCGGAATTCACGACGTGGCAGAAGTTTGGGCTACGACGCTGGGCACGTCAATTGCCATGTTGAAACCAGATCACAGTTTCTTTGATCTGGGAGGGCACTCGCTGAGTTTGGCTGCGCTAGCGTCGAAACTGAGCAGGAGATTTGGCTTCCGTATTCCAGTTGCGAGGCTTGCAGACCCTCCTACATTGCAGAGCCATTTAGAGACTGTGAGGGATGTGAGAGATGGTACCATTGCGGCCGTGCAATCGGATCTGCCTACCGCATTGCGCAAGGACTCGTCGCTCGATCGGGACATTGAGCCCAAGAGTACCAAGATGTGTGCATTGAAAGATGCGAAGACAATCTTGCTTACTGGTGCTACTGGCTTTCTGGGTGCTTTCCTGCTTAATGAGCTGCTGGAGGGAACGTCTGCGCAGATCATATGTATGGTTCGGGCGCAAGAGTATACAGATGAGGAGAAGCCTGGCTGTATCTCCAGGCTGAGGAAAAATCTGATCGATCTGGGCCTCTGGACAGATTCCATCATGGAGAGAGTAGAGATTCTGCCTGGAGACTTGCCAAGAGGTAGATTTGGGATGCCGCAGGATGCTTTTGAAGAGCTCGCCGGGCGTGTGCAGGTCATCGTGCATGCCGCAGCGGCTGTCAATCTCGTGTATCCCTACGCGGCGCTGAGGGGCACAAATGTCGATGGGACCAGGGAGATTATTAGACTGGCTTGTCTTGGCGGAGCAACGGTGCAGTACGTCTCCACGAACGGTGTGTTACCTCGTTCGGAGTCGGGGCATGGGTGGCCTGAGGATGCCATGCTTTACGTCGATGCGGTGCCGGAGAAGATCCCAGATGGATACGGACAGACGAAATGGGCGGCTGAGCAATTGGTTCTCGAAGCTGGACGTCGTGGTTTGCCTGTGAGGATTCTCAGAGCTGGCACGATCAGTGGACACAGCTCTACTGGTGCAGCGAACGCGTATGATCTGCTAACGGCGCTGTTTGTCGAGTCGATTCACCTCGGATTCTATCCCGACGTCAAGGGTGTAAGTACTCTCCTTTCAAGACTGATCCCCATTACACACGTTTGGGACAGGGTGCTAATTCTTGTGGCGGAACCCAGTGGCGAGCAGAGATGACTCCGGTCGACTTCGTCAGCAAGGCCGTCGTTCATCTCGGCAATCAAGTCCATGCTAAGCAACTTGTCTTCCATCTGGGAGATCCCGATCCAGTGGAAGCAAAGACAGTGTTCAAATGCTTCACCGAGCTCGGATATCCCACAGAGCCGATGAATTTCGACGAGTGGGTCACTCTCTGGACCGACCGCAGGAGCTCGCATAAGGGCGGCGAGGGTGCTTTCACCGTCGATATCCTGAGGAGTGGTATGCCGAGTGTCGGGTTCTTGAGTGATATTGTGGTGCTCAATAATGCACAGACCAGGCCATTCCGGGCTATTGTTGAGAGGCCGAAGGTGGATAGTGTATTGCTGGAAACATATGCTCGACATTGGTTTGCAAGAGGGTGGATGAATCGGGCTCCTCTTCGACATAGCGCGCTTGGTGGCTCTGCCGTTACCGTCCGCAAGAGCATTTTATCCGGTCGCGTGGCCGTTATCACTGGAGCTTCCTCTGGAATCGGAGCCGCAGTCGCCACCGCTCTCGCAGCAGAAGGCTGCCATCTTGTCCTGGCCGCTCGACGCTCGCAAGCTCTCGAGTCGCTCAAGCGACGCCTCACTGTCCGAGAAGGCAAGGTCATCACCAAACAAACGGACGTGACCGAAAAGGGGCAAGTCGACGACCTCTTTCTCACGGCTGAGAAGGAGCTGGGTCCTGTCGAAATCCTCGTGTCTTGTGCCGGCGTCATGTACTTCACCATGATGGCGAACGCACAAACGGACGAGTGGAACACGACTGTCGACGTGAACTGCAAAGGTCTTCTGCACTGCCTTTCTGCCACTGTACCGGGTATGCTCAACCGTGGCGCTGGACATATCGTCTCCATATCTTCGGACGCTGGCCGGAAGGTGTTCCAAGGTCTGGGAGTTTACTCAGCTTCAAAGTTCTTTGTCGAAGCCACGTTGCAGAGTCTCCGACTAGAGACGGCGGGCAAGGGATTGAGAGTCACGAGTGTTCAACCAGGCAACACGGCGACGGACTTGCTCGGTATGTCTACAGACAAGGAGGCAGTGGAGAAGTTTGGGACGCCGACCGGAGCACGAATCCTGGATCCAATGGACGTCGCCAACAGCATAGTTTACGCTTTGAAGCAGCCGGATCATGTGGCAGTCAACGAGATCTTGATCGAGCCGCGGGATGAGCCGATCTAAATCGCGAGAAGTTTGGTATAGGTATTTGGACTTTTTCCTTTCGAGTATATAGTCATGAGCTACGCCGACATGATCATAGCTTTGCTTTCTCCTCGAACAAATGCAAGTTCACCGGACTGATTGCTCCTCCAGTCTCGAAGAATTGCAGGATATTGTCCATCCCGAGTGTCTCAAAGCCCATATGGCTGTCCGTGCTTGCTCCGGCCGTGTGAGAGAGCATCTCGACATTATCCATCGCCGCGAGTTCGGGATTCACTCTGGGTTCGTCGAAATGCACGTCTAGTCCTGCAGCTGCGAGATGGCCACTCTGAAGGACATTGATCAACGCTTTCTCATCGATCAGCTTTCCCCTCGCGATGTTGATGAGCCTCGCTCCCTTCTTCATCTTCCGCAACTTCTCGGCGTTGAGCACTGCCTCGCCACCGAAAGGCGTGGCAACAAGAACGCAATCAGCCACAGCGAGCATATCGTCCAACTCTTTATAGAACTTCGCCTGAACTTCCTCCTCAACCTCTCTCGGAAGCTGTCGAATATCATTATACAAAATCGTCATTCCAAAGCTCTGATACGCCTTCTTCGCAATGCTGAAGCCTATCTTTCCCATGCCGAGAATCCCTAGACTATGGCCGCGCGGATTCCTCGTTAAAGCGGCGCGACGTTGGGCATCGGCGAAGTTCTCGGGTTGACAGGACCGAGCGGCGAGAGCGGACCATGTGAAATCGCGGAAGGTGGAGAGGATGAGCCAGATGGCGCTGTCTGCTACGCTTTCGGTGCAGGCTGCGCCCGCGTTGCAGTAGATGATTTTGCGTTTGGCGAGGGCTTGCGTGTCGACCCAGTCGAAGCCTGCGCCGGCGGAGGCATAGATTTTGCAGGAGGGTGGGAGGAAGTCGCTGGGGGAGTATCAGTATATTTGTTCCAGAGGAGATGATGGTCGGTAGGATGCGAACATGAGTTCTTTGTTCCATGGACTCATTTCTCCGCCGGTAGCCCAGAATGGTCGATAGATGGCGACGAAATCTCCGAATCTTTTGTCTTGGAGGGCTTGTTTGAATTCATCTCTTGACATGCTGTGGCTTCGTACGATGGAGAATTTAGACTCGAGAGTCTGGTAGAGATCTTTGTTCCATTTGATGTCGTCGCCGCAGTGCAGGAGGATCGGCTTTTGAGACGACATATCAGGGACAGCAACCGTTTTGGAGGAGAGTAGCTTGCTTGGGAGTGTCGGTGTAGAGAGGTGATGTTCGAAGAGGAAGAGGTATGTCAATCTGATGGTGGTTTGATCTTTATATATATATATATATATCGGCGTTTGAAACTTAGGCAAGAGATCCCGAACGTCCCGATCCAGCAAGATTCTCCAGCAGGCAACGTTCCACCGTTCCACGAACAAGGACATCGACGTGATCAACGTCTCGCTTCCTTCATCTTGACGAGCATTGGAGCCTTGACCCAGACGTGCCAAACCGTCATATCTGCCTCCTCCCACTTCCTTCGTGCCTCTCTCGCTTCCAAGCTCTCATCGAATTGAAGGTCGAAATGCCACAACAGCAGCGCCATGAACAGCCTCGCCTCAAAGTAAGACAGATTCTTGCCGATACAGGCCCTAACACCGAGTCCAAAAGGCTGCGAGGCGTGGAGCTTGTCGTTTTTGTACCGCTCCGCTCCCAGCCATCGCTCAGGTTCGAATACCTCCGGATCGGTAAAGTTGTCTGGATGACGCTCAGCGACCCACGGCGCCGTAGCGACGGTGACGCCTGGAGGCACGAAGTGGCCGTCGATGATATTCCCTTGACCTGCGGGCGGCACCACGCGATGTTGGTTGCATGGTGCTGGCGAAACGAGACGTAGAGCTTCATCGGTGGTGGCCTCGAGATATCTCAGTTTGCCCACACTTGCCCAGGTAATTTCATCGGGCGTAGCAAATGCTTCGCGGACTTCATTGACGACTCGTCGGTAGACATGTGCGTTGCTGAGTACAAAGTAGATCCAGCCTGTCAAGAGGGATGCAGTAGTCTCGCTGCCCGCGGAGATGAACTGGACCATGTTCAGAATCAGCTCTGTCTCTGACAGACGAGCCTTTTTGGTCTCGTTGTTTCTGAGAATATGTCCAATCATGTCATTGTGCGGGCGGTTGTTGTCAGCGAGTCGCTTCCTTGTCTTCGCCATGGCCTGGGAACGGTCAGCTTTCTATCACAAAGTAGGTATTGAAGCCAGATTTGCTGACCTGCTGAAGATGTTTCTGCCTCCATACTTTCGGCGCTTCCGGAATGAAGGCCTTCACAAGCAATCTCTGCAATAATGTACCGACGCCAGCAACTTGCCCAAAAGCCTGCTCCCACGCTCCAGATTGGAAGATATCATTGATCGCCTGGGCCCATTCGGTCGCCTCGCCTTCATCCAGACATCCAAAAGGCTCTGTAAAAACGACCTCGCCAATGATATCGAATGCAAGATAAGTGCCTGTGTCTTGTCAGTTCACCGAACGAAGGATGAGCTCGGTTGACTGACACCAATGCGAAAAGTCAATCGCCTTGTTCTCGCGCGAATGTCGCCTCAGCACATCCATGAACTTGTCGACATGGACTCGAAGGTCTTTCTCTTGCGAGAGAAGGGCTTCATTGGTGAAAATGGCCCCCAGGGCATTGCGTTGTCGGGTATGTGTTTCTGGCGGAGCCATAGAGACACCAGTCCTGGACACATTGTTAGCGAACCCGTGCCACCATAGACTAACGATTACTTACTGTCCATCCTTTGGCGAAACGACCGCCAACCAAGCTGGGTCTTTCTGGAAGTTCAACCCTGATTGCTTCACAAAATCAGCATTTCGCCATCAACCTCTCTGCATCGTGAACTCACTTGGACGCCATAGATATCCTGCCACGCATCGGCGCCGATGAAACTTAACTCATTTGGCCCAGTACGAACGACGGGTCCTGATCGAATTGTCAGCACCATCACCTCACCAAACCCGCAATTCAATATCACATACCATACTTAGCATGAAGCTTCTGGAACGCTCGGGGCTGTTTGCCGTTGTACACCAGATAGGCAGCCGGAATTGAGCTCACAGCATTGATCAGGGGACCTGGGAAGTGCCTCAATGGATGCAGGAATTTCGCGTAGATAACACGGTAGATCGGGTATAGAAGAAGCTGTGTGTGTCAGTCGTTGATCACTCTGTCTACAGATATGGGAGACTTACGACGAGGGCAACGATGCCGAAAGTGTATGGAAAGGATACCGTCGAGCGGATGAGACCCTGCGTCGTTGTCTCCATTGTGTGAGAGTTCAGTATCGAATGAGAAGGGGGGCGGTCGATCAATCCCGCACAAAGGATGATGAACTTGATCGAGTGAGTGGTGTCGAGTATACATCCAGAAGCCCATGGATCGCTCGTATATCGGTGAGTCTGACAATCTGATGCCACCTTGCAGGGATCATCGACCTTCCCCATGGAGACACCTCCATGGTGCAATTCTCGATCCAAACATCAACGTGGCTCGACGGACGGACGGTGATAATCAATCGCCCGAGGGCCAAGGTATCCCAAGAATCGCAGTGTTGGCAGACTGCGTCTAGACCGAATTTACAGTCATCTTGAGAATAGTCGACAGGAGATAAGAGATATTGCCAGGCTTAGTAGCATTTCTTCCATACAGGCGAGAGAAATGGACATTCCACCTTCACTTTCTATGCCTCTCTAGCTCTCGTAACCTTCACCTTCAATCCACTCTCCAAGAAAGTCCCATAAGTCAGAATCTCACTCGGAGCAAAAGGCTGTACGAGCTGCAAATCGAAATGCCTGAAAATCTGTTGCATCACTCAGTTAGCTCACACACCCTCTCCCTCAAGAGAAATGAGCACATACCTCGAAGACACTCTTATTCATCTCCATGAACGCAATGGTCTTACCCACACAGCCCCACTGCCCATGCCCAAACGTAAGCTCAACATCGCGTTCCATTTGCTTCCTCCCCGCCTCAGTCAACTCGACGAAGCGCTCTGGACGGAAAATGTCTGCGTCAGCGCCGAAGAGCTCGGTCGAGCTCAGGATGGCGGAAGCGTTGAAGCCTACTGCGGTGCCGCCGGGGATGTCGTAGCCGAGAATTGTGTCGCCCTGCGGAGGGACGACTTTTGGGAAGAAGCCGACGAGCGGGGGACGCATACGTAGAGACTCGTAGATGACAGCCTGGAGGTAGGGAAGTTTCTTCGCTTCTGTCGAGGTGATAGGGTTTGAGACTCTTCCTTCTCTCACGGCGTCGCTGATTTCTTTCTTGAGTGCTTGGTAGACGTGCGAGGTCGTGATAGTGTGCATCAGAGCTGAGCGAATGGCGCTTGCTGTGCTCTCTGTGCCAGCTATTATCATGAAAAGGCCCTCTGTCTCGCACTCGACTTGGTTGAGGCCATGCTTGATCATCGAACCCAGCATATCCGACCTAGGTTTTGCATCGGCCGCAAAGCGCGTCGAGACGTGCTGTTCCGCAACACTGTCCATCTCATTAGCACAATCCCAGTAAACACACCAGTCACGACAGGACTCACCCCAT
Source organism: Mycosphaerelloides madeirae (assembly GCA_002785995.1). NCBI lineage: Eukaryota > Fungi > Ascomycota > Dothideomycetes > Mycosphaerellales > Mycosphaerellaceae > Mycosphaerelloides > Mycosphaerelloides madeirae. Next base: position 32,636 of record NHNV01000080.1, on the reverse strand, counting down.
CAACGCGCCAAACCCGCTATTGTCAGTCGCCTTCGGCCCCATCAACGTCAAAAACACCTTCGAAAACAAAATTCTCCTCATGATTCTGAGATCTGCACACGTGCTCATCTGCGGCCACAGATCATGCAGACTCTTCAAGAAGCCGAAATGATCCTTTTCTTCCTTTAGATACCCGCGCTCCTTGCCAAACGCCAATCTCATGATAACGTCCAGCGTGAAGAAATTGCTCGTCCGGTAGAGATCAAGATAGAGCGGCTTCTCGGCATACTTCGTTTCCAGAGTTGAGATGAGAACGTTGATCATTTCATTGACGCCGACTTCGAGATCAGGCGTGTCTCTGCCGCTATACGCTGCAATCGTCCTCGATTTCGCCCACTTGTGCTCTTTCGGATCGAGTCGACTGAACAGATTTTCGTGGTAAGGGTTGAATTTTCCGGTCTTGTAGTAAGGGTCTCTAAACCAGGTTTCGTCCGTGCCAGATATCTTTTTCAGTACTAATACATCATTTGTCACGATCATGTTTGGCGCAACTCTGACCAGAGGACCATGATTCTTGTGCAGGTTCTTGTGCATCCAGTATTGCTTTCCCGAGAAGGTGTGACTTGCTAGCCAGAGATCGGAGAAGTTCGCGAGCCAATGCGCTGCTGGAACATTGCTGAGATGCCGCCATGTGAAAATCGCCTGCACGAAGTAGTAGAGAATCCCGAAGATGAGACTGCAGGCGATGAGGACTGGCCATGATAGGCATCCTGTAATTGCGGACATGTTGTTTGTTGCTTAGCGAGGGCGACGTCTCCATCGAGATACCTCTATCTTCCATTTCCAAAGGATTGCTGTGAAGGATGCGTCGTGGGTTGAAGCTATGGTGCCACGCATCAATAGGGCTGACAGGGCAGCTCGCCGCGCCGAAGTTCCCAATACGAGGATACCCCTATCGCCCGTTGAATGTGTCAAAAGGCCGGGGTTACGAGGTGATATCTGATTGTGCTCCCGTCGAAGTCGAGTTAACAATTCTCTTACAACCCGGCCTGCGGCCGTCGAAGTGCAGATAACCAGACTCTCGCGAGCGTAAATGTCCGGCTTGCGGCCGTTGTAGTATCCGTCTCCTGTGCATGTGAAAATACATCAGTCGTAGCAAGTGTCGCCATCTGACCAAAAGCGTCAATCGTGGTCTCACCATGAGACCCCTTTTGGATCCATGCTGAAGTATATCGTCCTTCTTCAGCTCTTCCTTCGTCAAGAATCAGTAATCAGTTAAGGTTCACACAACCTCGCCAACCTTCTTCCAAGATCCACCAGTCTCGAAGCCACAACCATGACCCACCCATCGCGAGACACCTGGTACTATCCGCCTGACATTGCCAATGATCTCGATGGAATCAACCTGCCGCAGCGTGTGAAAGGTGAGATCTTTGCAACGGCCTGGGAATACTCACGAACGGTGATCCCGCATTATACGAACTGGTCGCGTTATGTAGCCTTTATGCGGATCATTGTGATGGGTATAATTGCTGAGTTCAAGGTAAGCCAGCCAGCCAGAGTTGCTGTGTACTTGCGGATCATCAGGCTGACGTGATCTAGGGTGACCTGGTAAGCAAAGATCCGGTAGAAGATGTTGGCCAAAGATCAAATAGCTAATCGGAGATATCAGCTGGATGTGACAAAAGGAGACAACGTACTAAATTACAGCCTTGATGGAATCCTCTCCGATCTGTTCAATGGAACACCGGGCCATGCAGCCATGGCGCGGGAATATAAAACTTTTCTCCTCACGTCGGGTGACAAGTCCAGCGATAGGGTGAAGGGCGAATTCTTCAGAAGATACACGAACGCATTGGCTGTTTCGCCGTGGCAATTCTTCCGAATGAGAGATGCAGATGCTCTTGCTCGCTTCACTATTGCGGCGGCACTCGCGTGTCAAGATCAGGATGATGTGTGGTTCACCGATGAGCAATTCGACATGTTGGCTGAAATCGGTGACACAATGGTTTGTCTCTTGTCTTCGAGTGAGGGTTGTTGACGGCTGACTTTGGACAGTACGACGCAGTAGCGTTCTTCAAGCACCGATCTGAAGGCGAAACGAACAGCACCTTCGCGTACATGCCGGTGGAGCTGAAAACGCAGGCCTACAGACAATGCCGCGAAGTCCTGTGGGCCCTTGATGCTGCCTGGGCCAAGAAGAAGGGAATGGACACGGTGACGAGTTTCCTCCGATACTTTGGCGGCCCACTGCAGCTCTGCATGCGCCGATACCGCTTTGTCGAGGAGGGGTTGACGGTCGGCAAACAGGAAGACGTCGGCGTGGTGGAACAGACCAGAAACCACTATAAGCTCTGGAATCGGATAGACCGCTCCGAAGGAGAGGCGAACATGCCGCGATACGAAGGCATCCTGGCGAAGAGTGAGGAGCTGCTATTCCCGGGGCTCGCAGATTTCATCAAGGCTGGAGGAGATGGGCATTGTGAGACCTGTGTGTTCAAGCCAAGTTACGGAGCTGAGAGGGTCCATCGATTTGGAGGAGTCGAGCTGTGTGAGAAGTGCAAACCGCAATGGCGCGAGTATCTGGTGAGCTTTCCCGAGCGAGCAGCCAAGACGTTCCCAGAGCTGGTTCCCGTGTACAAGAGGGCGATTGTCGATGTCGATGTGCCAGAAGAGCCGCCAGCGAAGAAGACGGCGGGCACAGTGTCGACGGTGATGGACGAGAAGGTGGCGACGGCGGTACACGTCTCTTCAATCCCTCTGGAGGTGGTGTGAGGGCAGTGAGTACAAATCCAGACTGAATAGGACGAGTCCAGAACGGAATATGAGCATTTTGCGGCGTTCGGTGGTTGCAGGTGCGTATAGCGATACGGGCTCGTTCACTTGAATGACAGGGGCGTTGGTGAAGGTAGCTTCTTCCAATAATGTTGTATTATCTTGCTGGAGAAATAGCCTTTCTTGTAATAAACTTTTGCAAAGACGATTCTCATTTCATTAGTAAGCGCTTAGTGTGCGGGATGCCACTATGTCTGGTCGACGAGGGCAACAACATCCTTATTCTTTTCAACCTCACCTTCTTCATCACCTATTCGATATGCAATAACCAACTTCCTCAAATCCAGCCTCGAGCTCATCTTCTCCTTCAACGTCGTCGCCATCTTCTCCTTCCAGTTTCAAGCCTCTTCCCCACCACGTGTCGTTTCAGCTCCCGCTTCTCTTGCTGCATATACTGGTGCCTTCTATGATACGCTGTCCTGCCGAAGAGTCGCTTATTCTCGTACTGTCGTAGTTGAGAGGCTCACTACACGTACTACCCGCAGCATTCCACCTTGCGAAGATTCCCAAGATCAGCCGGCAAGCTGCGAGCAGACGAAAGCGGCCATCTCGCATATACTCTGAGGGAGGATTCATTCATCTCCAGCTGAATACCATGGTCGGACGGTGCTGTACCGAGAGTAAAGGTGAAAAGGATGCCAATGCTCCATATGAAACCTCTGCTACTGAACTCGGCGGCAGATCCATTTCCTTAAAGAATATCCTCGAGATAGAACACTTTCAATTGGACGCAGCTTGCCGCTATCTATATATTACGGACTGGTCCTGGCATGACGCGACTGCATGCTACATCATGGCGCACATACTCGACGACTTTACGCCGAGGTGACCACCCACTCCCTAATGTATCGGCTTCCTCAGCTGCCGCCGCAGTGGCATAAAACCCACGGCTTGCTCCTCTCCCGAACGTGCGAACGCCGAAACAATGTCTCCGTTCACAGCTGCATACATAACATGCAACCCACTAGCATTTCGTTTCGTTTCGCCGAGCCTGTACCGCCCGCTATCTGCTTTGTAGTACACTACCCGTACCCTCAAGGACCTTAGTCGTACCCGGTACGAGCAACGTTTGCACCCGCAGCCTCTTCATTACTACTCGCTGCGAAAGTGCGAGGCAACTCGTCACTCTAGGTGGAACTTCACTTGTACTACTACTGCCTCACCGATCTGCTAAAGATAAGTATTCAACCAACTGTAAAGCCGTCAATCGTCTTCAACCAACACCATACACCCTCACGCCAGAATGGGAGCCATTGGCTTTGTTTCCCAACTCAGTCCCCTCGCTGTCATCGCAGCTGTCCCCCTCCTTATCATCTTATACTTCCTCTCCCTATTTCTCTACAATATCTTCCTCCACCCCCTCCGCAAATTTCCAGGCCCTACCACCCACGCCGCCAGCCCCATCCCCTGGATCCTGCAATCCATCTCAGGAAATGGCGTCCACCACATCATCAGCCTACATGAGAAATACGGCGAATGCGTTCGCCTCAACCCCAACGAGCTCACCTTCAACGGTGCAAACGCCTACCGCGACATATATGGCCACAAGAAAGCAGGCCTGCCCACTCTCGACAAAGACCCGGCTTTCTACACGTCTCCGGCTGGGGATGTCGATATTGTGAACGCCAAATTTCATGATCACTCGAGGATACGAAGGGTCTTTTCGAATGCCTTTTCGGACCGAGCGTTGAAGTTGCAGGAGCCGCTTTTCAATACTTATGTTGATAAATTGGTGGAGAAGTTGAATGAGGGAGTGGCCAGCGATCCAAAGAAGACTTTTAATATGGTGAAAATGTACAATTTCACCACTTTCGATATTATGGTATGTATAGAGCGAATGTGGTTGAAACCAAGACGATTGACACATGCTTAGGGCGATCTCACATTCGGCGAGCCTCTCGATATGCTCACAAACTCTGGTAAGCCGTCCGCCTTGCACAACAAAATAGAAACACCTACCAGACTCTCATCCCAATTCCTCCTCCATACTAACCCCTCCCTTCAGCCTATACCCCATGGGTCGCCGCCATGTTCGCCGGCTTCAAATTCGGCTGCTACCTGCACGCCATCCGCTACATCCCCGGCGTCGAAACCTTCCTGATGAGATTCTGCATCCCGGAATCCATCCGCACCAACATGAAACTGCACAAAGAACTCTCCAAACAACGCGTCGACCGTCGCGTCGAGAAAAAGGGCGCCCGTCCGGATATCTGGGGCCTGGTGCTCAGCCGCGAAGAAGGGAAAGGCTTGAGCAGAGGGGAGATGTATGCGAATTCGAATTTGTTCATGATTGCTGGTAAGTATGCTCTCCGTATGGATGGTATGTGTTTAGTAATGTTTTTGGGGATAGGAACGGAAACAACAGCAACCCTCCTCAGCGGGTTAACCTACCATCTCCTCGCCAACCCAGTGAAACTCGCCACTCTCGTCAACGAAATCCGCTCCTCCTCCGAAATCTCCATCGAGAGACTGCAAGCTCTGCCCTACCTGAACGCCTGCATCGAAGAAGGTCTTCGCATGTATCCCCCTGTCTCCCCTGGCCTGCCCAGAAAAACACCGGCGGGGCCATGTACGAATATAGATGGCTACGATGTGCCCGCAGGCGTAAGCCCCCAAAAAGGAACTCTTCGTTTGTGGCATCGAGCTAATCTTTGACAGACACGAGTAATGGTAACCAACCTCGCCGCAAACCGCAACGCAAACAACTGGCGCGATCCCTACTCTTTCGTTCCCGAACGCTTCCTCTCGCCCTCCTACTCCCCGCAAGCACTGCTTTACGCTTCTGATAAGAGACATGCTCTGCAGCCCTTTAGCACGGGGCCGCGAGCTTGTCTTGGGAAGAAGTAAGTGCCCTCCAATTCTGTTTCTCACTGAATGGCATGCTGACGCGCAGTTTGCTTGTAGTATGGCATACCACGAAATGCGCCTGATCCTCTGCAAAGTACTGTACAGCTTCGACATGGAACTGTGCGAGGACTCGAAGGGTTGGAGCGATCAGAAGATCTTTATCATGTGGGATAAGCATGATTTGAATGTGCGATTGAAGCCGGTAGTGAGGTAGATAGAGAAGAATCACACGACAGGAATTTAAACAAGTTTGTACACTTCGACGATATTCATTTCAGTCTGCTGTTTCTGTCAGCTACTCTACCTCTTCAAACGCCATTTTGATCTCCTACTACCCAATGCATGCCGCCGTAACCCATCTGACGCGGAACCTTCCGTGCTCCCAACCGAACGCCAAGTACCCGCTTCGCTCAGAGAATCACCATCAGCTCATGTCGTTGCAACTTATCGTCCTCCACGCTCGGATAGTAAGGCACCATAGCATCCGCGCTCTGCACGTACGCATCATTATACAGTCTCCAATAGGGCGTCCGCACTTTCCGCGCTGGATGGAAGAGTCCAGCCCAGACATAGTTCATGACCGCACCGGTACCAACAGCCAGTCTGATCGCGTCAATGGCTTCGATCACTCGGTCGATGACGTGAGGACTGGTTTCGAATAAGTTCGGGTAGAGCAGATTGAGGAGATGCAGCATGGCATCTTCGCAGCCCAAACCGACGACGCCAAGCGCGACGTGTTTGACGACACTAGCGGCAGTTTGGCGGTGCACTTGATCGCGGTCGATAAGGGCGTCTTCGAGTAGGGGTGTGACGGCGTAGACGTAGTCCTTTGCCATTTCGCCGATATACTCGAAGAGGAAAGAGAGGGATTTGAGAACTCCATTTTGGACGTTCAGCTCTGGAACTCGGTATTCGTTCATCAGGGCTGGTAGGACTGTGAAGGGTGCGCAAGTTTCCGCAACGATGCCGATAGCGACAGCCGTGCAGACTCGTGACTGGCGTTCCTGAACTCGAAGGTTGTTGAGCAGGGTGGCAAGGACATCCTGAGGTCCGATAGCTTTGGCGATGAAACCGAAGGTGTTGTTCGCAGCACGTCGAATGCCTTTCTTGTGTGCCTTCAACATGTCGAGCAGCTCGAAGCAGATGCGCATCCATTCACGAGCGTTAACAGATTCCGGGCCACGGTCTGCAATTCGTCCGACGAGATCGATGGTGTTTTCCTGTACTTTCTCGTGTCTGTTCCGCAGAATGGGTGTAAGGCGGGGCAAGAGGTCTTTGATGGGAGGTTGCATGCTGCTGATACCGACGACAGTGACGATACTCCTCATAGCACCCAAGATACTACCCAGGACTTCGGGATATTCTTCGCCCAGATACTCGTAGAGTACAGAGCCCAGCTTGCCGAGGAGTGTATCTTCATCGCACTGCTTCATGACGATGGCGATTCGGGTGATCAGATCGGCGGCTTGCTGACGTACGGTGGCAGACTTGTTGTTTAGACGCCAGAGGATGGTGCTGACAATCTGAGGGAGATACGGCTTGCATCGTACTCCAAGAGCATTGACGACTGTGCCGAAACCGTTCAACAGAACGATGTCTTCCACGCTCTGCTCTTGGAACGAATGCAGAATACCATCAACCAGTCGCTCCTCGAGTCGCTCATTGATGTCTGCAGCCCCCATGGCCGAAATGACTTTCTCGATTGTCTCCACTGTCATTTTGCGGTAAGCTTCGCTCTCGTCTTTCAGATTGCCCACGATTCGCTCCACGATCTCGCCAACACCGACTTTATGGCCGAGATCAACTGTTGTTTCGACAACTTGTTTGTAGTTCCTCTTGTCGAGCGCCATCCTTCGAACCCAGAAGCTCTTGAAGAAGTCGTTCAAGACGGTGTCCTTGAGGTACTGCGCCGTCACACCTGCACCACCAGCACATTGGCTGATGACTTTGAGCACGACTTTCTTCATCTCCTCATCCGGACTCTGGAACTCACGAAGCAGGATCTCCATGATCTGCGAGGTGTAGTAGTTGCCGTACTCTTCGTCCATGAGCGGGATGATGTATCCGACAGCCTTGAGGAAACCGGCAAGACCTTTTCCACGCTGCTTTCGTGCACCAGTCCAGAGCGGGTTGAGAATATCATCGAAGCTCTCGATACCGAAGGGGTTCGAAGCCTCTGCCAGAGCAGCAAGGGCAAGGGAGGTTACTGTTCGGACCTTGGCCTGCTCGTCGTTCAAGTTCTCGCCAATGCAATCCACCAAACCCTTGAGATGAGGCAGGACTGCGCAACCCATGAGAATGGGTATTTGTTGAATAATCTTCACTCCAGTATGACGCGCTTGCCATGACTTCTTACTCTTACAGACAGCTTTCAAGAAAGGCAGAAGCGTAGGAATGCCAAGAGCAGACGCAACGACCGCAAAGGCTCTGGCGGTTGTGTTTCGTACATACTCGTCCACGTGGTCGATATCGGGTCGCATCGTACTGATCATGTGAGCAAGACCAGCAGCTTTGGCGAGGTTGGAGATGATCTCACGACCTTCCACTCGAGCGTAGTAGTCTTGGTCGATGAGCAGAGGCTCGATGACGACCAGGATTTTGTGGACGTACGGTCGGACGAGCTCGTCCAACTTGTATAGCACACGGTCAATAACCTTGACTAACAAGTGACGTTCTTGGTCCTCGAGACTCTTCTCCATGAGAAGTGGCAAAATTTGATCGAAAAGAGGGCCTGCACCAAAGGCACGGGCATTGTCGGTGATTTGGCGCAGCGCGGTCTTCCGCATCGGTGGAGTACCGTTCTTGACCTTCAGCAACAGACGCATGATTTTGCGCTGTTTGAGTTCTTCCATACTAAGGTCGTTCTCGTCTGCGCCATCCACCAGCTTGCCAAAGTATGCCATATCTTCAGCCTTAAAGAATTGAAGGTCGCCTACGCCTGGGATGTCTGAAGGTAACTGCTTGCCCATAGATCGGGCATCGACCGGTTCTTGCATCATAAACCCGCCGTTGTTGGCCGGGGTGGCTGCAGGTGCAATGCGCTTTGCTGGTGCTCGAAGGGGCTCGTATCCCGGCGGAGGATCCAAGATCTTGTAGCCCTCCTTGGGCAGCATCTCGTCGAGCTCTTCGTCTGATAGCGGTGCATTGCGGAGAGATACGTCCGTACCGAAGGCTGGGATGATTTGGGACTGAGAGGGAGCCGCTGTATCTTGGACGGCGACTGCAGACGATGCACCGTTCGCTGAGACAAGATCCCACTTCGTTCGACGTTTGGCTGCAGGATCAACGGCTTCTGGTTCTGGCGCATCACCAGTTGCGTCTGGCGCTGGAGTGCTATCCCAGCGCGACTTCTTGGTGGGAGCCGCCCCATTCGTAACGTGTCCATTCTCCCCGTTCGTCTCTGCGGTCCCTTTCGTCCCGTTGGTCCCGTTGGCTTCCTCAGCGTCGGTCGAAGCGCCCCACCTCCGCTTTCGAGGTCGTTCTTTCGACTTTTCTTTAGCTTCTGGAGTGCCCTCCTTCAGTGTTGCTTGGTGCTCAACGCTATCCATCTCGTCCTCGTCATCGCCATTCGCGATCTTCTCCTTATTCTGATCCTCGATCAGGCGTCGCACGCGCTCTTCCTCCCGCTCCAGTTCCCGCTCTGCCATGCGTTCTCGATATGTCTTCTCGCCGTCCTCGTCCAAGCCACGCTTGAACCTCTGCTTCTGATAGTCCGTCTCTCTACTCGCGATCTGCGCTTGCTTCTCCCGCGACTCCAAGATATCGTCCTCGGCCGTATCACCCTGGGCCCACTCACCTATCTGTGCTGCAGTGGCGGTGTATTGGCCCACGAGCCGACCGTCTTGGCCATCGTCGTCGTCGTCGTCCATGTCCACATCGTCCTCGGCGGCGATGGAAGTGTTGTAGCCGGCGAATTTGTCGGCCGAGGTGTCGCCATAGAGGTCGCGGTCCAGGTTCTCGGTGAGGGAGTGGCCTTTGGCGTTGCCTCGCTGTGTTGACGAGTCCTTTAGACCCTTCTTGCCAGCGTTTCGCTCGACCTGTGCCTGGCGTACCTTGTCGAAGTCGGCGTCCGACATGCTGGGCTATGCAATTTAGAGTGTTGGTGAAGCTGGACGGGACACAGCTGATAGTAGTGAGCGCTCACATGTGTCGTGGTGTGAGAAAAGTCGTCGATGTGATGTCGATGGGCGGCGCAAAAGCGAGATGAAGCGTGACTGTGAAATAAGCTCACTCGAAAGCGGCAGTTCCCGCAGCTAGCGTTCTGGCGGCAGTGAGGTCTTGCCGCCTTTCCCTCCTAACAGATCATAAGCAACTTTCTCAGTTATCCCATACACAGGAGAAGAACATGATGAATGATGAAAATTTTTGAGATAACCAAAAATCGAAAATGTCAAATTTCATTCACTTTCGATGAAAATCACCTTCCTCCAACCTCATCAACCAGCCAAGTCCTCCTCCCATCCTTCCTCAACATCGGCGCAAACTCGTACTTCTTCTTCATCCTCCTCACTTTCATATCCCTCATCCCTTCCCCCTCCCACTCAACCCCATCAAAATCATCCAACATCCTCGAACCCGCAAGATAATACATCTTCGTCCCCAACGTATCCGGCTGCACTGGCAGCCTCGGCTCCCATCGTCTATGCAGAACAACAAGCACAGAAACAATAATCATGATAGCCAGGATCCCGATGGAGATGTAGGCACACGTGAGGAATTCGGTCCAGAGATGGCCGGTGGAGTAGGGTACGCCGCCGATCATGATGCTGAGGAGCTCGGCGAGGAAGGTGGTGAGGGTGAGGAGGGTGAGGAGCCAGTAGCGGTTTCGGAGGGTGACGAAGGTTGAGAGGAGGGGGAAGTTGGAGGGGGCGAAGCAGAGGGTGCTGTTTGCGGAGGAGGGGCGTTGGGAGAGGCGGGTGAAGGGCGCTATTACGACGGAGCCTGCGAACGATCAGTGTATGTTCAAAGGGAAGGAGATTGGAAACTTACTTTGCTCGACAGTCTTCCACAAGCCGGCGATAACGGTCGCTGCTCCCGTCAAGATGAAGCGCGGTCCGAATGTATTGCTGTTGAAGAACCTATTGAACCCGTCATTTGCTCCATCGAGATAGTACCCAAGCACAACACCAAATGAACCAACGACGACGAAGATCAGGATGAAGTCCTTCCATCTGTACCTATGGCTGCTTTCTCCTGTCGTGAAAGCCGACCCACCAGGCACTGGTTCGTAGCTGTGCGTGCTCTTCAAGGACAATGAAGCCCGGCTGTCTGTCTGACTCTGAATAGAGTGCACCGGACGTATGCCGTACGATGTACCACCATTATCGTTTTTCCAGAAATCCAGTATGTATCGTTTGCCCATAAGTGTAGCGGGAAATGTTTCGGCGCTGGCTTCATGACCGACGGGCATCTCGCTGAGATCTTCGATGAGACCGGGGTGTTGCATCAACGATGCGACGGTTGCGATCGAGCTCGCGTTGGCTGGTAGACCAGTTTTGCGGACCAACATCAAGATGGCGAGACCCAGTATCGCTGCGATACAGTCAGCTTTCAACTCAGGTTGGAGAGTATGAGAAGTCTTCATGGGCTCACCTAAAGCGTCAAGTACCAACACGCCTTGAAGAAGCCTAACAACTGGTTGCGATACAGTCGCTCTTGGAGCACACGGATTGTTCGTTCCACGAAAATATGGATCCTTGCATCCCCAATTCGTGTCTGCCCAGATCGCCTCTGAGGCGAGGGCAGGTAGCAAGCATGCAGCAAAGTACGCAATTGCGACACCAGCCAAAGCCCATCGTGACCTGCTGATGGCTCGAAAGGGAGTGAGGAATCCAACAGAACTCTGATAGAAAGAGAACAGAGCTTGCTCAGCTCTCGCACCATTCCGCGATGCCAATTGCCGGAAGGGATCGATGAGAGACAGGTCGACTAGCACTATTGACATGAGCAGCCGGAAGATGACTGCTAGCAGGACTGCAGCGTACGATCCTAGAAAGGCTTGACCAGAATGCCAGTGGTAGAAAATGACGTTGTTGTTTTGGTCTTGGAGGTCGGTATGGGTCTGGTTGGTTGCTGTGCCGTTGGAACTCGTCGTCTGCTGCGGCACTTGTGCAGAAGCACTCTTCGTGATGGTAGTTATATGCCAATGTCCTGACTCTGTTGGCTGGGTTCCTTCCGGCACCACGTACACACTCGAGGTGACAACGATAATGGCATGCGTCTGAGTTCCATCCGGCGAGACGTACGCGCTGGCCTCCGTAGTCGTGATAGCTTCAGGAACAACATAGGCCGAGCTCGTACTACTACTAGTAGTACTCACAGGTGGCTCCATCGTCTCGCTGGTGGAAGTAGTGACAGTGCCCGCCGATTGGATGAACGCGCTGTGAGTAGCGCTCGACACCGTCACCTCACCACTCGGTTGTAAATACTGACTCGGCGGCGCACTGTACAGCGGCGTCTGAGTGCCTTCGGGTGTCACATACGCCGTCGCGGCTTCACTTGAGGCAACGGTCTCAGTCCCATCGGGCGCGAGATATGCCGCACTGCCAGTCATCGAAGCCTCGACCGACGCGGTCGTCAGCGTTCCGTCCTGCGAGACATACGCAGAAGGAGCCGACGTAGAAGTACCCGGCCCAGTTGTCTGCGTCCCATCCGGATTCACATACTCGCCCGCAGCCATACTCGACGTAGCAGCACCCTCAGTCGTCGTAGCCGCGCTGACATTATACCCATCTCTTTGAACTAGAGCCCTAACCCCCCACTCCCTCCTCGGCAGCGAATGATTGCCGATCACCTCCGCCATCCCATCGGCCCCATGTGGAAGCTTCACAATCGCGACCTCCAGTAATCCGATCAGCAGCAGTGCGTAGAAGAAGAGCAGAACCAGAGGTACGGTTCTGAGCATTCCAGGTTTCCAGTTGAAGCGATGACCGCCCGATGCTGGTGGCGACTGAGAGAATTCGCGCACAATAAGCCGATCCTGTGCTTTCGACGCCATATTTCTATTCTGCAGTGGCGACAACGGCGTGAATTCGCGCACAATGAGCCCCTCCTGCGGTTCGGAAGTCGTTGAGAGATTGCGAGAAGAAGACGAGCAGAAAGGGAAAGAGAAAAGACCTCTTTGCGACCGACAGCCTTGCGCTCAGCTCTCCAGCCTCATGCCTCATGGAGCGATCGAACATGCAAAGCAGCCACCAAAAGACGCCCCCAGAATTCTACTGGCTGAGAGCTACGCACCGGAAAGGCGGCTTCGACAAAGAACACATTCATTCGGTTAAAAACACTCATGTCCTATGTACCATATTCGTCAAAGACTCAACTCTTCGAAGAGCAGAAACGCCGGTTCCTCAAATGCATGTCCAAGCCCTGCTCTCATTCATCATCGCACGTCCATGCCTTCTCTCAATGGGTCTTCGTCTCTGTATCGCTCGTCTTTCTCGTTGCGTCCCATCTCTCGACTACTCCTCTCACTCGCGACCTCCTCGTCACTTCCTAATGCGAAGTCATCATCAGAGCCCTCAGCGAAAGCGTCGTACAGCTCTCCTGCTCTCTTCTTCCTCCTTGATGTAGAGCCATTCCCATTCGCTAGCGGTGCACTCTCGTCATCCTCGTCGTGCTCTACCATTTCGTAGTCGTCGTGATTGGCCCAGCGCTTCTTGCGGCGCATGTAGATGATCCAGGCGCCGAGAGCGAGGAGGAAGATTAGGATGAGGGCGATGGCGCCGTAGATCCAGACTTGGGTGCGTTTGCTGACGCCAAAGGTTGGGAAGGGGTGCGGTAGGAAGTTTGATGGGCTGGTACTTGGCGACGGTGTTGGGGTGGGTTCTGTGACTTCTTCCTGCTTGTCATCCTCGTTTTCGGGCGGTGGAGTCTGCGTAGGCTCTGGAGTTTCAGTTGCTTGCTCGGCAGTTGGCTTGACGGGTCGGTTGGGGTGGTCTGATGGGTTGCCTTCTGGCTCGCCAGTTTCGGTAGGCATAGCAACGGGCGTGGTGGTTCCTCCAGCAGTTTGTGTCGGAATTATGTCATGGTCATCATCGTCGTGATCAGATGGCATGGGCAACAGGGCTTGCTTCTTCCCGTCGATGCACTCACCCCAGAGCTTCAGATGCCAGTCAGTGAAAACGCCAGTGTGCTCGTTCACTTTCGTGTCCTTGACGATGACCGTCCATTTTCCAACACCAGATTCGCCCCAATGAGCAACACTCATGAAGGTCCAATCAATGTAGCCGGCATTCGCATCGTCGTTACGGCGATGCGTCGCAATGTGACTGACCATCCCTGAAGGACTTAGCAGCTCTACGGACAAATCTCCTCTGCGTGTGTGTTCGACGTTCATGGTCACTGTGACGTGCTCCAGGCGCTCCAGATTAGCTTCTTGGAGCATCTCCTTGGTGACATCGAAGCTCGACGCAAGCCCTTGGTCACCCTGGGGTACGGCCCCATTCACATGCAGCCACGGGGAATAATACCACGCTTGAGGTTTCACATTCTTCCACGTCTTGGCAGCCTCGACGAGCGCGAATGCATCAGCCTTGCCGTATCCGAATTGGTGGCTGAACTCTTTGCTCATGGCCTTGTTTAGTTGATATTCAGCGGGCTCGTCAATTTTGACCGCGGTGATGACGGTCAGCCATTGGATGTCTCTCCAGGTCAGCGATGGGTTAATCTCGAGCATCAACGCATAGATGCCAGCGACGAGCGGGCCAGCAGCCGAAGTTCCTCCATGGCTGACATAGCACGAGTCCTTGCCGACATCAGTCGTGTGAATAGCATCCCCAGATCCGGAAGAATAGGTTACGACCAGTTGGGCGGAGCATTTCTCGCTATAATAAGGATGTTTGCCTTTACGGTCAATACCGCCAACGCTCACGGAGTATATGCTGTTCGTATACCCGTCGAAATTGCAATTGTCGTCGTTCGAGGCTCCGTTTCCGATAGCAAAGACGTAGATACTTCCCAGTCCACCTCTGCCATTTTGGACGCCGTTGACCATGGCGCGTCGGATCAATATCCCGGGCCCTTCCATGGCGCGTCCATCATCGGGTGGTCCCCAGGAGCAAGAGTAGATTTGGTTGTGCTGATATTTGTAGTTCATAGCTTCTGCCTCATCGGCATCGGAGATGATTCTGGATAGAATTCGGCAACCGGCAACTTTGCCATCGTAGGCAACACCGACACCGCAAGCATTGTTCCGGCCAGCGCTGATCTCACCAGCGCAGCGCGTACCATGTTTATCGTCGGAGAGTCTTGGCCTGGGATCCGGACCAGGGTCGTTGAAATCCCAGCTTCCCTCGGCGTAGTAGTTGTCTCGTAAATCGTCGCTGTCCATATCCAGGCCGTCGTCCACGATACACACGGTGCTGTTCTTTCCCGTAATGCCCTGTTGCCAGACACCCGTGACGTTGATGTCGTGACCGATCTCCACGGTGTTGTGCAGATGCCATTGCTCCTGGAAAATTGGGTCCTGTATGCTTAGCTCCTGGGCGATCTGTAGACCCTCCTGAACAGCCCAGTCAACCGCGCCAGGCTTGAGACCACCCCCCTGACGCCCAAATTGCCGCTCTTCTAAAGATGGGGTCGTCCTTTTGATAATCGGAAAACGCTTGTGCAGCTCCTGCTTCTTTGAGAGGAGCACGTGGTCCAGCACATGCGGTGCTCCTGAGCCAGCCTCCCTTTTTCGCCTTCTCCTTTTCAAGTCCTGGATCTCGGCATTTATAAAGTCGTGCTCATGTCGACGTTCGGCCGCTCGGAAGACGTGGTGGTCCTGGAGCTCGCCAAGAGGGCCATCGTAGTGTAAGCCCAAGAAGGCGGAGACAATGCGCGGATCTACGCCTGATCGTAGGTGGACGGCATAGTAGTCGAATGCTTCGTAGTCGCGATTCGGTCCTGCATTGACATGGTCGGCGCCGAGGAGCAGTAGCGGTAGGATGGACCACCACTTCATGATAACGGGTGCAGGAGGAACAGGCAGCGGTGGAAGATGCCGAGGACAGCGAGGTTCGCGGCGGCGCGACGGAGGGTTGTGCGGTGGATTGCTGTCATGCGCGAGAGATGTGGTGTATGTACATGTGCGTGTATCACGTTGACTGGCGGAAGCGGGCCATGCTGTGTAGCAGAAGCGTGCGGATTGCAAGTGAATGTGAAGGTGAAGCTGACGCTCGGGTGCAGTCGTTGTGGATTCGTGGCTGCGAGGGCCAAGCACACAAGCACTGAAGCACACAAGCACCGAAGCACGCAAGGACCGTTCCGGCAATCGCTAGACCCTGGCCGGATCAGAGCATGAATAACCTAATCTGGCAAGCTTGTCTATTTTCTCCGCGGTCCATCAGCTCCAGCGAAAAGTCAATTAACATATCGATGGCTCTTGCATTCTTCCCTTCGCACTCTGCCATCTCATCAACGATTGGTTCTTGCAATTCCTGGCGTGTGTTGTAGACGGGCTTTGTTCCGCCAGACGTGAGGCCGCGTTGACGTACATGATAATGCATGCATACCGTAAATCGGGGCCGTAGCCGCTGAGATGGCCGACCAATCGCGCGGTAGTCCCAGCCACATCACAGCGTCTCTCTGCGAAACCTGTTCGGCCTTGCACAGCAGCATCAGGCCTGCCTTCCTCCTCAGACCAGCCTCTGCTTTTCCAATTTTTTCCGTGAGCGTTTGAGCGATTTCCGGTTCTTGTTCCTTTGGATACGCGACATGTGGATGACGACGAGTGAATCCTGTACACGACTCCTGCTTGAGGTACAACAGCACCTCCAGGCGTATGGCTGATGTGCCTACACAGAACCGATGAACGCGAACGGGACCACGAACTACGCGACAACACCATCAGTATAGCCCAGTATGAGCGATCGACGGCAGTCTGGCCTGTGGAGTCGAGATCCCGTCACTGGCTTTTATTCCCAAGTCCCCATCCCGTCCGCCCAGATCAGGCCCAAAGGCCCATACCAATACTACGAACCTCCAGCGCGCAACGATAACCGGCCGCCGCGACGCTCCTTCTCCGATCGCGCCGGTCCCGGCGAGTCCCTGGTGCCTGCCACAAACGGCGTCGCACGGTCGGATAGCAAGAAGCAGCGCAGCGATGCCATTAATGCTGCAAAAGAGATGGGCCAGCGAGTAGCAGACCCCATGAGAGAGTCGCTTGGAGAGGAGCCCCACACAACCTCGGAGCACTTTGCGCAGACAAAGCACATCAACGAAGCTCAGATGCCAGAGACCATTCCGCCCCAGCCGGCGTTGCACATAGACCCAGACTATGTGCCGGACAACCTCCGCAGCAAGGCATGGAGTCCAGACATCATCTCGCCGAAGACTCAGCCTTTGCAGATACAGCAAATTCCCCAGCGACAGCCAAGCCAGAGCCAGAGTTCGCAGAAACCACGACAGACCAGCAACGCGAGCAGCATCAATGACACGCTGAGAAGAGGCTCCGTCCCCGATCGTAGCCCTCTGCAGAACCTGGAGACATGGAGTAAAGAAGCAAAACGTGCGAGAGTCGAGGAGGCGGAAAGGAGATCGAGACAGCAGAGTCTGGCTGGGGCAAGCGAAGGCGAGCTCTTACGTTCTGGAACAGTCAGAAGTGAAAAGCCCCGCGTCGTCAGTGAGGGAGCCGCGCGCAGGCCCAGTCAGTCGGAGCGGCGAAGGGAGCGGCGAGAGGCGTCCGGCCCTGCTTCTCCGCAAGCCTTGAGTCCAGTCGAACGCTTCCAGACCGCCAGCGAAGCTCTCCGCAAGCAAACAAGTCCGCGAGACGCATCATTCCCAGCGCAAAGGACACCACGCGACGTACAGGAGTCATCAAAGCGAACCAGTTTCGCGCCGGAATCGCCAATCGAGGATCGCCCAACCAAAGCAGCTGGACGGGAAACCTTGGATACGAATAGGAGGACCTCGACTGAATTGGGACGATCCAAAAGCGGCAAATACCGCGCCCGTGATGCAGGCTTCGCAGGAGCGGCGGCGGCCTACAATACAGGGCCTACCATGTCTGCTTCCAATGATGCAGCAGAGCGAGGCAAAGCTGCGTATGAGAAGCGCAAATCTATGCAGAGTACTGCGGCTGACTCTTCGGTCAGCCCTGCGTCACATGAAAGCGAAAGAGCTGATCTCGGCGTTTCTGATAGGAGTGCCAGCAAGAAGCTCAGCAAAAAATCACCTCAGTCCGACAGGTATGGCGGTAAGCAGCAATTGCAACATGACCGTATGGGCCAAGATGGACGGCAAGATCGTGAATCTGCGGAAACACACCTGGAGCCGGACCCTGTTACTCTTCGGGAAGCCCGCAACGCACCAGGGCAGCCGGTGAAATACGCAATACCACCCCAAACAGCTGCCGGTCAGCAAGCAAAACAACAGGTTGCTTTTGCAGCCGAAGGTACTGCAGCTGCGGCGGGTAGCAATCCGAAGCAGCATCACTTCGTCGACTTTCTCCACCACGGTCAACCACATCGAGGGTATGAGCCCAGCACTAAGCCACTTGATGATTGGAGGCGAGCGAAGATTGCACGTCTCAAGGTGGACGACTTGGATTTCGAGCAGACCGTTGCCGGAGCTTCGCGCAATGAAGGTCAAGACGACGCTTGGTGGGAGAAAGGTAGACGTCGTAGCTCAGGAGGTCCATGGACGGTGCCAAACTTGCCCCCAGTCGACGCTCCGTACGAAGAGAAGGCGGCTGTGTTCGACCCGAGACTATTTCTGAAATGCGGACCTCTTCTGCGATATACCGGAATTCGCAAAGAGAGCATCACATCGCGCAGCGGTCGAAGCAGCGAGAAAGAAGTATGGCGTGGCACCATCATGATTGTCACTGAAGACGACCAATCCGATCTTTCGAGTACTCCTGTGCTTAGGCTTTTTGCCCAGAATGCTGATCTTCACGAGTTGCCGCCGCCGCACCTACTGGAGAGCGGCAAGACTCTGCCTCCAGATCACGAAGATCCTGTCGCAGGTCAAGTGAAGTTGTCTCGCACTGGTCGGCCCTTGTATGTGCGCCCTGTGCACGATATTGAAGGAAGTCTCGATCTCAGCCGCACGGAGAATAATGACGGTCTTTTCGCTGCGACACGTACCCCAGTCCTTGGTCCGCAATCAATCACTGGACCCGATGGCCGCCAGAGCCAGCACATCACGTTCCAGGACAAATCTCGGATAAAGAAGCGCGACGGTGAACGCGCTGGCCGTTGTCGTGATGTGAAGGCCATCCGTCTGCACACAGAACGCGGTTTCACATTCTGGCGCTTCAGCATTGAAGTTGAGCTTGGAAGTAAACAGCATCGTGTTGCTTATCGCATCAACAACGGCCCTGCAATTGGATTTTGGGTGCCCGCAAAGGGAGAGACGATGAACATCATGTTCCATTCGTGCAACGGCTTCTCCCTATCAGTTGATGCCAACACTTTCTCTGGCCCCGATCCACTGTGGCGTGATGTGCTCAATCGCCATCAGAGCAGGCCTTTCCATGCCATGATCGGTGGTGGCGATCAAATATACCACGACGCTGTGACGGAAAACACCGAGCTGTTCAAGGAGTGGTTGCACACTAAGAACCCGGAGCATAAATACAAGCCTGGATTTTCATTCGAAATGCAAGACGAGCTCGAGGAGTACTACCTGGATCGGTACTCTATGTGGTTCAGTCAAGGACTCTTCGCGATGGCGAACAGTCAGATTCCCATGGTGAACATATGGGACGACCACGACATCATTGATGGCTACGGCAGTTACCCAAAGCATTTCATGAGCACTGGAGCGTTTACCGGACTCGGTGCTGTGGCTTTCAAGTATTACATGCTCTTCCAGCACCAGAGCTTAGCAGCCGAGACCGAAGCGGAGGAGCCCAGCTGGCTACTAGGCAAATCACCTGGACCTTACATCAATCAAGTCAGCCGCAACCTGTTCATGTCGCTTGGCAATAAAGTAGCTTTCTTAGGACTGGATTGCCGCACTGAACGTATGCGCGATGAAGTGCTCAGCCAGCAGACGTATGATATCGTCTTCGCCCGCTGTCGAAAGGAGATTATTGAAGAGCAGACGAAGCACTTGATCGTTCTACTGGGCGTTCCGATTGCGTACCCGCGTCTCAACTTTCTGGAGAACATGCTTACTTCTCGCTTCATGGATCCTATCAAAGCGCTTGGCAAAACCGGGATGCTCGGTGGGTTTGTCAATAAATTCGATGGCGGCGTTGAGATTTTGGACGATTTAGACGATCATTGGACTGCAAAGCATCACAAAGATGAACGCAATTGGTTTATTCAGGAACTGCAAGAGCTGGCTGCAGAGAAATCTGTCCGTGTCACGATCCTTGGTGGTGACGTCCATCTCGGAGCTGTGGGCCAGTTCTACAGCAACAAGAAACTCGGGATTCCGAAGGACAAGGATCATCGATACATGCCCAACGTCGTCTCTTCAGCGATCGTCAATGCTCCGCCTCCAAATATGCTGGCCGATGTCCTGAACAGGAGGAACAAAGTGCATCACCTGGATGAGGCTACTGACGAAGACATGATCCCCATGTTTAGCCATGATGTTGACGGCACCAAACGCAACAATATGCGCCTGCTGCCGAGACGAAACTACTGTATCATTCGAGAATACGTCCCGGGCTCCACACCACCGAACTCACCACGTCTTGAACCCGCTACCCCTGCTAGTGCAACGTTCGGCGGAGCAGGTGAGTATGACGATGGCGGTGCAAAAGACCGTCGTCACCCTCCTGGATCAATGAAGCGGACTATGAGTCTGACTCGCGGACCCATGAATCTGGTGAGGCGGCTCTCAAGTTCGTCTAAGGGTCGGAACCCGCCGGTTTCTTTGCCGCCTGAGCATATCATGCCATACAATGCCGAAGACAAGACGCAATCAACTATTCCCCGCAGAGCAAACAGTATGAGCGGCGCAAGAGGTACTAGCATTGACTCTCCCGCTGCTGAGGCTGTATTTGAGAGACCCACCTTCCATCGCCGGCCAACGGACCTCTCTGTCAAAGAAGCGAAGAGAGCCGCCGCCGTGGCAGCAGCGGATGGTCGTGAACCCGGCCACATCAATCTGGAAGACGGACTCGACATTTCGCTCTGTGTTGAAGTCGACCAGCACGATCCATCCGGCATCACAGTCCCCTACCGTCTCCTCGTCCCAGCTCTCTGGTACGATGGCAGCGCGGACGTCAACCCCGAGCGCTTCAAGAGCCACCGCGCTAGCCTCATGTCCAGACTTCGTTTCAACCGTAAGCGCGAACAGCTCGGCGACGGCGAGGTGTACGACGAGTACTATAGCGGCACCGAAGGCACGCGAACGCCTAGCCCGCCTCCGCTCGATATTCACCGTGAGAAGGAGACTGAAAGGAATACCGCCGCGAACGCGATGGGTTTGACGAGCACAGGCCGGGGCGCGTCGCGACCTACGGAGGGACCCACCAACACCATGAAGAACGCCAATGCCACTCCGAGACGTGTCGTTACGGACGCGACTGCTGGGTCCTACAACAAAGGTTGGAACCTCGCGCCTCCGCTTGGGGCGAACAATCCTTATCCGGAGTCTGGGTATCGTCGTGCCAGTGCTCCTGCTCCTGCTCCTGCTCAGGGTGGTTACGATGATGACGAGGAGGCGAGCTTGACGCCCTCGGAGGATGAGTTTGAGGATGCAAGGCCAAGGCGTACGGGTCCGCCGGTTAGGAGGGGTAGTAAGGCGGAAAGGTTCCTGGGGATTGGAGAGGCGGAGGAGGATGGAGGGGGAGGGACGTTGCAGAGGGAGGGGAGCAAGAGGAAGGTGGGGTGGAAGGTTTGGAAGTAAGGGTGGGAGAGGGGTTGGGTATGAGGGAGGTATAATTCGACTTTAACCCACCGACAGAATTCAAGAGGTGAAACACGAAGACAAGTTCTATTAAATGATTTCGACTTCGGCCTTCTCGCAACTCCGGATCGCAATGTTTGTCGAATAAGCTATTATGCAGAGCGGACCAGCGATCTGCTTGCCGCAGTGCTTGTCGAGGAATGAGATGGACGCTCTGGAAGGCAACAAGACTGGCCGTCACGCTACCTTGTTGACAACCAACGTGTCGTCGCCGCTTCGGTGGACCATCGATAAAGTATTGCCGGGTGCTGATTTGGCGAGAGGCGCAGACATACCAAGAGGTCGTACGAGCTCGGCGTGTAGAAGATTGCGGCGACGCAACAACGCCCGCCTCGACTTTGGAGGTGCAGCAGCTGGAGGCTCTACACTAACGATTAGTGCATTGCCCACGGCGACATCACTTCGCCAACCACGACATCATTTCGCGGCCGCCATGACTTGTGGCCCGGCGAAATCCTGTGCTCTGCTGGATAAAATCAGATCTGTTTAGGGGTGTCAAGCTCCATGTTGTCCGGAGACAGCAGACGGGCGGGCCTCACATGGCGCAGGTCCTTGCACATGCGTTTAGCCGCTGCCGCTCCGTTGGACCAGTCAAATAGGGCAGCAAGTGTATGTCTAGGTGATGTGCGTGGAGATGGCGCACCGCCACGCCGTCTGCTACGCCCAGTCTGCGACGCTTGGGCCCGTCTCGTCTGCATAGGGCCGTAGAAGGGCAATAAAGGAGATGCAGGCAGCTGGAAGCAGGCAAGCGGGGGCTCATGAGACCAATATGAGTTGCCTTGCGCAGTAGTAATCGCTCGAGCCAATGCCACGACTACTGCCGAGCAGCAGCAACTAACACTGCACAAGCGTTCCGCGAGGCTGAGGGTCAAAACTAACGTACTTGCCTGGTGCATAGTACAGTGGTCCGGTGTGCAGCACCATGCACCCGCCGCCAGCCCACGCACCACGAACGCCTCCCGAGTAAGGTCCAGCGGCCAGGTTGTGCTAGGCCAACTGCTCCCGCAATTCGGCATTCCTGCGAGGTCACTACTCCTGTAGTGATCTGCGCGTATGAGGCGCGGACAGCTGTTACAGACAAGCAGCAATAGCTCCGCCTCTGCGCAAGCATCGTTTCCGCCAAAATCCCGATCTCTTCGCTGTCCCGATCTATGGAGCCCACATATCCCTCACCGGCTTTGCTTGCCTGTTGTCCATACTAAGCCTAGCACCTGCCTGCCTCCACCAAGATCCTGATACATTTGTTCCAAGACCCAGCCGGGCTTGCATAGAGTGTCGTTCGGCTTTTGCGCCACTCCGCTTTGTGGATTGGCTTTCTTTCTTCCCGCTTAACAGCTGGTGCATGCACAACGTTCCTGTCAAAGTTTTTCTGCCGCTTTGCCTGTCTTGCGCTCCCGCCGGCAGCTAAGGGCAATCATTTCGACCGGTAGAACCATTGCCTCGCTGTCGTGGTTATCACAGCCGCATCGGGTGGAGGAACACCGCGCTATCCCCAGGGAACCGCCACGACACATTGCGTACCAAACACACTATCGCGCTTGCTTCTAGTATCCCATCCCTCCTGCGTCTAGGCTGCATCGAGTTGAAATCTGGCGCCAGAAATTCGGTTCGCTTTCGAGATGCTGTCAAGACTTGTGGCCGCGTCCCATCTACCTACTGTTACCTTGGATCATTCGGATCGCCTACAAGAATACTTCGTCGAGAGCTGCGCTGCAATAGAGATGGCATAGCCGCCGGGGGGCTGCACATCACATGCAAGACAGGATGAAATATAAAATACTGCCCTTTTTGCCAGAAACCAGTTGGTATGTGTTTCTTCTCCGAGCAAGACCATCTATCAGCATCGGTCTATCGACAGCCTCCTCAATGGTTCTGACAGATATTCTTCAGCTCAGGGATCCCGCCGAAAGCAAAGAGCTTCCAGTGTATTCCCTAGACATGGATTGGTACTGGTTGGCTTTCTTCGATACCGATTCCCATCACAGCGCCTCAGACATGCTCAATACGCTCACTGGACTATCCAATGATGTATCCGGAAAAGAACCTAACAGCTTCGAGATCGAGCCCCAAACGACTTCCATCGATCCGGCGTCCGGTGCTGACGATCACAGATTGTCGAGTGGACCATCTTTCTCAGCCACAACGAATGCCGGTAAAACATAGCAACAAGCTCCCTTGTTCCAGGGCCCTCCGCTCAGCTGTCCTACCCTCGTCGTCAATCGCAACCCTCTAAGTCTGTTCACCTCACATCAGATAGTCAACGAAGCTAACCTCGCCTCTCAGCCACGAAAGACGTCGACGAGCAAAATCACACTATTACCATCGATGCGATCGATCCTTCACCAGTCCTAAAGACCTGAGACGGCATCATACAACACACGACGGCTCCAAGTCGTTCAAACGTCCGGTTGAGAATTGCGAGAACCACGACACCGGCTTTCCACGCAAGGACAATTGCGATCGGCATGTCAAGAGGAACCATCCAGAGTACAACAGGAAAGAGATGAAGAGTTCGAATTGATTCCATGGCGAGAACGTGTTGAAAGAAAAAGGAGAGGTGAAGTCGAGTTAGACGACGTCCGTGCGCCACGCTACTTTGCTTAGCGTCACGCGTGAGTGAATGTTCGAGCTGGGAACAGCGCAGGCCGGCCTTCGCACCAGTCCTCCGATCCTGGTCTACTAGGCTGGATCTGGATCAATCTTTGAGGCTTGAGTTCCCGTTGGACACTGGATACACAATGTTTGATTTGTTCATGTCATGAGCTAATGTCAATCAAAGTCAATTAATCACACTTCCCGAGATGAGAAAGCACCATCATTGATCAGGTCCTATTCAACAGTCACTACTTTCTTGATCAGATCTGTACCCCGCTTCGCAATCCCATAAACAGTCGCCATTGGATTCCGTGAGCAGTCGTCGGAATTACGGTCGCATCGACAGCCCTCAAGTTACTCGTGCCATACACCCTCAACTGCTCATCAACCACACCGCCATCGCTCTGTGGACGCACAGAAGCCGTACCAACAGAGCGATATGTAGTCATGGCATTTTCCCGAAGGAAGTCCTTTACTTCATCCAGACTGGCATTGGCAAGACTTCCCGCATCTTCTTTGGATAAGGCTTTCAGCGCTGGCCAAGAAGCAAAGCCCGCGGCTGTCTTTAGGTGGCGGGACATGACTTCAATATCCAGCGGATGCGAGAAGAAGCCTGGATCGAGAGTGGGCTTCTCGTTGATATCTGCAGACTTGATGTGTCTCGAACCTTTGGGAGAAGGGGATGGTGGGAGTGATGCCGAAAGACCACACATTGGGCATTCCGAGCCAGCCTACGAAGTTCATATATGATCCTTCCTTAGGATCGAGGCTGATTTGCTTGACCTCATCATCGTAGGACCGATCGCCACCAGCTTCAAGGGTATGATTCCGAAGCACATCCTCAAGACCTATTGCGTTCTTTGAATACAAATATACTATTGCTCTAATCCCCAGGGCGGTCGCCGCAACCTCACTCGCAAGCTCGCAGTGAATCGAAACCTTTTTGTGGTTTCTGAGTCTTTCGCTGACATTGCTGTTCTCAATCACGACTGAAATTTGATGCTTTTGGAAGAGGTTTGAATGTCCGATGCCAGAGAGCTCCAGGAGTTTTGGTGAGCCAAACGTTCCGGCTGAGAGGATAACACTCCGCGAGGCTAATAAAATGCTGCTCTCTCCGATGCCGCTCACGACTTCAACGCCTTTTGCTGACGCATCGGGAGGAGTGCCTTCGAGAACGACTCTCTTGATGGCCAGGTCTAACGATATCGTGACGCGTGGCCGTTGTTTGAGTGGCTGCCAGAAAGCGGCACTGGCGTCAGAGCGGACCTTGGTTGTAGGATCTTCGGTGAAATATATAGAGATTTTCCGATTGCTGAATGATCACTTAAGACGGAGGATGTGGTTGTATTTCCAGGATCTCTCACAGCTTGGAAGAAGCCAGTCGTGATTGGGTGCGGCTCCAGACTGGAGGAAACTTGGACAGGTCGTGTGCCAGTAGTTTAACTGATTTCAAACACCATTACCCGACAGACTTCTTCTTTCGGGGGATGCAGGGCGACCGTCTCGAGGCATGCTTGCTGGACATCGTCACAAGCCCAGATATTATTGCCCAGGTTCGACCAAGCAGTTACCACTGCACGCGAAGGAGCAACGTAGTAGGCACCAGTGATTGGAGAACTGCCACCGAGTAATTTGCCGGAGCTCTGTGTGAACGTGCGATCATTGGCACCGCTGTAGAACATCAAATC
The DNA here is from genome assembly GCA_002785995.1 of Mycosphaerelloides madeirae. Lineage (NCBI taxonomy): Eukaryota > Fungi > Ascomycota > Dothideomycetes > Mycosphaerellales > Mycosphaerellaceae > Mycosphaerelloides > Mycosphaerelloides madeirae. The sequence continues at coordinate 6,843 of NHNV01000080.1, read as the reverse complement.
GGTCAGCGGTCGGAGTCAACTTCGTTCATCGACTAGACTGTCTTACCTGAGGAACAGATTCGAACTGTCAGTCTCTCTCCGGGCCAAAGCTTGCCGCGTAGCCCAACACGTTTTATGTGTCAGGATGGCCAGAGCAGTCTTTGCCCGCTTCAATTACATGGACTCGCAGTGTTGCTTCTTTGGACAGCTCATCCGCAAGAAGCAAGCGAGCGGTGCCGCCACCAACGATGATGATGTCCGATTCTGCGGCTGCCATATCGAGGTGGAAAATGTATCCCTTTCAAGGCTTCTGGGACCATCGATGAGAATGAACCCCAAGGGTACGGGTGCGTAGGTGAAGTTAATGCGGCACAGGAAAAACAGCTTGGAGCTCGCTGTGCACTTCAGAACCAGTACATACGGCTCCTCCATGCAACAGGTCGGTAGACTTGGCGCCTGTAATTCAGCTTTGACGGCGTTGCAAATCTCGGTTGTAGTAATGAGAATGATTTGAATTGAGGTGAAATTTCGTACACACCCAGGTATCGCCATCGCTTTTCCCACATAGGCAACGGCGGCTCTTTCTGGTTACTTGGGATCCAAGATGACCGGGGCCAAGCTTCTCGAGTATGCTGCTGCGGAGAACATGAACATACTCGCTGCTTCCGTGCACCCTTGCGTGGTTAATTCGGCTACGTTCAGAGCCATTGGAGCCAAGCCCGACATGCTTCCCATGGACAACGGTGAGTCCTTCACTTGATATCACTGTCAAATATTATCTATTGACGTACGTGCGATATAGCACGATTGCCCGCCCATTTCATCGTGTGGATGACTTCGGAGGAGGCCAGCGAGCTACGTGGCAAAACTGCCTGGGCCAATTCGAATGTGGAGAAGCTCAAGGCGGTTGCCGCTAAGATGAAAGATGTACCTGAGCTCAAAATCGGTGCGGTGGGATGGGCGTTCAGCCCGATTTGAGGGAACTCTAACGAATGGAGGCAGGCTTGATGTGTAATATGAAGTTTGCCCTTGGTCGCTCTTGCAACAGTTCATCTGGAAATTCGTTGGGTTTGCCATGTTGCTGCCCTCAAGACGCGAGTATTTGGACAATTTGATGTTGTCTGTCATCGTAGCTCTTCGTTCCAACCCGCATTTTGCCGACACAGTCAATGTCATCACCGCTCTATACCTCGATGTCCCACTCCTCCGCCTGCCTCAGTACATCTTCATCTCTGACAACACGCTCGAGCGTCAGCCTCAGGATATCTTCATTCGTGAGATCAACGTACTCCACTTCTTCCATGCGTTGCTCCAGAGAAAGCCCAAGCTGGTCCCACAGATTGACATGATCCCGAGTTCTGTTCATCCTGGACCTTAGGCTCGCTTGGTCAAGCCGTAGCATCACGTCAGAACCTTTCACCTCGATAGTAATGTCGTCTCGCTGCTTTGGCTGCTTCTCTTCATCCAACTCATTCTTTTCGGGGATCATCTCGATGAAGAGATGTCCGGAAGTCACGGACAGTGCAGCATTCTAGCAGGCACGGCCATATTCCTTAACTAGTCCGTCTACTGAGCCTGCAAAAGCTTTCAGCCAAGCTAGACCGCAGCGATCATGCTGTCGATCTTCGCCGTCTTCTCCTTCGAAAGCGCAACCCCAAAGACTTTCATCGGTTACCTCTCTCGCGAGCTGTTCGATGTCAACTTTGCAACCATGAGCTTGCTTGGAAGCAGAGATGTTCTTCTCTGCATGACGGTAGAATGTGTTGAGTTACTTCCAGCAAAAGGTATCGAGACGGGCGTATTCGAAGACCAGTACAAGTTCCTCGCGCTCAAGTATCTCGCGAGTGATGGGCAGTAGCCGAAGGGGTCTCAGCTGCTTTTGGCTCTCCCAAGTCGCTCGAATGCTCGCATCCACTGAAGCAGCCTCATTCTTCATGACGCTGGTGACGAGCTCGTAGGTCTTCGGCTTGAACGAGTCTCCGGGAAAGCTGCCAAGCCTAAATCCACAGTCTGAAGTCCACAAAGCTGTCAAAATCTCCGACTGCGGGTGGCTGATCGGGATGTGCTTGTCGAGGAGGCTCTGGTTTGCCGTCGGCGTGTTAGCCCGGGCGTCCTTTCCTAGTCTTCTGCGTCTCAAGTTTTCTTTTGAGTATCTCCTTGTGTCGATGCCGTAGATGAAGCCGTGGTTTCTCGCTGCTGACATGAACGGCTTCGGCGTGCGGGAGAGATCCTTCAGACCTAGTGTCTTTTTTGCCCCAACAATTTCAATCACAATCTCAAGGTCTTTCCACGGCGATTTGACGTAGCCAGCCGTCTGACAGGCCCGGTAAAGATGGCAGACAGATACGATGACCCGCTGAATGTTCGAAAGCTGAATACTTTCCCGATGCCACTGGGTCAAAAGTCGAGAAACCACATGCACACCTACCAAAGGTGACAATATGACGAAGAATGCTTGATCTTTGTCTTTTGGATGGACTGGTAAGTGTTGATTATATTTAAGATCCATGAGTTTTTCAATTCTAGGGACTGTCTGTGGTTGATATATACAGCGCGGTATTCGTGCAGCCACCGCTGAACCAATCACTGGCTGGGGGTGATTGGAGGTGGTCTGTGCGCTTTCAACAGTAAGAGCTTCATGTTGACGCCGTCATGAATCCAACTCATTATGCTCGTCAATCTTGTCGTGATACCAGATGGCTTCATGTCTTGCATCATCAACATCCCATCCTTCTCAGCCTCGTTCTTGAAGTTCACGATCCCACGCTTGATGTGATTTGCGGTGCGGTTGACGACATCCTTGACATGCCAGACAGCGCGTCCAACGAGGTCAAAGATATCCATCTGAACTTGCAGGCAAAAAACAGTGCTGAATCGCCAGACCGCAGTGTTGTCGTCGTCAACATCGAAGGCAATGGAGCTATCAGAAAGAGGATCAAAACCACTGCAGTCATCACACTGCTTTCTAATATGATGTTTGTGACAATCGTATCGGTACTCGTCATGTAGCCTGCTCATTTTGGCCACAAGAGCATGAGAACGATATGCAGCAAGTTGGGAGTCCATCATTTCTCCCTTGGATCCTGCTGACATCTTTTTGCTGGTCAGGAGTAGGGCTGTATACGCAGGAGCGCAGAGAAGCTTCGACGTTAAATCTTTGTCGTACTCGGAAGGTGTGGCGCAATCGAAGTCTTTCAGCTCCCTTGCCTCTACTGTGCTGCGAAGCGGACCTCCAGGAACTCCGCAATCCCCGTGAAGATATTCAGATCCGGACATTGATCGGCGAAGTCCTTTGCAAGCTGCTCGACCAATCCTGCAGCCACATATGTATCTTGGGAGGCACTCGCCAAGGTAAGACTGCCGGGTTTATAATCTCTCCAGATTTTGTTGATATATGCGCGGATGTTGTGGCACTCTTTCGAGAAGCAGAAAAGCGCGAAGAACTCCTCGTCGGTTGGCGCCTCCAATTCGAACGTGACGTCGCTAGACACTTCGTTGGGCCGAGTCACGGGAATAGAGCTGCCAAAAGGCTCTGATGATGGCTCCTCAATTGCAAGGCAACCGAAAGCCGACTCAAGAATCGCTTTCGAGTCCACGGCGGCCGGTGTCTTCAATTTAGGCTGCAGTCGGCGCAGTTGCTCGAGTATCTGATTGAGCGTGTCGACGAAATGGACATGGCCTTAATTTGATCCTACACCCGTGTAGACCTCTGCGCATTGCCATCGACCTCGTATAACATCTTGCAGGAGAGCGAGTGTCGTATTCATCCCGTCCGGTGGCGTTCTCAAAGAGTAGCAACTTGCAATTTTGGTAGCAATAGCGACGGCCTGCTTTGTTGACAGTATGATATGCTTTTTTGTAGTATCATTCTTCGTCTGCTTCTTGTCCTTGTTCCTCGCCTTCTTGCTATTCGTCGCAGGTTTGCGCTCGAGTGTCTCATTGCCCAGCAGTTTTCCGACGTCGCATCGCTTGCGCGCAGTTTCTAAAAGCCAACTCGTAATGTACCGCGTGTCGGGTTTTTACCGCTGGTATATGTAGGAGACCGAGGTGGCATCCATGGCGGGTGTTGGGACTTCGAGGACGGATTTTGGGCGACAATGTTTTCGCTTGGTGTAAAAAGAGAGGGTGGTCGAGGATCTCGACGATTTGTAAAAGAAGCGGGTGTTCGAGAGTCTCTGCGATTTTAGCATAGATGGATATGCAGCAAGATCCGAGAAACCAAGTGAAGTGGAGACGAGTTACGGCGTCAGCGAACCGACTTGTTGTTTGCCATACATCGCCATTTCACAAGTCGGGACGAGAAAGACAAGATCACAATAGTTTCTTCAACTTCCTCTTGACTCTGATGCTCGTTGTCGTAGGCGGAATGGTGTTCATCCCAAAACGCTGTACGGGAGGACGATTCGCAAGATGCTCGACCTCGTAGTTGAGTATAAGGTAGGCCACGATCATTTTCAACTCTACCTGCACGAAGAAGCGGCCAGGGCAAGCGTGTCGTCCATGGCCGAAGGGTAGAAAAGCGTCGCTTGTGCTTGTGAAGCTGGTCTGTTGCAACTTGAGATACTCCTTGCTCTGCTTCTCTGTCGGATTGCTGGCCTCGTACGCCTCTCGTGGCCGAGAAAATCTGAAGGCGTCATAGCGGCAAGGGTCGGGATAGATATCCGAGTCACGCTGACGATCACAACCATTCACTGAGATCCAAGCACCGTATGGTGCATGCCACCCTTCTTCGATACTGGTGACACCTTCAAGCGCAACGACTTTGCGAGACATCAGCGGGACAAGCTCAAGAAGACGCATAGACTCCCTCAACGCCGAATCCAGTCTTACGAGCTTGTTGAGAGACTGCTTGGTAGTGAACCCGCCCTCCTCACGGTGTACCCGCTCTACTTCTTCCCGTATACCATCCAGATATCCATCTTCTGGGTTGGAGCTGATGAGATCGAGGAGAATCGCTGTTCCTGAGATGGTAGTCGTGTGCAAGGCAGCAAACTCAATGGCGAGGAGCGCACGAGAGATAAAGTCTGGCGTAGCTTCCTTCGTTTTATCTTCTGCCTTCGCCAGCCGAATATGCCACGTAAAATAGTCCTCGGGTATTTCCATGTTGGCCTTCGGGTTGCGCTCCATCTCTTCTATATCCGCAATTCGCTGTTTGATGATCGGAAGAGTGTATTTGCTGCTCTGCCACCAGTGATATCGGTTAGGGAGAGACAGGATGGGCCAAAGGAATGGCTGGATAGCCTTTGGTACAAGCTGATTTAGGATGATACAATTCACAACATCGTTCGCAAACGAAGCCATGATCGTGAGAAACTTTTTGTCTCTGCAAAGTGGCAGGCCGACGAACAGGCGATTGCTGATGCGAGCGACCATGTCAGAGACTGCTGAGTGGACAACCACGTCTTTCCAGTTCTCAGTATCAGTACCCCAGACGTCGTCGAAGGAGCTGGAAACCTCATCCCAGGTGTGCGGAATGATATCCTTGAGCTTCCGGGCGAGATTTCGATGGACGGTATGCTCATGATATAGTAGTTTGAGAACCATCGGATCTGTAAATGCAGCATCACCGGCCAGCAGATCGTAGTGTGCCGCACCGACGCTGAGTTTGTCGTCTGGATGGTCTAAGAGCCAAGAAGCTTTCTCATTTGGAAGGATGATGTGTTTTATGCCCGTCGCATCAGGGAAGATGAACGTCTTTGCGTTTTTGCCGAACTGCATCAAATTAGCATGCGTGAGGAAGAATACGGGCAGATTCCATACCTTTTGGTAACCATCTGTCAGCCATTGGCGCCCGTGGGTGAACGATGCGAATAGACCGGCGTTTTCGCCCACGGATGGAAGCTTTTCCGGCATTTTTGGCGATTTGGATGAGACCATCGAAAGCACGATGCACAGAAGAAGCAGTGTCGAGACGCCTGTAAGCACAGGGTGCTCAGCCAACAAAGATTTGACATCCATAGTGAGCCGGTGTCCTCTCAAGGTGGCCAAAGAGGCCCCTGTTGTGTTGTCGCGTATTGACTTGGAGATCGACTCAGAGGATGCGTATGTGTCGGTATTGTCACACACGAGCCGGCTCAGGAGAGTATAAGAAGGTTTATTGCGTTGCGTAGATCATCAACAAAGACATGCGAAAAAGAAGGTGAAAGTGAAGTCGCGAAGTCGTGAAAGGAAGGGAGACTTTAGAGTTTGACACCTCGGCGGAAGGGGCGGGATCCGAGCACACCGTCGCGGTTACACTTGCCTCCAGTCTGACGATTGTCACATACAACGACGCTAACGTGCTTGATAAGCGAGTGGGCCGGACAAGCGAGTGGGCCACTTTCATGAGCTTCACCACTATATTACTTCAACGCCTTATGTTTCTATTACAACACGCGATGGCACCTCCTAATGAAGAAGCTATACAGAATGCCATTCAGGCTATCCGATCAGGTCGTTTTTCAAGCGTGCGACGCGCTGCAGATGCATATGGAGTAGCACGTAATACGCTTAGCCGAAGAATCAAAGGCACGCTTCCACAGACGACTACACCACCTTCCAATCGAGCCCTGACCCCAGTTGAAGAAGAGGTGGTTTGTCAAAAGATTCTAGACCTAGACGCACGTGGATATTCGCCAACACAAGCTATTATAAGGTCATGGGCATCCTCAATCCTCAAAGCACGGACTGGACGAGAGGTTGGACAGCGATGGGCTCATAACTTTGTGAAACGACACTCCGAATTGGAAACAAGGCTATCACGGAGGTTGTCAAGCCAGAGGGCAAAGAATGAGGACCCGGAAGTCATCCTGGAATGGTTCAGGCTCGTTCAAAACATGATAAACTATCATGGAATTACAGAACACGACATCTACAACTTTGATG